>JACVVK020000090.1:247500-312500 GCA_018292915.2 Batillaria attramentaria
CTCTATCCTGAATAAAACATTTCGTCGTCATCCTCCCCCCCCCCTCTCTCTCTCTCTCTCTCTCTCTCTCTTATTTTAGTCCATGAGTTCTTGAAATACCACCAGCAGAAGAAGGCTTGTTAGCTAAAAGTACCCGTATGTGTGCAGGGTCCGCAAGGTGGACGCCCTGACGTCAGCACTGACTGTTGACCCGCTCTACCTTCAGCACAAACACGGCAACAGCGCCATCGACCTTCGGGTAATTCTAGTTTCGGAGTTTAAAACATGTACACCTACTACTCTGGTACAACACTTCTAAACAAAACAAAAGAAAACAAAACAAAGTACGTGCACTAAAAAATGTGACCGTCCACCACGAAATGAGTCGTCTGTCACATGAACAAATAGCACAAGAAGACTCATTTCGTGGTGGAGGGTCACAAATATGTTAGGAAGAAAATCCAGATGATGACTGTGCTGTCGTTTGATGTATTGGTCAAAGAGTACAAATGAACGACGCCTCAAAATGCCCATATATTCCCAGTTAGCCTCAGGCATCATAGTCACCTCTTAAAACGCTTCAATCTAGAAACGGGGAGCCGGGGTGGTCGAATGGTAGAGCGTTGGACTTCTAATGCTCGGGTCGTGAGTTCGATCCCGGCTGGGGCCAAATATTTGTGCTGGCTTTTTCATCGTTGCCCCGTCTTTGATATCACCCTATGTGGTGGAAAAGGACGTTAAACTCCCAAACACCCACCCACCCTTCAATCTAGAAACAAAAACTTACAATGCAGAGACCAAGGGCAGTTACATGACAGGAGTTTTTAAAAAAATTGAATGTCTCCTTTCCGCCCAGGACTCACTGGAGTAATGCTAGTCTGCCTTCTGTTTAGGCCTTGAAAGCCAGTTCATCGAAATCCACTCGCGTCACGTCTGCCTCTCTTCTGTGCAATAAGTCCCAGCTTCACTGGCAGGCTGCCTCCTGTTGCAACCCCTGGCATACACCTTGGCTTGCCCTACAAAATACCAAAAAACCCACGAAAATCACGCTTTTTCGTGACTATAAAAAAATTACTACAAACTAGCACACTTGCCAAACAGGATCCGTTAAATAAACACGGCACTTGACCCCACCGTCAATTTATGTCATTACGCCATCATCATAAGGATTTTTTGTTTTCAGCACTGGGGAATTCCACTGAGTCGCCGGTTCCGTGCCCTCAAGTTGTGGTTTGTCATCAGAATGTACGGTGTGGAGGGACTACAGCGCAAAATTCGTGAGGTATACACGTCACAGGGAACACAGGTGTATCGTAGCTGAAAACCTGCTCATTTCTTATTCATCATACTCTGGACATGGTCCAAAACAGGCCATCCATTTGGTCAAATCTGCCATTTCTTCAACAGGCCAAGTGTGAAACATGGATCCTTTTACACTTTTCCTTGCGAAGTGGCGTGATTTTAAAACCCCTTTTAAAAAAATAAAAAAAAACAAGGGAAATTTATTTTAAAAGCCCATCTTCCACCAATTTTATGCTCACAAATAGTTGTTTGTTTGTTTGTTTGTTTGTTTGTTTGTTTGTGTCTAACATTGAACCACTTAGACACACCCCACATCACAAGGAGAAAGCGAGCCAGCAGCAGAGTACACGCGACACGAGTACCACAAGCGGTCAGCTAGTGTTGCGGCCACAGTTAACACCGATGATGAGCAGGAAAATTCGAATTTTCGCCGGTTCGCACGGCCCGTAGACGGCTGTGTATCGTATTCAGAGCTCTACTAATCATAACAGTGGGGCGTGCATGCACAAGCACGACTGTTCCAGTGGAACCTAGTACACAGGGTATTATAGAATGTGAGCGCTCAGTAATACCGTTCGTCTTACTCGCTAACTTGACTTTCCTAAACTTCCTTACCTCATTTGAATTCTGTTGTGTGACCTGCAGCAAGTGCGCCTGGCCAAGCTGTTTGAGGAGAAGATTCTGGAGGATGAGCGGTTTGAGGTTCTGGGCAACGTCACCATGGGGCTCGTCTGCTTCCGGCTACAGGTCAGAACGAGGCTCCCGCTTATAAATCAACCATAGCTTAGATGGTCGCTGTTAGTACGCTGTAGTTTCTGGTTGCGGACCGGTATTAGCTTCCGGGTCATATAGTAAGAACTACGCTAAATATAGTAGAAAATCTTTGCCCCCTTTAAAATTTGTGTGCAGAGTAAAAAAAATGGCAATCTGGTGGTTTTTGTTGGCTTTGTAAACAAGTTTCATGCCAGATAATAGTAAAATTAGGGAAAAATGAGGCTGGCTTGTGGACTATTAATTTTGTATTCATGCGCGGCTGGCACAGGAGCCAGCAGATGACCGTGGAATGAGGGGGTATGTGGGTCGGTGGTCTAGTGGTTAAGAGACTTGTCACCAATGCGAGAGGTCAGGGGTTCGAGTCGCACTCGGGGCAAAGAATTTTTCCTTCTCGTATGTGGCACCGTTCATTCGGGCCGATCGTCGGGGGTTCTCTCCGGGTACTCCGACTTCCTCCCCCTCTGCTTTGGAAATGTTCAGCCCACCAAATTTGGAAAATAAATGCAATTCTAAATTCCGAAATTTAAAAAGCTGAGCTGACGCTGCGCACCACGTGATTGTAATGTGTTTATGTCCAGTGTGTGAGAGAATGCGTGTGATTCACGTGAGCGTGCGTGTTGGGTTCAGTTCGCGGCGCTTTGAGCCGATTCATGAAATTGGGTAAAGCGCCTATACAATTATTATTATTATTATTATTCAATACCTGCACGTGACTCGGCTGTCCACAGGGCCCTAACTCCCTGTCCATCAAACTCCTGAAAATGATCAACGAGTCTGGCAAACTCCACATGGTCCCTGCTCTCCTGAACGAGCTCTACGTCATCCGCTTCGCCATTTGCGCTCAGACTGCGTCAGAGCGTGACGTCACCTACGCCGTTGACCTCATTTCCGCTTTCGCCACCGACCTGCTGGCCGGGCGCCGCGACAGCAACAAAGACGGCGACCGGGGAAGCATCGAGAGCATAAACGAGTCTGACGATGAGGTTTTCAACACGGACTTCGACGACGAGTTCATCTTTGATCACCAGAGATGTCACCTGCAGCGAGCTCACATGCAGCGCAACTTGTTCTTCAAGATGGTCTCTGACCCCAAGTCCTACAACCCCAGGGTTCTGCGATCGCTCAGTGGGAGGAGCAGGAGCCACTCTCTGGGAAGCTCGGTGGGGTCGGGAGGGAACAAGCACGTGACAAACGGGACACTGCCCAACGGAACACCGCCATGACCCTGTACTGTGGGCGCGGTGAAGGCTATTATGGAGGGAACTCGTACAGGTCTATTTTTAGACGGACGTCACCTGAGGTCACGGGATTCCGTAAACGCCCGAAAGCGCGTTCAAACCCTAACCCTAAGCCTAAACTTCACCCTAAACTTAACCCTAACCCTAACCGTCTAAAAAATAGACCTGTACGAGTTCCCTCCATAATAGCCTCCCCCCCCCCCCCCCCCCCCCCTTGTGGGCGCTACTGAAAACTAAGTGGTTTTTCGGGTCCATGTTTCGGCTGAATAATCCGCTCCTGAAATGACTCGGCATTGATTGTTATGGACGATCATTCTACAAAATCTGAAAGTCGCAACAATGTTTCAAGTTGTTTGTTTGTTGTTGGTGGTGTTGTTTTCTTTTGACGTATATCACTGTTTATTTATTTATTTATTTATTTATTTATTTATTTATTTAACAGTGACATGTTTCTTTGGCCATTGTTAAAGAACCATATTTTAAGATGTGTAGGCTTCACGGCAGAACTTGGAAGAGTTACGTTTGTGAGTGCGCCTCAGTGTTGGCGCGACTAAATGATAGTGACATATATTTAAGCAGAACTCTGACTGCAGTACTGACAGTGACGTCTGCTGGTCGTGTAAACAAGAACCGCAACTGACGACCCGGCTGAGCTCTCCGCATGGCTCTTCAAGTACTTCCGGTCACATTAACACACTAGTAAAACTGAAAAGGATTTACTGCTCTGGGCCCGTACGTAAAACTCGAGGTTAATTTGACCCACGGTCACGGGCCTAACCCAGACTAGGACAAATAAAACCTAAAAACAAAATTAAATTTAAAAAAGGAAGCGAAGAAAGGTAGGAAAAAAATCCTTCTCCAACGGCTTAGGTACCATGGTGGAATGGACCGGCTCAGTTCCTGGTTAAACAAAAAAAACAGCAGAAAAGTGACCCTAGAGATAGTTTAGTTCGAGGTTAGACTTTAACCCGGGGCTAAAATCCCTAACCGAGACTTTTACATGCGGGCCCTGAAGCCGACTTGTTTCTTTGGTATGTACAGTTGTCGTGGATTTATTGGCTGTTGACCGGACACTGACGAGGTGTCAGCTACTGACCATGCCGCTACTGAAAGAACATTTGAACGTGTTTCCTTTTTCCTGATTTGTTTGTGGTTTTCTGCTGCAATTGAATGTCACTTGTTGGTAGTTTAATCAGAGCAAACAAAAAAACAAAAAAAAACACTGAAGCAGTGTCTTACTTCTACAACTCTGTTTGTCTGTTTGACCACGGGTTCAGTGGTTGTGTGGGCGCCGGGTCGCTGGCGGTAAGTCAGTGGATTGCCGGCTGCTCGGTTGGTTGCCGGGTTGCCGGGTTGAATGCTGATTACACAGGCCGCCTGGCAAGAATTCTAGACAGCTAAACCCAGCATATATATATATACGAGTACACTGATGTATCACTCTCCGAGTCTAGCTGCCCAAACGCAGTTCAGTCGCGGGCAGCTGGTCTGGAAGAGGTAGCAGTGACTGACTGAAGCTGACTCAGTGACAAACTGAGAACTTGAACTGACGGATCCGGCGTCCGATGTTCACTGCTGAGGCCGCAGTTCACCGAGTTCGCAACCAGCCCCGGCCAGCCGATTTAGCTAAAGTCACGTATGATCAGTACACACACACACACACACACACACACACACACACACACACACACACACACACTGGCACCGGCCCAGTCACGACTGACTCGCGGACTGACATGATCAAGTAGCCGGCGGTGACTGACACAACTGAGTCAGTGTCAAGTTCAAGTCAGTGCAACTCCGCACTAAAATGCTCTCTTGAAACAATGTCACGCTGTATCAATTCCACTCCCTCCCACTCAAAATGACACAACACCAACTCAAAATTAATCTTGTCACGTAGAGCAATGCATAACCACCGTTTACGGGTTCTACTCGCTGAGACACCGGGAAACCTCTTACCAACAGCGGCTAATCTCTAGGAAAGAAGGGAAGCGACTCTAGTGATGTCCAATTTCGCCGCCACTTTTCGCTCTTCAGCAAACATGGAGACTCAGAGCAAGAAAAACCGGCGACTGAAGCTGAAAACAAAGGTTTGATTTGGGTTTACAACTGTTGCTGATTCCAGCACTACTCTTCAGTAATATGTTGCCAGTTTCTTTCAATCGTTCTTGTCGCGCGACTTTACAGTCAGTTTATCGTGGGCTGGGTTCTAAACACTAAATACCGCAAACTACTGAAAACTATTAACGTTCTTTGTCCACCGATTGGAGAAGTAGGGTTGGGCAAAATCAGACCCTGTCATAATTTTTAGGCTGTTTTGGGTTGTTTTTTTTTTCAGTCAAGTTTATTGGCTTATCAAAATGACATATCACTGAATTCTCCTGTCTTTGTTTCTTTTGTGTGTGTGTGTGTGTGTGTGTGTGTGTGTGTGTTTACTTTGTAGACAACGACTTTAACAAAGCAAGACTGTGCCAGTACTGGCAGGCAAGAACAGGAATGGATTCCGGACAAGAAGAGTAAGGTGGAACATGTCATCGAAATCCTGGACGATACTGACAGTGCTGACAACCGCAGTCAAGCTGCTGCTGAAAAGGACAAATCTGTGACCACCAAAGGGTAATAATAAATGGCCGCCTTCAGTACAAGGCAGTTCTTAGGGTACACATACATTTTTTCAGCAAATAGACTATACAACATCCATGTGACAGGTATTAATATAAATTATTACATCAGTATTTCTAAAGGGGATAAAGCATGATTATGTAGTCTGATCCCGTCTGGAACAGGAAATGCCCAGATCAGGTAAATACTGATAAAAAAAATAGCTTGAGTTCATCTTGGTGCTCCATGTGAGAAATAATCTGCATGATAGCGGAGATCTTTGGGGCCAGCTGGGTCCCTAACACAGTAGAATTCAAAGAACCTAGCATCATTTTTAGGGGTCTTTTGTGATGGGCTGACTGCATTCCACTACTGCAGCTGGCTGTGCAGTAGCTTTGAAAAATAATAAAGCATGACAGCTAGCTTTCTTTTTTTTTCTTCTTTTTTTTTTAGGGATATTGAAATTGATGTACCACTGGAGACACTGAGACAGGTGCTACTGTCCGTCAGCAGAAAGCAGAAACAGGTACCATGGGAATCTTTGCCAGACCTACCATCATACAAGGTAAATCGCTGATTTTTATTTTTTTTTTAATTTAATTTAAAGAGTTTGAGTATCAAGTATGAAGCTCAAATTGTTGATCAGTTGATGCTGGTTCTGTAAATTTTAATGTAAATATATATGTGAAAAACCTCTTGCAGTGTTGTGGTCTTGGTGCTTTGTCGTGTACATTCCTTGCCCCCAGATGCACTGTTTTGTGCATGCCACCAGATGCTGAGCTCATTGAATTATATTTAAGACAACCACAGCATGTGGAAAATGTACCAACGTCATAAAATTTTAGGGTGAAACACTTCTGCACTACATGTTTGCAAAATGGAGTTACGCCAAAATTTCATGACAGCGTCAGTAAAACTGTTGAAATCTCAGTTATCTCAGCAGCACAGTGACAGTGAATTTTCCTTTATTCCAGCCAGTGCCGCACAAGAATTCGGATGACACCCAGCCTGAAATCCGCTCACCCATAGACGATCTGCCCCCTCTGCCAAAGAGTTGCAGTTGTACGATTCGTCGCAAGAAAAGATCGTAGTCGCCGCATGCTTCAACAGAGTCCATCACTATTACTGCAACATCCAGAGCTGAAGTCTCTAGTGAGGTGTCCAGGTTGAACTACACAGCTACATGACAAACTCTGAGCAGACAGCGTTGTTCTGTTGTTGTTGACGCTTCAGGCAGTAAGTCTGTCCATGAGACAGGGCAGAATCTGTCCTCTGCAGAGTTAGATACAACGGTGCCACTGCCTCAATGGCCAGTGTCGAAGTCAGTCAGAGAGACAGGCGAAAAAAATACAGCAGGCGCTGCCTGGGCGGAAAAGCTTACACCATTTTGAGGGACAAGTTCTGTGTACATGGACGATTATGCAGATTTTGATTCTGTTCCTTCCCTGCCTGTTTCACATTCTTCACCAAAGACATAGCAGACAGTCTCTTAAGTTGGAGGTTCAAATCCATGCTTGACAGAGTCATCTACAGTAGTGGATAGGGGAGAAAAAGGAAAGGATGCTAAAATCTCCTTGCAGTCAGACACAGAAGTGAGAACACAAAGGCTTCAAACCACAGAGATAAACATTTTGTCACTGTGCCAAGTGTCCCCTGACAGTCGGCCTCTCTTCTGCCAAGCAGTGACAGTGGCAAAAGAAAATCTTTGGTAGGGAATTCTTTTAAAAGGTCGTGCCTGCAGAATGCTACAACAGCTCAGCACAAACAGACCGAAGCAGCCTAGAATTGAGACTTTCGCACGAGCATCGACTACTGGGCCGTGTAGGTCTGCTGTTATGCCAGCTAATAGTGAAGGGACTGAAAACAGGTGTACTCCAAAGACATCAGCTGACTCGAGACTCGAAGCAGGCGAGGGGAAGGGTGGTGAGTTGGAGGCAGATGGAAACAAACTGCTGTCATCGTGTCCGCTTTGCCAAGTTCAGTTTGCTAGAGAGTGAGTAAGCATAGAGTAAGTGAGTGCACATCACATGGGTGAATTTTTTTTTTTTTTTTTTTTTTTAACACCACCAAAATTCCTACAAATGAGGAGTAAGGAGCGGTTACGTCTATCTACATGGAAACAAATATCTACATGTATGTATACAGAATATGTTTACAGATCTTGCATCTATAACAAGCACTGTTGATTAGCCTTCACACCAGTGCCACAGCGGGAACCTAACAACTGAATGTTCATATCATACTTGTAGAATACACACATTGCTTTACCCTCTCATTTCATGATTTACATTTTCTGTTTCTAGAATGACACAGATGGACATTGATGGCCACATTGCTGCTTGCTTTGCGGCGACTGATAATAATAATAATAATAATAATGAGTATTATATAGGCGCTTTACCCAATTTCACGAATCGGCTCAAAGCGCCGCGAACTGAACCCAACACGCACGCTCACGTGAATTACACGCATTCTCCCACACACTGGACATAAACATATTACAATCACGTGGTGCGAAGGGTCAGCTCAGCTATTTAAATTTCGGAATTTAGAATTACATTTATTTTTCAAATTTGGTGGGCTGAACATTTTTATAAAGCAGAGGGGGAGGAAGCCGGAGTACCCGGAGAGAACCCCCGACGATCGGCCCGAATGAACGGTGCCACATACGAGAAGGAAAAATTCTTTGCCCCGAGTGGGACTCGAACCCCCCACCTCTCGCATTGGTGACAAGTCTCTTAACCACTAGACCACCGACCGCCCCAACGACATCATCTGGCGAACATCAGGGACTTTGTCTTGTGAGCAGTGAAGATGTTGGGGGAGAAATGGCGGCTGGCACATTCTGTGTGGACATGGACCCAGACATGGACCCAGACACCATGAACTGTCTGTGGTTGCTGACTTTGAGCTGGTCATTGCAGCGATGTAGTTGCGCGAAAGCTAGCAGAACTGACCAACTGTCGAAGGAGAAATTGAAAGATCAGTTCACTTTATTGATTTTCCACTGGGTAACTACTGTCTGACAATAATGTACTTACCTGCCCTATTTTTAGAATTGGCCTCTTTGAGAAAAACGGCCTGACGTCAAAATTTACTTTGTTCATCATGCCTAATGGGGGTGATTCAAAATGCAGGTGAGTACAGCTTTCTTAGGTTGTCTGAACTTACGGGTCCTACTAATTACCGAAAACAACTCTTAATACGCGTAGAACGCGGTTAAAACATAGAAATAACAACACACAAACATGATTAAAGGTGAAAAAAGAGGCATTAAACTAGTTTAAAGGAAAAAAGTACTTATTCACTCCAAGAGAACAGGACGAAATGAACGTGTCTCCCAAGGGAAGCGACTCTGGTCCGGACTGGTTATTTTCTGCAATATCACCTTTTTTTTTCCTTTTAGCTTTTTTTGAGGCCACTTTTTTCATCTTTTATCATGTTTGTGTGTTGTTATTTCTATGTTTGAACCACGTTCTATCCGTATTAAGAGTTGTTTTCGGTCGTTTCGTTGTTTTCGGTAATTAGTAGGACCGGCACTTGCAGCCTTGGTGTGTCTGACACCACCTTTCCCGTCTGCCTCAGTGGGATTTGGTTCAGTGGGAACTAGAGAGATGCCAACACCCACAGTACAGCTCACCTTGGAACATCCTCAACTAAGTGTTTGTAGTGTTTTGTATGCTGCTGATCTGGTATTTACTGCTTGTATCGAAAGTTTTCTAACAGTTAAGTGTTACATGCTGACTAATAGAGCAGAACAATGATTTGTTGTTTTTTTATCCGTGTCTGAATTTTCGTGCATGCTCATGGAATGGATTTCACCAGTGAAAGGGAAGCAACAGTACCATACTTCTGTAGTAGTGATGATGGAGTCGCTTCCCTTCCGTCGTAACGGCCGCTATATCAATGTGTGTACGCAGAACCAGTCCTTCGAACTCCTGCTGGTTTTTCTTACATTTGATGCCAAATCAAACGTCTTCGTGCCCGGTTATATATATATATATAATTATCAGCAGGAAAGGCGTCTAGTATAGAGATTTTATTTGCAATCTTGGTCAAGGCTACAAAGTCGGTGTAAGAATGAATTTTGCTCTCCTGATGAAAAAGATCTCATGTTCCCCTTGGTCCATCGCCAGATGCTTCTGTAAGAGCTGATCTTAAGCACGTTTTGTTTGAATGTGCATGAGAAAATGTACACGGAACGACCATAATGCATGTTATGCAGTCCCCTAATTCTTGGAAAAATAAAGAGAAACGAATATGCATGCTGTGATCTCACAAGTGGTCGGAAAATAGCATTTATGGGCTGCCTCATGAATATTTATAAAATTAATCTTACTGTCATAATTATTTTGCCATGTGGCGCCCTGTTCGACGTGCTGGTGTGGCCTTGTTGTTATCAATACAACCTAACTGTACTGAGGCAGAACAGCTGCCTGTGCAGCAGTTTCTGAGCCACACCCAGATATGCTATCAATCATTCGCGTGCAGCCTTTTTTTTTTTTTTTCTTTTTTGATGTGTGAAGTTTGGGATGCTCGCATCCATGTCATTGCATCAAGATGCAGAAAGGGAAAATTCTCACTCTTGCTTTTGTTTTTGTAGGGCTCTTAGTGATAAGGAAAACACTTTCACAGAAAGTCCCCACCACCTCGGACAAATTTGTAATTTGGACCCAGAAGTCAGAAAGTGAACTCTTGCTCCTTGCTTTGCGTGTGTGTGTGTATGTGGTCGTATAAATATGTGAATGTGCTGTATACCAACATTGTTACTATATTTGGTGTGTGTGATGTTGTGCAATATATCCTGAAGTGCCCAACATATAAATTTTCTTTAAAAATCTTGCTCGTATTTCACTCATTTCTGGTCTTCAGTTTCCTCACATCACATACACACTATCACACAAAAACGCGCACTTCTTACACACACACATATTAAAAAAACCAACCCAATGGTTGAACATAACCACAGCTTTTTTTACTTCGTATTTATAATAGCATCAGCTGCTACGTAAGCACCTATTTACCAAGTGTAGTTCACTGTGTTTATCCTGTCACAAGGAAACATACATAAATAAGCAAAATAAAGTCAGCCTTCACTGAAACAGCATCATAACTACACTGTAATAGATAATATACTGTACTTGTTTTGAAGGGGGGGTCACAAAACAAAATTCTGCAACAGATACTGGCTTTGAATTGCAACTATATACACCACCAAATACATTTTGTTTCCATTGTAATCTTAAGAAAAATACCCAACAGGCATAAAACAAAAAAGATTTGGGGGGGGGGGGGGGGTTTAAGTGGTCAAAAATAACTTTCCTTGTCTGTCTGCCTAGCGATCCATTTCTACTCCTGCTTGAGGGATCATAAATTTGCATGCATTTTGCACTCCGCCAGAGCTGGCCATACTCAACAACAGAGCACAAAATGTTCAACACTGTTGAGTTGCACCATAGTTCTGATTATGGCATGTGTGTATGATGTGGTTGGTTGGTTGGTTGTTTCGTTTTTTTAAATTAAATTTAAACACTATAGGCAGACAGTAATGAATGAATTGATGGGTAAAAATGTGAAGGCTAGCAGTACACATTCATCAGACTATACAAAAGCAACACAATAAAGAAACAGCAATGAGCAACCGGGCATCTCTGTGTTGGGGAAATAAGCAAAGTAACAAGTCTGTACTGAAACAGAAAACAACAGAAATTGCAAGGCATGAAATGTTGCTATATTCCCAACAGTTTTTTGTTTGTTTGTTTGTTTTTTAAACATCTAAAACATGCACTGCTGCAACAGTGTTACGTCAGCAGCTCATGCAAGCATTTTCACACCAATACTCTCTGTGCAAAGCAACGTAAGCGAGACAAATTGAACAGAAAGATGGAAACGGCGAAGGCGCTGAGCACAGTCTAGATTACAGACAGGAACTCATTTTCCATCCACAGTCAAATGTCTCATTTGCTCCATATTTGTACAACTACAATTGTGGTCATCCAAACAAATTTGTCATGTGCTAGGACTGGTGTCACAGCCGAAGTTCACTCAGAAAATGACTGATGGGTACAGATCGTTCATTTACGTTAACTCATCATCAATCTGCCTCCTTTTAAATGCATACCTTCTGTTGTATTTCTTTGTTCACAACAGGTATGGGGCATGTTGATTACAAACTAAGAACAAAGAAAAAAATATAAGAAGCCCTTGCCTCTGCCTGAAATTCTGAACCAAAACTGGAGAAAGCAAAGAGGCCAAAAAGAACCTTTGTCTGTAGCCTCGTCTTTCTGATGGTCAACATCTACACTGCACGCTTGAAGATTTCACTGTATAAGCCATCAGCATCTCGGCCGTGATTTGCCAAAAATGTCTGGACGACCACAACTCAACAATATTTTGATCAAACACCAGGCCACCCCAAACAGCCTGCTGTGTATTTTCAATATCACAGCTTTGATAACAATATCATACGAATAGGCAGCCATCTCCGATGTGGCTACCTTTTAAAATAAAGAAAAACTCAAAACATGAAACCGAAATAATGCTTGATTTCAAGTCTCTTGAATAATCACTCCAGAAGAAAAGCGAATAATAGTAGCAGTATTTATGTATTTCTCATGACGGTCCACTTGCAGGAAAGTCCTTTGAAGGTTGCCGAGTAAACCATGGCAACATGAGCGATTGCATTTATTTACTGGTAGTTTTGTTGAGTCTTACAAATTTGCAATACTAGGTATTTGCCAAGTGATTTTCTCTATGCCTTTTCTGAAGTTATATTGCCTTTTTAAAGACTGAATCCTTAGTTTGACCCATTCTTTCAAAGCAGCCTGCTGAAAGATTTGGCTCAAACAGTTTATCATTTCTTTCTTCCTTGGTAAAACTTGTTTTAACTCCCTTTGCCACTTAACATTTTTCCCCTCGTCTAAAGCAGCCATAAGGGAATTTTCTAATGCACAATGTCCATCACATCACCTCAGTTCAAAAAAACAAATTAAAAAAAAACAAAAAACTGCACAATGCACAACCAACGACAACCAACGCAGACATCTGCACTCACGATTGCTTCACAAGGTACCAATACATACAAAAGAAAAACCGATACCATACATATGCACATACGTACACAACTAGGTAAAGATCAAGACTTCTTGAAACACAACTGACCAAGAGAGAAATACCCAAACAGCCGCTGAATCCAAGCATAAATGCAAACAATTATCACCACTGAAAAGAGAAAACTTAGCACTGACAAAGAGTCCATAAAATCTGTGAAAACTACTTCACTTTTTTCTTCTGCTGTTTTTTTTGTTTGTTTGTTTTTGGGTTTTTCCCCTGAAACTATGCAAAGACTGGGAAACAATGTATCAATGCAGAGTTCAGATATCCAACAGATATGTACACACACGTACACATGCTACATACAGCTTACAAGTTTTGTTTAGTTTCAAGACCTTCTGATGTGCAACTACTACTCTGAGAATAAACTGAATTCACCAGCTGTAACTAACAGTAAATCTGAAGGTAAAAAGAACTCAACAAAACTTACTTGCAAGCAGAAACTATACAGAATAAAAACCTGTTCAATTTTTTACCTAGTTCAAAACCAAATACTCTTTCTCACCCTCCCCTTTCATTACTATATAATGATCTACGCACCATTCAACATGAATGGTCGTAATGACAAGAGTGCCTGTTTGAAAAATTGCCCTGCGAACACATCACACACACACACACACACACTCATGCAACCGATAAACAGAAGCAGGTCCTAATAGTGATGTTATTCCTGAGCCATTGTTCAAAGTAAAGACAAAAATGCTACTTCACTCTGGAAGATCGTTATGCCCTATTCAGCTGATCGTAGTTCATGTGTAGGTGCATCAACTGTACAAACCCTCCACTAAATGTTTTGATTAGATCATCTGTGAATTTATATAGATTTATATACTCACTACATGTTTACCAATGTACACATCTACAGCAATGGACGATGAATGGGTGCGTTAATTGAATGCTGACAACCTATAGATCTGCAATTACTTAGAAATCGTTTCCACTGAATGAGTGGACAGTTTCAAATTTAAGAAAAAAAAAAAAAAAAGGCTGCGCTAATGCCATGGCAATCGGCTAGTACATGAAACGCAGTCAGACAATATTCTATACATAGTCAAGATTTCCCCCACAAGCAAAACATACACATACACATAAGCAAAGACATGTTCCAAGTGTTCTAGTCATAAATGCAACACAAAGCATGCCCTATCTGCCAGGAAGAAAGGAAAACCAGGAACGAGGTCAGCTGAGGTTTGTACTGCGAACGAAGGTGGTTTCGTAATATGAACGCACTCCCAATGCTGATCAAACATTTCATATTTCAGGTCAAAGTTGTCAGACATGCAAAGCTGACTGTGAACGATGTTCATGAGTTTGAAGTAAAGTGAATCTTTCCATCCATGAGGTGGTTGTAACTCTTCGACGCACCTTGCCAAGTATGCACATGCACTAAGTATCCTCACCTGCCATTACTGTGTACCCCCTAACGCTGTTGTACATCAACAACATCTAGCATCAATTTCACCAAATTCAAGTATTCCAATGAAAAACCCTTTCATTTCTAAGTTTAAAAAGTGCTTATGTACCCCACCCAAACTAATACAGAGTAGGTGGCCAAATGTAATTAACCAAAACAGGTCACGCCAACTCAAGACAAGGTTCGCTTTCATCAGAAGTGGGAGAAACTTGACATGGTGCGTTGAAATGATAAAGAACCACTGACGCTCTTCTGACATCTGGAAAAAAGACCTAAGCAAATCAGTTTGCTAGGCGCTTGGGCCGTTTTTCCAGGTGACAGCTGCACTCTAGGATAATGTGTTTTAATGTCAAGTTTGTACTGTGTTCTCTCTGCTGAGAGAATGTCTAGTTCACAATGTTTTTAAGTAAGTTGTGCGAAACACATCAACGACAATAATAAGGGTAATTGAAAAAGGACCGCTCAAAATGACACGCGTCACTGGCAAACAAAAATGGAACTAACCAGTTTGCAACTGATCCAAATTTACATACATCAGCGTGATCTGGCCAGCATCCCACAAGATCCTCATGACAATGTGTCTTGACAAAATGCTAAAGACATGTAACACACTAGTTTTCTTGCTTCTGGTAGCATCAAGGAGGAAACAAATTGACGTATCATTCAATCAACAAATAGCACACATTTCATTACTGACCCAAGATGATATTCAAGAAATCAAGAACAATATCAACACCATACAACATGTATACCATTTTTTTTCCAAATTTTGCTGTAGTTGGGTGAAAAGATGTAACTTGTCGGAAGAAATATGTCGTGAAAATGGACACACACACAAAAAAACAAGCATACTTTCTCCGAAACTATGCAGATTTAAAAAACGTCGCCTTTCTCTGTTTAGATGAGGAGAAACTTGTATGTCTGAGAGTAGCGTTTGCAACTTTTCCTCTTATTTGGCTCTTTTCCTCTTCAGAAAGTTTTTCACATAAAAAGTTGACCACAGTGAATTGCTATAAATTTCCACTCATTATTTCGATCCTGTACTGATGGAGAACATTTTTTTTATAAAACTTGACTCAATGGAAACAAGTCTCTCTTTAAATTTTCTCTTCCATAAATTTTACAGCTAACTAAGTTTGTACACTGATGTACTCTGACGAATCTTACCGTTAAAAATAAAATTTTACATCATCACTCTGGTGACTGGCACTCACAAAAAAAGATATCACATTAAACTATTTCTCATTCTCACACACACTGAATGTCATAATCATGTCGAGCTAATCAATGTTATAGTAAGAGTGAGTAACCAGTACAGTCAAATGCTGCCCTAGACCACGCGACAATGCAAAATCAGCAAGGTACCAGGTATGGTCACCGTACATCCATAGTCATACAAAGTCTAGGTGTAACACAACAGAAAGTGGCCACACTCTCATACTTCAGCGCCCTACCTGTTACTAGTGTATCAGTGCTCAACAAAATTAATGTGCACGTACAAAAAGTTACAAGTAATGCCAAAAGACAGTAGCACATTGTCCCTTTCTCTCTCCACTGAAGTGTATGACTGCTTCAACAGAATTTAAGTACACATGATCTAAACACATTCCTAAACTGGCACACTACCACCACCTTTCGCTCACACACACACGCACGCGCACACACACACACACACACACACACACACACACACACACACACAGAGCAATGAGGTACCGACTCAAAAGAAGACAAAGCTAGGAGAGCCAAAAAACACTGTACAATATTGTACAAAACAAAGCCAAGGTCACACGCATACATTGCTTGCGTCACAGCCTTTTCGTGTGTCAATATATATACATACATCTTCAACATCAGCAAGCAAAGTACACACACACACACAAACACGCACACGCACACACACACACATGCATGCATGCACACTTACAGCACTGCATTAGCAACCATAAAACAAAGTCAAAAGAAGCAGTAAGGTACTAAAACAAATACTTGAAATAGCCTATGTCCATACACCTGGTCAAATGACGTACACTTTTTTTTTTTACACCTGTACACGAACATGCAGATCCATCGTCTTGGATACCGTTCCCATGGACACAGGCTGTCAGCCTGCCAGCATATGGTGAACAAGGGCCGACTTTCAAGCCAGCCCATCATACACACACTAGTGACTAAATCCTTCTTGCGCAAACTGTCAAAGGGTAGCGTGATGACCCTTAGGTCCAAAGCTTTCTCTTGCTGCCATTTTGTCCTTCAATATATTCACACCATCTCCTGTATATATATATATGCCATTTTTTTTTTTGTACAGTTCGTCTCGTATCAGTTCTTTTTCTGACACTTGTCCGTGTTGATGACAAAATGAGGTCAATCACGCTTCTCTTCCCAAGTTATCTTGTCACAGGCACACGAGTAATAACCTTCGAATCTGCACTCCCTCAAATTACCATGCATAAAATGATCTATGATCATGAAAGAAAAACAAAATGGCGCATGTTATGTAGAGTGACCCATGGCAACAATGAAATGATGAAAACTTTCAATTAAATGCAAGCAACAAATCCATATTCAGTCACCTAGGAAAAGGGCCTAGGCGCTCATCAAATCGATGGCGCTGGAGCCCTTTTTCAAGACAACTGTAGAGATGACGACAATTTGATGTAACCTGTATGCGACGGTGACTTAACACAGCATAGTGCAGTAAAGTAGGTAACACCACACTCACATCACCTGTACTGATGATTCAACAAAATGAGCTATGTCCACTTAGATGTAAAGCGACACGTCCACCCGCCACACAAACACTATGGAAGGGGGGGGGGGGGGGGGGGGGGGGGGGGGGGGACGTGTGTTCATCACTCCCACGGACACAACAGAGCATACAACCACTGAACAAGTCCAAACTTGAAGCCACGAGAAGAGAAACAAGAAGGAAATGCAGAGAAATAAATCTACATGAAAATGGAGTTTCCAACAGGCGACAGCTTCACGCTACTGGCCAACACAAAGACGCATGCAAGGGAAACAGGCCCAAACTTCAATCCTGAACATACCGATGCTATCTTACTTCATTCAACAACCCTTTACCGTGAAATCCCGGCACTTGGCGGGTGTCAAAATCCTGTAGCTGTCAAAGCGGACAAGTGTCTGTGGCAACAAGCAACAGCAGCAGAAGTGGCTCAGCAATATGTGTCGTTACAGACCTGAGTACACAGGTCATTTCCTAGGAGACATATACACCTCCGACCTTGACCTTCAGTCTTCATTCTGTGGTTAGAATCGCCATAGCTTCGGCTTTCTCTTCCTACTCAACGATCAAGTCTCGCTCCTTCTTTGGTGGCAGTGTTTTCGGGGCTCGTGTCGGTGTCGGAGGAAGTGGTGCTGCTGATGCTCCTCCCCCGCTCGAGTCCCCAGTGACCTTGACCTTGTCGGGACTGCGCTGCATAGCGTGACATGCCCCTGCTGCAGACTTGGGGCTGCAGTTCACGCTGGATGTTGCGTCCCCGACAGGCTGTTTCTTTTGGGCGAGCAGCTCCACAATGTTGACTCCCCGCTGTTGGAGGTCGGCTCGCAAGGTGGCGTTCTCATCCTGAAGGTCATGGTACAGGCTCTCAAAATGCTGCAGCCTCGCCTTCAGCTCACACTGCCGAGGCGATTTGTCATAGATCTAGAAATGAACAAAAAAAAGTCTGAATGAACAGAGATCTAGTAGCGGTCTTAGCTGCGGAGGCTGATGTTTAATGCAACCCCCACCCCCTACCCCACCCCAGGCTACACTGCAACGCATGAACATGCCCACTGTTTTCACTGGTTCTCCCTCCCTCTCCGTTTCCCTCTCTCTCCCGGCTCCCTCACGCACATGCGCACACACAGAGTAAGTCAACAGTGCTACAGCAGGTTACTAGCAGAAAAGACTGTGTCCAAAGTTCCATAATAGTAAACGCTGGGATTAACTACATCCGTGTCACAATTTGCTGACATAACACACACTCCACTTCACCATAAAATGAAAAACGGAGCCATTCCAGGTTCCATGTGTCATCTGCATTCACAACTCACCTCCTGCCCGCTGTCCGTTTCCATGGCAGCCAGGCGTTGAGCGAGAGCGGCCTGTTGTTGCTGTACCCGACGCTCGCGTCGATCGCTATCCAAACGCAGTCCTTCAAGTTCATTCTCCATCGCTCGCATCTTGCGCCGCAGGTCCTCATTTTCAGTCTGAACCATCGACAGCTCCTGGAAGAACATGTGACAACAAGTCTCATTTCTGTTTCAAAGATCACGCATGGCATACATCTAGGTGAAAGCTCTCAGAAGAATCTTCCAAATGAGTGAACCGCACATATCACATTTACAGAAGGAAAACAAACAAACATAAAAACCCAAAGACAGAAAAGTATGAAAATGTTCTCTCGTCAGTATCTCCCATGCAAGTTACCCACATGAGAACATTTTCCATCCATTATCGATAAACCCTGCAAATTAATAAATTTACCTATACTTTTTAATAACGCTATTCCTTGTAACAAAAGATGTGATTACTTAGGCCATACATGCCAATGCTCTGATCATATGTTATCCATTTTCAGCGAAACAACAGTACAACTACAAACAACAAAAAATCTCCTCGAACAAAATCAAAACGGCAAAAATCACAAACCCTTTTCAGGACGTCTTTCCCTCGGTACATAGCCTGCATGATTTCTTCCTGGCGAGCCCGAAGCTTGGAATAGTCGTGCAGGAAAGCGTCGCGTGCTTCCTTGGTGTTTGGCACCTTCCCGTCCAGCGCTCGGTGAATCATGCTCAGCTCCTGTTCCAGTGTGCTCTCAAACACTGGGGAGTCGCTAAAACGGGGCTCCTCACGAGCTGTAACCCACAAGAAAGGTAGTGTGTACTGTACTGCCTATCATCACCTAGCAGCCTGGAACTGGGAATGTCAGAAAACTAGGCAAGTTTTCTAGGACACGAACAAGCTGCGTGATGCTTCACACTTAAATTTTTTGTGTGTGTTCCTTCATTTCCCTACGTCAGGAGGTCAACATTTGGCCACCCCTGTTATCTCATGCTATAGAGAGAATGAGTATGGTGGCAGGGGCACCCATATAGGCAGATCACAGGTTAGTGAGTGCAAGTACTAGGGTGGGGTGGGGAGGGGGGGGGGGGGGAATCATGTATACAGGCCCGATTGATTATAAATCAACAATTTAGGAGCCAAATACTTCCTAACAACTGAGACATGAATAAAATCAAAATAAAAGGGGGGGGGGGGGGGGGAGTTACCACTCACTATCCAAAGGAGAGCTCTGTCCCACGCTGGAATCGTCGGTGTCTGTTGGAAGATCGTACTCCCTGTAATCCCGACTGCTCTCCATGGGTACCTGAAGACCCACCGTGCTAGAGGGAATCCGCGGCTTCAGCTCCTCCTTGACCATGACCTTGACAGTCAGCTCCTCCGGCTGCTCTTCGACACTGTCCTGGTCACGATCATCCTCCAGTTTTCCTTTCGTATGAGCTGTCGGGGCCAGTGAGACGTTGGGTGTGAAGTGACGTTCATACCTGCATCAGGAAAAAAAGCATGAGGTCAGCTACCACCATTCAATAATCAACAGGCTGGGGAATTGCCATGGGAAAAAAAAACTGAAACCTAAGCCAGGGTGCAAAGGCAGCACACTGCTGCAGGGGTTATGAAAGCTGAAAAATCTTGCTAGTCCTTCGGGCTAGCAAGATTTAAAACCAACTAGCCCGAAACCATTTCCACTAGCCCAAAAATACATTTTGTCAAATATAGACCTATTCGTAAATGAAAAAGATTCACAACACTTTGATAACTGTTATGAACATACGGTCGCCAGGAAGGGTTTCCCGATTTCTGGGATGCGCACACGTGGCGTGCTTCACGGAGAAACCACTCTGCACTCACCGAGGTTTTTACGGAGAGTTGTACCGAGTGGCTCGCGCTAAAAATAGTTACTCTCATTCCAGCATCACAACAGAAACTGAGAGAGAGAGAGGGGGGGGGGGGGGGGGTGGGGGGGGGGGGCTCGCTGACAGTACCTTGTGCATTCAGCTCTGTGAAAATAGAGCAAGCTTTGCCTCGTAATCTCAACTAGTCCGGCGGGCCAGTGGTAAAACAATTTAACTAGTCCGACGGTATTTTCACTAGTCTGTGGGCTGTCGGACGAGTCTTTTCATAATCCCTCTGCTGGGGGACTGCAGACCGGGGGGGGGGGGGGGGGGGGGGGGGGGCAACGCTCTACTGCAGGAAACACAGTTTAGTATATATATTTAAGACATCTAGTAGGCTGTAGCCTCTCCTGGCACCCCAAAGTAATACTGCCTTGGTACTGACATGCAAGTCTTCACAAATGATGTCCCACATGGCATTACATGTATCATGATGCATTACTGTTCTCTGGCTGAAACTCAGATTTCTTTGCTGAAAACTGCCAAATGACTGACAGTTCCCCAGCCTGAATCAAGCATCAAAGCTGTGCACAAGAGAAATCTGGCAGAAGGATTTGCAGACCTGTATAAAGAAAAAAAAAAGGTAACAAACTCTACCCACTGCAATGTCAGGTGAATTTTTAAAGTTTCTGGTCTCACTTTTAGCAGGCCTCTACTTCCATGATTTCACATATAATTATATATTGTATCCAGCATGTTAGACACTTGGAACTGCACACGCAAATACACAAATACAATAGTAATAATACAGTGAATTTATCAAAACACCATGAACTGAACCCACAATCACATACAAACCCAGATATCCACATTCATGTGATGCGAGGAGTAATTTATGTGTGCTCTGTGCGTGCGTGCGTGTGTGTGAGTTTGTCTGTGTCTATCTGTGTGTGTGTGTGTGTGTGTGTGTGTGAAATTTGTAAAGTTTCAGAGCTTCAGATTGTTTTTAAATGTCATGGGCCCGATGACCCATGGCTGAGCAAAATGAGGGGTCAATTTTCAAAATGATGGGTCATTGACAAAATCTTGAAACGAAAAAAAGTCAGAGGTGTACTAACTTTACATGCTGGGCAGGCAAGGCAGTGCAGAGACGCGATGTTTTTAGTTTCACTAGGCCTACTCCGATGTGTAGAAGGCCAAAAGTGCGCGCGCCACACTGGCGCATACACATTAACTCTTGCGCGTCATTTTGATATTTCACGCGTCAATGGCGCGGGCGCGCCGACAATCTGAAGCTCTGAAGTTTGTAGAGCGTTCTGTGCCAGCGTCTGCTGGGATACTGCACCATATAAAAAACAATTTATTCTCATTATTATTTATACATGTACCTTTGCGACTCTGAGTATGGAATGACTCGCTCTGGGTTCTGCAGAACGGGAGGTCCTGTGTGCAAGTAGGTAGGTACACTCCTGAAAAATATCAAAATCATTATTCACACTTGGAATTGTGACAATGAGAACTTACGACGAGGTTAAAGTACTAAAACATAGTGAGCTACTTGCAACTGTAGCCAAGGTAGAAACTTCTCTCCAGAACTGTGCTAAATAGAAACCTGCCAGAAATACTGTACACATGAATGCAGGCCATCGACGTGCAGAAAGACAACAGAATCACAGAACACGGGTCCTGGGATTTTTTTTTTTAATTATGTAAAAAGAGCTGATTTTAGAGTACCATCTACTGTAATTTTTATGACCCCTAGCTCATGTGCTTGGGTGTAAACAATAAAGCAACCAGCGGCATCTTTAGTGTTGATTTTGAAGGCCTCAAACATCCCCCCTCCCCCCACCCCTCTCTGCCTACTGCAGACTAAGTGAGGCTAAAAAAAAAGTTATTAAAAATGCTATCCTCACCCGTCCCTCAGAAGATGAGCTTGAATGGGCAACAGTTTTCCCCCCTTCAGGGCGGCCAGTGCGGCATGGGACCAAGGCTGGAAAGCGGATGCTGCTTTGCTCCCTGATGCGGCCTCACCCCATGCAATAACATCCTGAGCAAGTGCTGCCTCTGTCTTCGCTCGTTTCTGCTCACAGCCCTCCCTCTCGGGGCTCTGCAAAGGATAAAAAAAAAGTTACGTTTATTTACATGCCAATAAAAAGAACACTTCACGACATTGTATGCTCAAATGGCACTGCTGATGTAAACTATTTCAATGTGTTACTATGTACCACAATCACACCTGGATACATCAGCATTCTGGTATCCGGTGATTTCTGCTTGCCTACATTGATAAACACACACACACACACACACACACACACACACACACAAACACACGTTTTTTACTTTATATTCATGAATATGAGCTACATTCAGTGCCAAAAAAGAAATGGCTTAAACAAGACCACAGTTCCACAATACTGCTTTACTACACACTTTACTACGGGTCATGTTATAAAAGCCCCCCTAGCAGTACCTCTCACCCTGTGGGTCAAGAGGCTCTGTAAGGTTTTACGGTGCGAGAATACGCTCTTGACTTCCAATCACCTACTGACCCATCCCCCCCCCCCCCCCCAGCAACATCTCCATCTTGATCTGGGAAAAGGGTCCAAGCGCTTATCAAAGCCATGGCGCTTAGGCCCTTTTTCAGATTCGGGTACACGTTAACGACATGGTCGAGTACTGTACATTCGTTAGCCACGCGTGAAGTGATCGGCTTGGCGGTCACGGTACGCTTGCGCTGGACAATCGACAAATGTTTCGCCCTTACTAAGTGGTTTTAGTGCCCTAAAGGACGCGCATACCAACAAGGCTAGCAGGAACTGTACACAACCATTACGGAACAAAACAAGCGGTCAACACAGCCTGAAATTTGACATCCTTGTGCGGGATAAGCGGTTGAATGGCAATCAGCCTGTCTGGCCGTGCCCGCAAACAGACCGACGCCCCATCCCCCAAGGGATTAAGGTTTGAATCTGGGAGGATTAGGGCCAATCTCTAGAGGCTAGGAGAAGGGCTAAAGAACATCTAGGAGAGGCTGTAATTTGACAGGTGGTCAGGAAACACTCCAGCCTTGGCCTGGCCTGCCTAATATCAATCGGCCTGTCTGGGTTATGACGTTTCAAACTGACAAAATAATGACAACAATAGTGCATGAGATCGTATCAGGCGTTGGCTAGTAAACTGTACTGCCCCCCCCCCCCCTCTCTCTCTAGTATGTAGCAAGGACAAGATGGACCAAAGGCGTGCCCGCCTGCTTCTTATTATCCTTGAGAAAAAAGTTGCATCTTTCTCTCAGCCCCCCCCCCCCACACACACACACACACACACACCACACACACACACACAGGGTAACCAAATTCTCAGTTTGGCCTCTGCTGGTTAACGTTTCCGCTAGGAAAGTGAGTATGTACACCTTTTAAGATGATCCCCCCCCCCCCCCAAAAAAAAACCCTCTGTAAGTATAGGATAGTGCTCTGCCCCTCTCTCTCTCTTTCTCTCTCTCTCTCTCTCTCACACACACACACACACACACACACACACACACACACACACACACACACAGAGCAATTACCTTCAAATTATGCCTCTTTCTTACAGTCTAAGGTAATTGTGTGTATGTGAGCGAGCGAAGCAGGAAATAGGATAAGTGTAATTTTCACGTTCTTCCCTAGACTGTCCCCACTGTGGTAAGGGGGTCCCATAAAACGGGCCCCATGCGGTGACAATGAAGGAGCCCCTTCAGTCACCAATATTGAACGCACCCCATCACTCCTGCTGTGCAAAGGGAGAGAACAAACGCCCTATTGTCTGCCCCTGAGTGGGTCACATTCCCGCCAAATGACAATCTGCGCCTCGACGGAATCTTGGTTAATCCCCTCCTGTGCTTTTACTGCACCTCTCTCTCTCTCTCTCTCTCTCTCTGACTTTCGCACTCTAACGGCCTTCCCCAAATCAGTGTACTTAAAACTTTGCGGTTTGATTTTTTTTTTCCCTCCATTCAAACCGAGAACCTGTAACTGAAACTAGTTCTAAGTACTACTACTACGCAAGTAAGATGGGCCTGCTCCCTGTCCTATGTCAACCTAATAAGTTGTTTCTGTGTAATTCATACATGAATGCATACATGTGTACATACATGTCAGAAATGTGCCGACGCGAGCCTGCCAAACATTACGCAAGTACCTGGTTCCAACAAATTCACTGACATCTACTTAAATCTACATATAAAAAAAAAGCTCCACTCAAAACTTCAAAAATACTGACCTAATCAAAATAATATCTATTCTTGTGAACTGGAGTCTGGACCCAAAATCTGTTCTGGTTTGCTCTCTGACACTATGAGCGCACTGGGGTGACCAGGCAGGAAGTACGTGCAAAGTTTATACAAGGGTGGGTGTGGGTTTTGGGGAGTTTAACGTCCTTATCCACCACGTAAGGGTGATATCAAAACACGGGGCAACGAGAAAAAGGCCAGTACAAGTATAAATTTGGCCCCTGGCCCAGCCACGATTCAAATGCACACCCCGAGCGTTGAGAGTCCAACGCTCTACCATTCGGCTATCCTGGCTTCCGCAAAATTTATACAAACAGAAACTGCAGACAGGCTGAACGACTTACTTCAAATAAAAAGTTCCTCAAGTTCAAAGAACTGTCCATGGTCTGATTTCTACGAAACACTTTGACATCATATATGACACTAAAAAGCAGGAGATATTTGGAGAAAACTGTGACACTGACAGTGTGTAGGAGGTTTAAATTAACTGTTTATCCCAGTCTGGCAGCTGCTCAAAGCTGCCGGCTACAAAACCTTGATCAAAACTTTCAGAGTTCGCTGAGTCAGCGTAATCCCCGTCTCAATCAATCTCGCGACTTCCTTCTCTCTCACAGGGTCTTCTGCATCCATTATCTCCACCCCCCACCCCCATCCCCCTCTCCGATCCTTACTCCTATCCTTCACATCTTCTGTCAGTGATGGCCCAAGGTGTATCGATTATCCTTCCCAACCTTGGAAAGCTGCCAAGGATGTGGGGGTGGGGAGAAAGAGAGAGAGGCAGCCGTGAGGAGGGGTGGGGAGGGGACCCCCTGCCCTACACTCTCACTCACTGAGGCCCCTGTCATTTGCCCGGCGTTCTGTCTGCAGTCCGGCGCGCGTGGTTTCTTTTCCGGGATTGACTTCTGCCCATGACCAGATGCGCACTGGGCTGTTTGCACTATTCTGCTTTGCTTGAATTTTCTGTCATGCCCACATTTTCCATTTCTGAGAAAAGAAACAGTGTAATAGTACAGTGGCACTGTGTGCGTGTGACTGTCTGAAGTGTTTTGAATCAGACAATAATTACACTTTTTCACACAACGAATATTTTGCTCCAATAAAACCCTCTACACAAATCTTTCAAGTTCCACAGCCATAGTTTTAGCTGTAGAGTCTAGCACTTCATAATCTTTTCTGCATCCCCTATACTGGACTATGCCTCAGATGAAAGATTGGTACTGTGATGAATTTAGTGGTCTCAGGGATGACAACAACTTTTAAGAAAGCAGAGGAGATTTTCCCGGGGGTCTGGGGCTGGCTTGCGTAGAAAGAAAGCCAGAAAAAATTGACAAGCGGAGGGGGGGTTGGGGGGGACGGCAAGGCAGCTTACCGCAGCAGTCCTGAAACTGAATTGGCCCTCGAAATCGGAATGCAAGTAACGCCGAAAAAATTGACCAGCGGGGGTGGTGGTGGGGGGGGGGGGGGTGGCGGACGGCAAGACAGCTTACCGCAGCAGTCCTGAAACTGAATTGGCCCTCAAAATCGGAATGCAAATAACGCCGAAAAAATTGACAAGCAAGGGGGGGGAAGAGCGGGGGGGGGGGGGGGGGGTATCGCTCAGTCACGAAGTTCTACGGCTATGATTTTTTAATTTCTTTCGATTTTTTCCGCGGAGATTTTTTTAGAACAGCGGAGATTTTTTTAAAAGACAGCGGAACGGCGGAGAACGGCGGGACTGTTGTCATCCCTGGGTCTTCAGGTGGTCCCCATTTTGGTAGTACAGCATAAAATTTCTCTGCCGGCGCTGCTCCATTCGGCCAATGCTGTGTCCTTGCCTCTTGGCAAAGGGGGCAGGACTGCAGGATGTGCTATGCAGTCTGTAAGGCTGTTTCACATGGACAATCAGGGGTATGACACAGCCTAAGGTGGTGCAAGTGTGCGTGCAGTCTGCAGGGTACACTCCGTAACCGCAAAATGGTGGTCTACTGGTGGTGCTGAAGATGTGTCATCGGTTGGTCGGATGGCAGAATGTGTGAAATCGTTCATATTGTCTTCTGGCGCTGTTTGATCAGGGCGACTCATACAGTCATAATCGCATCATCCATTGAGCCTAGCGCACAAGTCAAGCGGGAAAATGAAAGCACGCGTCCAGCGCTGACCGATAATTGAAACTGTTGGCTGTGTGCCAGCACCAGACCCCTGGAGGGCGTCTTCGGTATTCCATTCATTCTGGCGGCGGCGGGGTTGTGGCTACACCGACTGCTTGTTGGCGCAAACAGGGCTGCCAGCCGGACCAAACAGACACCAGTATTGATGGGGAGGGTAGATAGAGGCAGCCTGTCTGGAACTTCTACGGCTAACGCCATAATGCTGTTCAAAAAGAACAGGAACCCTGCCTGCTTGGAAATGTGGTCTCTACAAGAAAGAAAGGCGGCTGAAGAATCTTTCTGATGGGTATTTCGTAACGTTAGACACTTCACTCCCCCCCCCCCCCCCCACCACCAACTCCAAGTTCACCTCAAAGGGAATCTGAATACCATCTGGAAAGCCCTGTGTAACAGGAACAGCTGATAATGAGCTTTGTCGTCCCTTTTTCTTTCAGTTTTTCTTCTTTGTTGTTGTTGTTGTTGTTGTTGTGGTGTGTGTGTGTGTGTGTGTGTGTGTGTGTGTGTGTGTGTGTGTGTGTGTGTGTGTGTGTGTGTGTGTGTGTGTGTGTGCCTTAGTCAGCCAGATTATGCTAAAGATCCCATATAAAGATCCCATATCACACACACACACACACACACACACACACACACACACACAGGTCATCATCACCAGCTGATCCCGTCTGATCAATAGGAGTCAGACAGCTAGCTGGTTGATAAACCATGGCAGTGGTTTATCAAGATTTGTACAGCCACTACTGATAAACCACGGCTACATCTATCATGATTTGTACCATCAGGCTTTATCATCTACTGCTGTTCCTGATTCAGGCCACAACAGCACTGCTGTCTATTCATCCATTCCTAATACTCTGCGTGACCCCAAACTGTATCTAGACATTCTGTGTATCAACAACCAGGGTTGCACATTTAAGTCGGTCCCAGGACATTGACCTATAAAAATTTCAAATGTCCTATTTTTCCCACCTCAAGCGGACATTTGTCCTATTAATTTTTTTATTGCCACTAAGTGGCCAGGACACTGTGTCCTATCACTTTGCTGTTTCCAGGACACTTTGTCCTATAGAAGCTGTGGAAACTGTGCAACCCTGAACAACAGTCCCTAATCAATTATCAGTCTGTGAAAACGCCCAAGCCAGCACACTGTGTCTCAGCTGGTAAGTCAGCATGAAGCAGCTTGACATAAAACAAAATGACCTTGTTAATGCTAAGCTCCTTTTTTTTTTAACTCTATAATCTTGATTGGCGGTATCAGTCATGTTGGCTAGAGCCTGTGCCAAGTACTTTTACCATCAGCCAACAGATCAGTTCGCTCATTCCAGTAAACTGTGACATTCTGCAGTTAACGAGTCACTAGGACACAAGGGTTTTTGAATGATACAAGATTTTAAACGGAACCTTTTGATGAAAGTAAATCTTGTATCAGATAAGCCACACATTTATGAACGTACGCCCATACACTGTAGTAGTGTTTTAACTCACTTTCTGGTTAATGATGTTCCTTTTTCTCTCATAGGGAAATAAAATGATAATGCAGAAAATTAATAATAATACAAACAATAATGCAGAAAATTAATAATAATATGAACAAATAATGTAGAACATAATAATGTAGAAAATGATAATGTACGAAATACAGAAAATAATTATGGTGCAAATAATGTTTTAAACAATACTAATCCTGATGTAGAAAATAAAGAAAAAAAAATAGTTTCTGTCCCAAAGTACATGTAGCTTTTGGCCCGCGTGACAATGGAAAATGGCCAAGGCCGTCCGGTCCACCTGCGTCAACATCACGCAGCCACAGCAAATTTCAGCTTGCCCCCCCAAGGCCGCGCGGCCGCCAGTCGAGTTATGACCTAAATGACCCTTGACCAACGGAGCACGCGCTTGTGCTAAAAATAGCCCAGTCGATTTCCCTGCAGACACAGTCTAGACGGGTCCGGCAATGCTTGTGAGAGGGAAGGAGTCAAGTCAGCGGTGCTGTGGCAAAACTACAGCCCCTGAAGGACTTGCAGAAGATAATTTGTTGCCAGACGTTGCCTTTCCGGTTTTGTTTTTGTTTCTTTTCTGTTTTCTTTTAGTTGTTGGTGGTGGGATTTTTGTTGTCCCCCCCCCCCTCTCTTTTTTTTTTTCGAGGGGGGGGGGGGGGTGTTCGTTGTTTTTTTGTTTGTTTTTTTGTTTTTAAGTTGGAAGCCAACCAATATAAGCTATACATTAGCAATGTCTTTTACTTACACACAAACACTTTAACAGAAGGCCTGATTGTAATGTTGTCTGCACTGTAACCATGGCAAGGCACACAAATAAAGCCGTTTTCTGCCATTAAAATGACTCTGCTCAGACAGTAGAGTGAAAAATGTCCAAGGTATATTGTGATCTTAACACATACCTCTGTAGACGATAAACTAGACTGACCGTTATAGGCTTGTACATGATGTGCATGCGTGTACAATCTTTTCTTTGTGCCTGCGTCACTAACTTAAGTCAAAGTACTGTAACTGTATCAATCATACTGATCATAATCATTAATATATATCAATGGGGAGCCGGGGTGGTCGAATGGTAGAGCGTTGGACTTCTAATGCTCGGGTCGTGAGTTCGATCCCGGCTGGGGCCTAATATTTTGTGCTGGCTTTTTCATCGTTGCCCCGTCTTTGATATCACCCTATGTGGTGGAAAAGGACGTTAAAACCCCCAAAACCCACCCATTAATATATCAAAATACTGCGGAGTCCAAAACATGCTCAGAGAACACGAAGACTAACTGTATACTCTCCCAGTTTTTCGGCTGAGGTTAAGAGCCTGTCCTTGAAGACTGAAAACATACACTAAGGTCAAACAGGCTAATTCCACCTTTTCTGAGCTAACTTACGTGTTTGAACAGTTTTGCTCGCGTGTGCGCCCATACGCTCAAAATACTCTATCTTGATGATTAGTACAGCTCTTAATGTGATAAAATGTTGTTTACACTTTGCATTTATAAGTGGTCGAACATTCCAGCTCGTACAACTGTTGTTAGTAATGGTACACTACTGTAGCGCTAAGTGTGCTCGCCGCATCATCGAGTACGCTTCTGTTGGTTCAGTGCATTTCAGACGCTGTCACTGTCCAGGTGTCTAATGGCATGAGGAGACTGAGAGATACCATGAAAACAGTTCAGAACGATCTCCGAGCATAAAACTACTGCGGCTGTACAGTCCGTGCGTAACAGCATAAACACACAAGACTGCAAACGGCGACCTACGTGAAGTTTAATCTGTGTACAGAGCAATGTGACACGGTCGGCTTGTCGCGACACTGACACGAGATAAAGCCCTCGGTGCTTCAGCAATGAAGCTGACATTTACCTGTCTGGGGACGACAGTCAGCCATGACAGTTTCACGCTCACCGCTAGCCCAGCGTGAAAACTGCTCTGCCATTCAAAAAACGGAGACAGGGGGACAGCGAATCTTCATGTAAAATTAATGAAGGGTAAAAAAAAAATACTACCTGAAGGTGAATGCTAACTCTGTGTGTGTGTGTGTGTGTGTGTGTGTGTGTGTGTGTGTGTGTGTGTGTGTGTGTGTGTGCGTGTGTGTGTGTGTGAGAGAGAGAGAGAGAGATGAATCACTTGTACTTTTGTAGTGTAGCAAGGGCAGATTCTGAAACTAGTGAAAGCAAGACCTAAGGCCTGTAGCCGTTTTCTCATCCCTGGAAAATACAGTTGAGTTCCATTTCTTTAGTGCCAGTTCATTTCTTTAGTGACTCAGTCAGCCAGTCAGTCAGTCTCTCTCTCTCTCTCTCTCTCTCTCTCTCTGTTAACTTTCTACACTGCCGCTACCATCATAAGCCTGGCACCAGCCAGCTGGATTCCATGGTGACAGTGCACCCACCATGTGCGCCAAATGACTTCTTACTTAGGGAAGTGCTGCTCAGATATTGTACTTTACTTTGACATCACCTTCAGCAGGTGGTCAAGAAAACATGACAGCAGACAGGAAAGGGAGGTAAAATGTAAATTAACTGTTGCGAGCATGAACTTTCTTCATGAAGTACGTCTGCGCGTTTTAAGTGGACATTGGACGGGATTGCATGGTTAGGACTATAGTTGTAGCCCGACTTGAAAGAGTTAAGAGAGAGAGAGTTAAGAGAGAGAGAGTATGCGTGTGTGTGTGTGTGTGTGTGTGTGTGTGTGTGTGTGTGTGTGTGTGTGTGTGTGTGTGTGTGTGTCAGTGCGCTATGACCTACACTCATTTTTTAGCTGAACTCTGCCTTTCCCTCTCGCCAGTCCAACAGGTGAACATCCAAGCCCGCTCCTCCCTCAGACCAGCAGACACAAACAGACTATTTTGGAAACTACTTAATCTGTCGCACGTCACTTTGTCAGGTGGGCAAACTGTCATCCTGTCAACATGTTATGACTCCTTCACTGCCCCTCTAGGTTTCTTGTCTACGGCACTTCTGGCTGGGGGCGAGACAGAGAAACTCTCTCTCTCTCCCTGTATTAATGTTCTGGTTCTTCGTGGACTTTCTTTTTTAAAAAAGATAAAACTGCTGGGCAAGGAAATATGTTCCTGCATGACCTACATGATACAAATTGTGTTAATAGTGATTAAAACTTAAAAGGGACAGGAAATGGCTCCTCAGGAAGCAATTAAAGAGACGGGGATCTTTCACCCAGTTGCGGGGTTGGGTAATCGTTCAACGCCGACTAGGGCAGCAAGCCACCCGGCAGGGACTCCCGGGTGTAAATGAAAAACAGGGTCACTGAGAGCGCTCCTCATACGCCGGCCCCGACCACAGAGTTATGAATAACGCCTAGATCTGTGGGCCCGACCAGCACAGGGGGGGGGGGGGGTAAAAACTGTAATGGAGAAAAACAAGCACAGCCCCCAAGGCTACAATCGCACTTACTCGCTGTTCAGCTCGTACCCACTTGATCGCGTACGCCTGCCACCTCCTCCCCCCCCCCACACACACCCCCCCCTCAAGTCCGACCCTCAACAGATAACAGCTCTGTTCACGCCCCAGGCCTGGGTACAATAGAGGCCAGCACCGACAATACCCTACCATCACATTCTTCACAGGTGGGGTGACTGAGGCCAGTGTGCTCGATGGCTTAGAGGGTCCCTGTCAAAACACGGCTTGCGGCAGCCGATAGATCTGATCAGATGCAGCCGCGTTGGTTGAGTGTTCGATTTTCGATGCTTGAGTCTTGCGTTCCAATCGTTGCTGGGAGCTACAACTTTGCGACTGCTTTTTCTTCGTTGATCTGTTTTTGTTGTCAACATTTCCAACAGAAAAGGCCTATCCTAACCAACCAACCGACACTCTTTTAACACCATTCGTGGTTAGGACAGTCAAAAATCTTAAGGGAGAGAGTGGGGAGGGGTACGACTACGAGTGCGGGGGGGGGGGGGGGGGATCTTCCTGCAAATCAGATTTTTCTGTTTTACTGTCTTGCCCTGATGACAATAAATTTCCTGTGAGTGTGACTTGCGTGTAGAACATGATCAATACAAATCCAGCTGTGCCACTGTATGATAAAAAAAAAAAATTCAGTGCACATAGGTCACTACCTGTACAAACGCTGGATCTGACCTGTTTCAATCACACATCAGCCAAATACAATGATGTTTCCTTCAAACAAACATGGCCTTTCCTTAAAACAAACATGGCCTCAAAACAGGACAGGCCCTGTAAAGCAGGGTTGCACATTTAAGTCGGTCCCAGGACACTGACCTATAAAAATTTCAAATGTCCTATTTTTCCCACCTCAAGTGGACATTTGTCCTATTAAAAGTTTTATTGCCACTAATTGGCCAGGACACTGTGTCCTATCACTTTGCTGTTTCCAGGACACTTTGTCCTATAGAAGCTGTGGAAAATGTGCAACCCTGGTAAAGTACACTGTACTGATCAACACACAGAGTGCCTACAGAGAAGTTCAAGACAGCAATACTGTTACTTAACAGGTGGAAATTTATGTAAGCAGTACTGCTGCTGCATCAAATCACAAATAAGCAGATTAACAGCCCGTAAAAGTACCCAGTCAACGCCATGACCTGATCACAGAATGTCAGTTCGCTATTTCCAGTTGAAAGTCTACACAGTGGCCACGACCCACACACATACACATAAATTACAAGATGTTTTCAAGCTAAGTTAAAAGAAATCAAATGTAATTTGCAAGTTTAACCAAGTGAAGTCATACTTCCCATCACTACAATAGTACAAAGTAAGATGGGTACTAAGTGAAATTGAATGACGCATACTGGAAAAATTGCTAATTTTGTGTGGATACCCCATAGAGCTCATCAATTTCCATCTGATGTTTACATCTTACAGCTATCACCACAATATTTATGGACAAATAAGCCTTATTACAACACACTGCTCACAAGAGAAAGGAATGGTAATAAATGTAACTGTATAGGTTAACTTTTGCCACAAACCTTAAAATCACTGAGCTTCATTCAAAAAAATAAAGAAATTTAAAAGACTTCAACTAGTTCCAAACAAAACTACAAACTGCTGATAACAGTGACACATGTATGCATGCTGAGAAGATTCCCATGTACTGTCTAGTTTCATAGACAGTTAATTTGTAACACAACTTCAGACTATTTCAATGTGTGGGCGTAGACAAACCTAAGTTTACTAGTACTACGTGTAACACTACTACTAAGTTCATGTTTACTCTGCTAAGCTGCACGTGAGTATAAATCCTACCCGTGTTTAATTATGTACTCCTTGGGGGGATTAGATGTAAATGGAGGAGACAGGCTACAGCCAGTAAAAAAGGTCTGGCAGACTGATCGATAGTGTCAAGCAATACTGACAATACTTAGTGATAGACCAGATGACTGTGTAACCCCAGGGTAAGGAACACCATCTAAAAAAAAATATAAAAAAAAGAGTTTCTCGAACAGGCATTGACAAACCTTGCCATCGTTACACAATTGACTGAATTAATGGCATCCTCAGTGGTGGTGAGTGGGGGGGGGGGGGGGATTTGAGCCAATTGTTGAGCACACAATTGCTGAAGCCTTGTGAAACAAATAAAACCAATTTTATACCATAGCTATTACCAGTCAAGCCGACGTATGTATATATACATGTCTGAATGCCAGAAAATCATGTTTAATATTCCACTTCGTCTGGTGGAAGCAACCGGAAAGAAAGAAAAAAAAAATCTGTGTTCGCTGTGCATAGATGACCTGCTTTCAGACGGATGCGTTTCAAGTATGCTCAGCGAGTACACCACCCTCCCATCCCAAATCCTCACCCCTCACACTCACAGTCCTCCTCCTGCCCCCCTTGAACGCAGACGGTACATGTGGCTTGAAAGCCCAGCGTTGCGGGTTTGTTTGCTCTGTCTGTCCGGCCCCAAGGCCGCAACAGCCTCGTCAATAGACTGCAACTCTCTCTCCCTCCACCACCCCCACCCCCCCTCCTAGTCCTACACACACACTTGGAGTCTGAATCGGCATCATTCTCACAAATTTGAGCTGAGCAACGAGACAAAACAGCAAAGCAGCCTGAAGGTACAATAAACGACTACATGTAAAATATTTAAATGCAAGAAAGCGTATTTTGTTAACTGAACCCTCCGCTTACAAAAAATGTAACTCATCCCACCTCACCTAAACCCAAGCCTCTCTTGAATCTTCTGAAACCATTTTCCACTTCCATGAGAAATATATTCTCAGTAAAATTTTACTGCTGAGTAGTATTAAAACACTCACATAATGGGGAAACCGCCTAATTTACTGATGCTGAAAGTTTCAGTGACAATAATTCCAAGTACATGTACTCCATTCTGATCAAACAATGATGTCAATGTTCTTTACACTTCACACTCATCACAGTTCATTTACCCTGGGCAGTCTGACAATCAAACCACTATTAGTATTAGTGTTTCATGGACCGTAAATAACAGCCACTCTAGCCATCAGCAATAGCACTACTACTAATAGCACAGCTCACTGCTGTGTTTCGTTTGAATTATGTCTTTGCCAAAAACTCAGAAGTGCTAAGCTAATCATACTAGCACACTGCATACACATAATACAAGCTTTGCCAATGATTCCAATGCGCAAGATGGTTCATAACAAAGGTTTATCATGCTATAGCTAATAACAGTATGTTGGGGTGGTTCTATTCAAAGCAGGACAAGTTTGTGGCTCGCTAGGCAATATTATACGAATGACTGAATTTAAAGCCTGAAAGTGTACAACTTTGTGGACCCCAAACTTGGTCGTACTCATAGTGCAGAAGGCATACATCATGTATGCATCATTGACATTCTATTCACGTGTTACTGCAACCTTCTGGCTCCCAACGGTAATAACACTTTTAAAAGAGACTACGTCAAATGCCACGCCAATTTACATACATGGTGATGAACAGGGTGTTTGGGGGGCGGGGGTGAGGGGATGGAGTGTGTGTGAATAACTAAGGTGTTCTTTACTGCGATATAAAAATACACCCCCTTCCCTCCCCTCGTTGGTTCCCATGGCAATTTTTTTTTTTAAGTTAGTAAAGTACATAAATGTGCAGACCTAAATTTGATCAAACCGATCTGTACTGAGCACTGGTCACTCCCTAATGGTGTACACGGCCATTCCCTTCCCCAATGAATACGTAACCGCAGAATCTAAGAGCAGACGTGAGTTGATGTCAGATTGCAAAGTGTCTTGTCAGAATGAGTGAAGACCAGACCAGCCTCTGGTAATCTCACTCCATGACCATGCCCGTCAGATACGGTCGTCGCTACGTCTGGAGATAAACTGATGTACACGCTGCACTTTTGACCTGTTACAGTACGTCGGACAGTGACACGAGTATGCTATCTGCCCATGAGTTCACGCATCACGCCAGTATGTGTGCACGCGCAGCATACATGTACTGCCATCTTCACGAACACAGGGATCGTTTTGCTTTTGCTTACCTGTCTGCGCTTGTGCTTGTGTTTGGGGTCGTATCTCGCCTTGATGTTTTCCAGGGCATCCTGATACTTTTTATCTTTCACCAGCAGGTAATCTCGCCACCGCTCTGAATCAAATCCCCAGTGACAAGTCCGATTTTCGGGAGCTTTATGCGAGTGGCACACAAACTTTGACGGTGAGAACAGACCCTTACACTCCGAACAATGAATGCACTTGGCATCGGGCGATGTGTACAACTCAGGATTAAAATATCCGTCCCCTTTGCCGAAACAGTTGTGGTAAACACGAATAGAGTGAACCGAAGGGGGGTCTACACTTTTCTCTGGGTCGCTGTGCACTAGTGCGCTGCAAAGTCGCTCTGCGTCCGTTTTGGTGATGAGCCCACAACTTGCTGCTCTTGAGGGCAAAATGCACGACATTTTCAAAGTCACTAACTGTTCTGGGTTGCACCGTGTGCAGAAAATGTGCAGTTCGTCGCATACTGCGTTGATCTCCTGCAAAGAGAAATCTCGGAGAACGGTGTTCAGGATTTGGGGCAGACAAAGTCTCTTTTCTCCTCCAACAATGAAGCAGGCGATTGTTTCCCCTTCTAAACTTGTTTCCGACTGCTCGCTCGTAGTTGTATCCACCGGTGTGAAAACGGGCAAATTGTGATGTGGCAAAGTTGCCGGCGGGTAACCCGTCGGGGAGTGGGACTTCTTCAAACTGTCCATAGCTTTGTGATACTCCTCCAGCGAGGCAGGACTAAGTTGCGACAGATCAACCGGCAAAGCTGTCGGCCCGCTCAAACTCCGTACTGCTGCGTTTTGGTACGTTTTCAACACCCTCTGCAAATGGGGGTTGACTAGCGGACCGGAGTCATCCATCTGAGTCCAGTCTTTCGTAAACTACGAGCGTGAAAAGCCGCTCGATCACATAAGTACGAGAGTCGTCTGCCGCGGCTGCTCTCCTCGTCGCTCAGAGCAAGCACAACTTGCTCGCGCGAACCTGTCTGGGTTCCAAGGCCCACAGCATAAATATCTGGCTGTTCCGTCGGCCGTCCGCCCGCCCGCGGTAAGCCGACGTTTAACTGCTGCGAACTCCTGAAACAGGCGATACTATGTCAAACGATTCAACAAAAAGGTGCCAAAAGGTTGACTTTGATCTTTCCCGGTAGTAGAATACCACAGATTGGTCATATTATGTGATAAAACGAAACATACGCTTCCAACCGAGTACACAAAGTCCTTGAAGAGCTCACCGCGTCAAAGCACCTCCCACTGCACACGTGTGTCGGCTATGGCATGCGACGCGCCACGTTCCTAGCCCAAAATTCACTGCATTTTGTGTGTGCATCTGTTTGCTTTTGTCCCAACTTCGATTTTTCACCCCCCATATTACCGATCTGTATCAGAGCTCCTACATTCTACCGAAGAAATTTTTCTCTGCGTTACCGATCGTACATATTGCTGGAGCCGACAGTCATTACAGCACAAACGTCTGGTCTGTGACGTCACATGTGACGTCTAGCCGTCTGCCAAAGGTATTGACTTGGGTTGCGCCGAGGCGCACTGGGGGAACATCTGCGGAAGGCGGCGGCCTGTCGGCCTGACCTCGTGTCGGCCGGGACGTACGATGTGTTTTACCGCTACACACTAGACAGCAACGGGACGTTCAGGGGAGGGATAGGCAGAGGAGAGGGGGTGCGTGCCTTGGCTAATTTCGTACACAGACGCTATTCCGCGTGTAAGGGTGGTTTATTATGGCGCTGGAAGTGATCAGCGCTTGACTGGCAAAACAACGAACAGGATGTTTTTCAGTGCACGGCTAGGAATGAGGGTCATGAGGGGGGAGAAGGTTTGGGGGAGTGCACAAATGCCAGCTATGAGTTAATACATGTACAAGTACGGGTCTGAATCACCTGCCTTGTTTGCCGTTATTATCGTGGTGATTTTACAGTTGTCATTACCATTAAAATGGATTGATACGCTTTGCAGCGTAAATTAAACCGCTTTGTTGCTCAGTCGACTGCATGGTTGCTGATTTATAAATTTGTAAATCCAGTGGACTGCGGCCATATTAAAATCAAGTAAAGTCAGTGTCAGTTGTAGAAAATTCAATTCGTCATGTCACACCAAACGTAATGTAGGGACAGTCGGTTCTCAGTAGCGTCACAGGACTGCCATTGATCCCTTTTCATGCAGAGTTAGCCCGAGTCAGTTCAGTCGAGATGCCATTCTGGCACTAGGGGGTGTGTGTGCAGACAGTAACGGCCGACTGCATAAACCCTACGCGGTCGTTCCGCTTGACCGACTTTTCACTGTGTCGACTCAGTGCACCCGGCAGTACCGGTTAGGTCGGAAAGCGTGAGTTCGTCTGAAAAAAGTATGAGGCTAAGCCCGATCCGTATACCGGGTAGTCTGGAACCCACTTGCGGCTTTTAGGACGGCAGGACTGTGCCGGCCGGGGGCGGGGGCCGGCCGGCGTCAGTTTGGGTAAGCCCACTTACGACTGAGACCCCAGCTGACCCGACTATGGAGGAAAATCGAGGGGTCACTACAGCGGTCAGCTACTGGTAGTCGCGCTCAGTCAGTAGAAGATCTCAGTGCTGGCGGTTTTAATCAGTTGCCGCTCCCACAGCTTGCGGACGGCAGACGGTGTTGTATTGCACTCAGAGCTCCGCTAATCTTAAAGGGACCGGCCGTTGTGATTGATGAATTGGTTTATTTTATCAAGAATTGTAATGTCGGCTCCCCCCCCCCCCCCGTATTTTTCTTTCACGTGGAGTGGGGGATGGGGGAAGGGTAAAGAAATGTTTTGCTGACACAAGTGCTCAGTTGTCAAATCTACGTCATTTAACGCCTACAAGTACGATTGCAGTTTGGGTAGGTTATTGGTACGTGCACTAATAGGTTTCTTGAACTACAAAGGGTTTTAAAACGACCATTTTATTATCATTATTATAAAGATTTCTAGGCTCTCAGGTCGTTCAGAGCTGTTTCGTGGTGTCTACCATCGTACCACATAGATACCTGTACAGTGACAGCATCTCAGACTCCGGCCGGCGACTCAGTCGTAAGTGCAACTGTTCCGAAACAAAATGTGTAGATCTTCTGCCGGTGAGACGTAGCGATCTTGGAATGTACTACAGTGTAGTTTGTCCGGCTCAGTGGGTATGATGCGTGTGTCGGCTCAGGTTTCTCCGCCGTCCGGTGCATTTGTGTCGTTAATTCAAATTAATTATTTATCAGTTCTAGACAAATTAAGCAGCATTTCATCAGTTCCCGGCCTGATTGAGTCAGTTCTAATGTTTTGGACACACCGAGACTGCACTCACGACTGACAGAGTGACTGAGAGCGGAGAGAGAGCCCGGGGTCAGTCAGTGGGGAGTGGTGGGGGGTGGGGGAGGCGATGAGATCGAAATTGAAATAACAGTATTTGAAAACGGTGGACGTTTTGTTTTGAGAGAGAGAGAGAGAGAGAGAGACACACACACACACACACACACACACACACACACACACACACACACACACACACACACACACACACTGTCACTGCACAAACTATTTATTAGAAGGTACCAGTGTCGGATAAATTTCGTGTTACCGGCCCCGCGTGCCAGGATCGAAACTGAGGAGCAAATCACACACGACACAATGCTAAACCCACTGACTGATATGCCCCCAAGCCGCCTTCCCCCCCCCCCCCCCCCCGCCTCCCCACCTCACCCCACCTCACCCCATTCCCTTTCTCCCCTTTCTCTCGGAATTCCCAGGAGCCGTTATGAATTTCCGAAATAAAATGAGGTTAGTCAGATGACACCCTGATCATGCAACAGGCATGGACCGAGCTGCAGAAATCCGATTTTCTCGTGACGGCGGTAGTGTGATCTGAGACCGGAATGTCTGGCGACTGCAGAGTACCGATCGATCACCCTCCCTTCGATCTTTGGACCCGAGGAGCACGCCACTCGGGACAAAATGCCACCGTACCGGCAAGATAGATCCATGAGGGTTACTTGAGCGGAGTATTGGTTTCTTGTAGTCAGCCGGCTTCAATGTCCTGCTAGCAAGATATGGACCATTTTGACTGACGCAGGCCAAAAATCGTTTACATGAGGTGCACTGCATCGTCAGTATACCTGTGAGACTGGTCACAGAGAGTGTTCAAAGATTCTCAGACAGCAGATCTTCACCTTCTGTTTGTTTCCTGTTCATCAGCTGCAGCGCGCGCACACACACACACACACACACACACACACACACACACACACACACACACACACACACACACACCATCATCATCATCATCATCACCACCACAAACCACTATCACAACTACCACAAGTGCAAGCTTCTTTTTTTTTTTCCATTAACGCCATTGACGGTCCGACCAAATAAAGCAAGAACCTGTGAAGTAGTGCAAGGAGGTGTAACGAGGACTCGCAACATCCAAAAGTCACTGAAAGAATGAAACAGAAGAAGCTTTTGGTATTTGTAAAAAGCGTGTGCCTTTTAATACATCGATTTTTCGTGAAGTAAGTTAATTGGCGACGTCAGGTGCGGGACTACGGCCACTAAGGTGTGGCGCACGCAAGTCTTCACGACTTTCGCTTTCAACCTCGTACCGGGAGAAAGTAGGTGGACGCTTTACTTTTGTTGCCTTTGCTGAATAGTTGATAATCGAGTTAACACTGTTGCCCCCCCCCCCCTCCCCCCGCTCCCCTCCTGCCGGCGCACGTTGCGAAACTGGTGTGAAGACTTGCCAGGACCCGACCTCAACGCCAGTGTGCGCCACGCCCCAGTGGCCGCGGGCCACCTGATGTTACTTCTCAATTTACTCACGGTTAATCGATTTCTTATAAGGAGCACGCTTATTACAAACACCCAAAACACGTCTTCTGTTTCATTCTTTAGGTGAGTTTGGATGTTTAACTCTTCCTCTCACCTCAGTCCGCGCATTGCTTGACCTCGCGGTAAACCTGCACTTCCTTGCACTATTTGGACGGACCCGTCACTGTCAATATGGACGGTACTGTTGTTAACTGACAGTGTCCGTCCTCCAGTGTTCAGACAACCGCTGTAATTATTATTGCTCAGTCGAGAGAAACTTTGAGGTGGTGACTGTGCTTGTAGCTGGACTGAGGCCGCGGCAAGGGTGGTGTTTCTGTTTCCGCCGCCGACAGAAGAGGAGACTGACCGGCATTCAGTGTAGGCTAAACCTTTATCAGAGTCAGTCAAAATGAAATTAAGTCTTCTGCATAAAATCCTTGTGAGCGTGATTCTAGCCAGTTTAGTCGATGTCATTACGTTTCACACGCAACATACTGGGTAAGTTTTGCTTTTGCGCTTACAATTAGTGCTGAAAATAGCCGGTGTCAGTCATGAAAGACGGTTTCACTGCACGGACTACCTGGACTGAGCGGGGTTGCCGTTTCACGCTATTCGAGGGAAAAACAAGGACGGAGGAATGGCCCCATCCCATAACGTTGTTTCTCTAAATTTCATTCTATTTTGTCTGTTTTGTTGTTATTGTTGCCGGTGTTTCTTTGTTTTTGTGCTCTCTCTCTCTCTCTCTCTCTCTCTCTCTCTCTCTCTCTCTCTCTTCAAGTCTGTAATACCTATCAAGGACACTAGATCCGTTGCCCTACAGCGGATCTAGAATCTTAGGAAAGAGAGTAATGACGTCAAATCCGTCAGTGAACTAACGCATTTGACGTCAGCCTTACGGCAGGTCGTCTGAGGATGCTCAGTGTTCATGTCTTGTGATTGCCATGTTGGCGTTGTCACTTTCCCGACTGAATTAAGTTTTACATAAAATCTGGGAAGATCATAGAGGGCTGGTGAAATGTCATTTGGGGGCAAAGTGCCTCTATTCAATAGCTGGCACGAAATCGAGGTTACTGATGACTAAATTGCGAGCAGTGCCTTTCAAAAACATGACGCAAAAATAAAACCCGGAACTTGGAAAGTGTCAGAGTCAGTGCCAGTATCACTGAGTCTTAGAACTTCAAGTGCGCCAGCTACTTCCGCCTGTTTGTGCACACCGACTGCAGTGCTCTCAGCCACTTTCAATCCTTCGCAAAAGAAGCGCAGTGTGTTCCCACGGCCTAAGTTAACAGGCCGTTTGGTTTTTGAAGATCATTTTGGTGTTACTGATGTAGGCTAAACGAGTAAGCTTACATCAGCACAACTTGCGTGTACTCATAGACCCACTACCGTTCAACCCGCCCACCTCATCATGGCACGGGTATGCACCGGGTGTTTGGGGTTGACAGGGTGCGAAGTGAGAAGGGGACCCCCTGCTGAATAAACCAACAGTCGGATGCAGCCCCTTGAGTCGCCGGGAGTACAGCCCCTTTTTGGCGCAGGTAACAGCCACTAGAGGAACAGCTGCAGAAGATGCAAAAGTGCACCGTGCACTGTGTGCACTGGCTGACCCTGCACGTGACAACCGGCGTCAGTCCTGCTACTCCTTGTACCATTCCTTGGAGGCCGCGGGTTGTTCCTGCTGTGATGCCCCCCCCCCCCCACACACACACTTCCTACGGCTGACAGTCGTGCCCAGTGGAGACTGAATTTGTTGTTGTTGTTGTCGCTGTTTTGTCAGTGCCCGGTCAATTGCAGTTTTATATGCTAGGTATTGCACTTTACCCCCCCCCCCTCACACACACACACACACACACACACACACACACACACACACTGACACCGTGACACACACACACACACGGCACACACACACACACACACACACACACACACACACACACACACACACACCGTCCTATCGCCATGCCCAGTTCAGGATGTTTGTTGTTGTTGTCGCCAGAGACTACACTAGTCAGTCACTGCTACTGCTGTTGTTGTTCAGGCTGGCTGGTGTTCAGTGCTGTAGCCGTGGGTTAGGTTAGGTTAGCTTCTGTTGTATTCACTGAGAATCTATTCACGGAACTGTCGCGCGAGCTTCCCTCTTGGTTGTGAGGACAATGGATTTATTTCTGTCTTTGCAGGGAAAAGAACATTTCCTGTCGTCGTTGCTGCTGTTGCTGTTGTCGTTGTTGTTCTCGTTGTTGTTCAGTCAGTGGTGTAGCAGTGGTTTATATGTTAACGGGGTCTGTCAACTGTATATAAAGAGCCTTCAGTTCGAAGGGACTTTCAATACTCGACCGGGTAGATCCCGGCTGGGTCCAAATTTTGTGCTGGCCTTTTTTCTCGATGACCCGTCCTTGATATCAACAATATGTGGTGGAAAAGGACTTTTAACCCTTAACCACCCATCCCGCGGCCCACCCATCCAAGTTGGAGCCCGGAACAGACATGTACATTTCCGTCTATTTAATTTTGTAGTGAGGGCAGATTTAGTTTCTAATCTTTGCAGGGGAGAGAAAATCAGTTTCCTGTACTCCTGGTCGACTCCGGCTGTTGTTGTTGTGGCCGTTGTTGTTTTCGTTGTTGTTGTTGTGTTACAGCCGTGAGTTCTTTTCTGGTCAAAGAGCTTTGCCGCAAAACTCACGTGCGTGCTTCTGCCTTGGTTGTGGTGGCAGATTGAATTTTAACGGGTTTTGCGTGCGAAGAAAATTTCCTGTTGTCTTTGACGTTGTTCCTGTTGCTGCTGTTTTTGTTGACAATGGTGGATGCCGTTTCAGTTTCTGTTGTAAAAGCAAGATCAGTTTTGAATAAGACCTTGGTTTCTGCAACCTGGCTTCATCAGACGAGGATTATATACCGCAAGTCAGGTGCTTATAGTGCCTTCGTTAGTTGGCGTTAGTCATTGTTGTTGTTCTCGTTGTCGTTGTCGTTGAAGTTGATGTTGTTAATACTGTTGTTACTACTTGCTGCTGTGGTGGTGGAAAATAGTTTTGTGCCTGGCTAAGAAGCTGGGAAAAAAAGAAACGACTCAGTCCTGTTGACGAAAGGATTCTTTCCAAATTATGCGAGTATACTTCTATACTTCCGAGTATACTTCTATACTTCGATACTTCGACTTCAATACTGATTACGTGCTACCAGTCATGCATCAGAAATGCATCGTCACCAACATGGTGTCATATACTTGACACGCACGGGGAGCCGGGATAGCCGAATGGTAGAGCGTTGGACTCCCAATGCTCGGGTCGTGAGTTCGAATCCCGGCTCTGGCCACATATTTGTCCTGACCTTTTTCTCGTTGCCCCGTCTTTGATATCACCCATACGTGGTGGAAAAGGACGTTAAACTCCCAAACACCCACCCACTTACCCACCCACCCACCCGACACGCACCGTTTGCAATCCGTGATGTAGAACACTCCAGTCTTGATCAGTGATGCGTGCACTTCCGCGGTGGCTGTAAAATCATAGCTTCTGTTGCATGGGCGATTTTATGACCCCTGCTCCCTGCACGATGCAATGAACGATGGTCAGTTTTACGATCCTGCTCGTTGTGTGAAACGAGCTGTGGTCGAATTTTAGGGTCCCTCCTTGCTGTGCAAAATATTGGGGGTAGTGGTGGGTTTATGGCGTTTTCTAGAAGCAGTCAAACCCTTGCACATAACTTGTCTGTTTACAGTTATGCCTCGCTAAGGAGGAGTAAGGGCCACGTCCCTGTGTGTCGAATATTCCAGCTGACATCAGTTCTGACACCTTCAGTGAACGCAGCTGGTTTCGTGAGCTGAGTAACTAACAGTTTATACTGTACGACACTGATGGTCAGTTCCTATGCATGTCCTGTGTGTGTGTGTGTGTGTGTGTGTGTGTGTGTGTGTGTGTCAGACTTTTCATCTCACTAATAGCCGCGAATTAGTCTTTGTTCATTGCGCGGAGTTAAGCCTTAAAAAACTCACTCACTTATCTCTGCTGAAACATTGAAAAAACTTATTAAATGAGTTGTCAGTGTTCCGCGTTGTTCTCTTGAGTGAGTAGTTTCAATTCACGATTGTCTCTCCAAATACACATGAATGAAAATTAACACCTGTGCCGAATTCAATTAATTTTTATGTATTTGTCTGGTCACTGTGACGCCTACGCCGGACTACCGTATGTTTAATTATCATTGGCTGTTTCGTTTTTCATCGACATTCAGTGACGCCTACGCCGGACTGCCGTATGTTTAATTACCATTGGCTGTTTCGTTTTTCATCGACATTCAGTGACGCCTACGCCGGACTGCCGTATGTTTAATTACCATTGGCTGTTTCGTTTTTCATCGACATTCAGTGACGCCTACGCCGGACTGCCGTATGTTTAATTACCATTGGCTGTTTCGTTTTTCATCGACATTCAGTGACGCCTACGCCGGACTGCCGTATGTTTAATTACCATTGGCTGTTTCGTTTTTCATCGACATTCAGTGACGCCTACGCCGGACTGCCGTATGTTTAATTACCATTGGCTGTTTCGTTTTTCATCGACATTCAGTGACGCCTACGCCGGACTACCGTATGTTTAATTACCATTGGCTGTTTCGTTTTTCATCGACATTCAGTGACGCCTACGCCGGACTGCCGTATGTTTAATCACCATTGGCTGTTTCGTTTTTCATCGACATTCAGTGACGCCGTAAGGCTGTTGACACGTAGCACGTTGACCGAGCAGTGTTAAGTTCCTTATTACGCACGTCAGTATGTCAGTCGTTTACGCAGACTGATATTTCAGAATCTGACGCAGACTGATATTTTGAGGCTGTACTTCACTGATTTTACAAAATGGCCCCCTGAATTTGACAGAGATGGTCACTGACAGTGATCCTCAGTTTCGACAGCCGTAAGGAACACTGCTAAGCGTCAGACACGATGGAGAGGGTTCGAATCCCAAAAGAGCCAAAGCCGGCGTTTTTAGTCCAGTGTGACCCCCATCTTTGAAATTACCCTCAATGATGGACAGGAGCCGTTGCACCTCCAAACACCCTGCCACCATCTGGTCATTATATACAAGTGGATGACCACTGAAGGAGAAGGCACATATGTACAGGAAGCAGAGAACAAAGAACTGTAAGAAAATGAGAGGAAGAGAAGAATACCAAAAAAAAAATAAAAAAAAAATACCCCTCCTCCTCCCCCCCCCCCCCCCCCAAAAAAAGAAGAAAATAATGAAGACCACCAGCGGACTTTCCGAACGCAGTTTCTGTCAACAGGGCAACGAACTCATTTTGTCTTGGCAGGTTCGCCCACACAACCGCATGCAGGAGAAAAGAAACTCTCCTGACAGGAGTTTTGCGGCAAGGAATAGACTGCAGAGGAGTGCAGTTCCAGATGGGTGTGACGTCATAAAATGGGTCGATCCTAATGCCATGTCAACCTGCTGCTGTGGCCATGGCAACCGCTCACCGAGATACTTTTTACGTAAATCCTGCAGAATGCTGCACGCCGGCGGCTAGCGGTGCAAAATACCTCCCTCCGCTTGCCTCTGCATTGACTGACCCAGAAAAAAACCATCGTCTGTTCTTGTAGCCATGCGGCTTCTTGCGGTGTGCGGAAAATACCGTCACTGACAGTATAGCCGTTATGAACAGTGTGTGTGTGTGTGTGTGTGTGTGTGTGTGTGTGTGTGTGTGTGTGTGTGTGTGTGTGTGTGTGTTAACGGGGGGGGGGGGGGGGGGGGGGGGTAAGAATGTGCAGAACGGTTAGCGTGATTGTAGAAACGGAGGTGCGATAATAGTTGTACCCCCCCCCCCCTCCCCACACACACACAGACACAGAGTGACCCTCAGTTCAGCGCAAAACTGAATATTCATATGATTCAGCATTAGAATTTCGGCAAATTTCAAGTCATACGAGCTCAGTATAGCGACATAAACCGTCATCTCTTTAAACTGACTTCTATTCCCACACTGACCAACACGCATCAGATCTCAATAACGGAATAAGGCTAAGATAACGCCGGCTTCACAACACTACAGTGTCAACCTCATGTGCTTACCACTGAAATACTTAAAACTGCTACCTTTTTTTTTTTTTTTAATCCCGTCTGGATTCGAACCCACGTCCCTTAGATCTCGAGTACGACACTCCACGCGACGGCCTGCTTGTAATCAGTGCCGCGCCATTTTAACACTTCGACCAAAGACCTTGGAATCTATGTTTCCAAGATCTTTGCTTAGACTGACCAAAGACTCTAGATCTGCTACTCTGTATATAAATAGCGTAAGGGATCTAGAGTCTTTAGATTCGACTGCGCATGTCAGTGATTTCAACTGACAACGGAGACAACGCCACTGAGACATCCCGTCGGTTTGTCACCTGACCTCAGTACGACATCTTCGGGCACGCAGATGGGCTAGGTAGCCTATAACCACCAGCGATCATTGCCGGTTAGGTCTAAGAGTTTAAGTGGACCTACTGGTCGATGGCACAGTAGTTAGGCGTCATGGCCCGAGCTAAGGAACCCGATGTGCCATCGGGGCTGAAACGGCCGGGCGGCTGAAGCCGTTCGGCAGATCAAGGAGGAAGAAAAGACAGACACAGGCAGGTAAGCTGCGGAGGTTATAATCGTGATGTGTTTACAGTTCACAGCGTATGCTCCTGCAGCCAAACTTCGCCAGGAATTCGACTAAAGGCTGCAGGGTTCCAACTATTCACTGGCGCACGTTCAAGACGAGACTGCCACCGGAGCCAAGTTTAACTTTAGAACCGACCTCCTCTCCCACCTTTTAACCGTGCGCATTAGGAGAGACCGGGCAACCTGAATATGAACACGGGGATGGAGGGGGGGGGAGGGGGGAGGAGGTATTCAAAATGAAGGCGTTTTTCTGTTGCTATGTCGCTTCAAAGTTTCTAAAATACTAGTAACGTATCAGGACACCCGAAGTCGGTTTCTGTGTGGTGACCGGCCCCCTTTCAATCGTTCCAACCGACACTGAACTGATAATCCAAAGCGTTCTGCCGGTGGTATGGCGTTTTGAAATTGGAAAAAAACCAAACAATCAGAAACCGGTGACTGTGCAACTGATAATTTGTGAGGAAATGCCAATGCCTATTTTTTTTTTAAATCAGTTGTGTTTTAGCCAATGACTGAGTGTGTGAATGTGTATGTGTATTTCCATGGTATGTTCGTGTATACATTTTTTTTTTTTTTTTTTTTGAGGAGCAAAGCAAATTCTTCTTAATTGTAACTAAGAAGCAAATAAATCTACCTTACAGCACTGGAAAAACGCCCGTCTATTTTCGTTTCACCGCCGTGATGAATCGGAAGGAAAGAAGACAGGAACTTGAGGTAGGAGGGAAGTGAGACTGAAATACGAAACAAAAAAGAGCAGCAGTAAACTGATAAAACGTGAGCCGAAACTGAGCCGGCGTGATCGGGAAAGTGTGTGTGTGTGTGTGTGTGGGAAAGTGTGTGTGTGTGTGTGTGTGTGTGTGTGTGTGTGTGTGTGTGTGTGTGTGTGTGTGTGTCGTGGAGGGCAAGTCTAAACTCACTGTTGCCACCCGGCATAACTTGCAATTTGTATAGGCAGAGACATGATATAGGTCTACATACATAGCTACACAGACAGATGCTCACATCATCCTTTGCTACCCTACGGTAACCAGGTCGCTGTTTATATTTCAAAGAGCATAAATCGAAGCCCTCCATCTGCCTCTGAATGGCCCCTGGGCCCGTATGTAGAACTCGAGGTTAATTTAACCCACGGCTACGGGCCTAACCTAGACTAGAACAAAAGAAACCCCAAAACAAAATTAAATTTAAAAAAAAAGGAAGCAAAGAAAGAAAGACAAAAATCGTTCTGTAACGGCTTAGGCACCATAGTGGAATGGACCCGCTTCCTGATTAAAAAAAAAAGAAGAAAAAAAAATTTAACAACAGAGCTAGTTTAGTTCGAGGTTAGACTCTAACCCGGGGCTAAACTCCCTAACACTGACTTTTTCATGCGGGCCCTGAGCGTTTTGAAGCAAGGTGTCCAACAATGGGAAACAAGTGTTTTTGCCCTAAACAAAATACTGATGTAGGAGACAGACTTCAAAGTTCTAATGTCAAATTTGCGAAATTCGGGATTCTGCACTTCCCAGAAAATTGCAGTTTCAAATACTGACTTACTCACACCTTTCTGTTCAAAGACCAAAACCACCCAATAACGTTTTCAAGTAGCTTACATGAAGGTGTAAAATTGGTAAATTAGACAGGACAGTGTTATTTAAGGAGGAGTTTAAGTCAGAAGTGCCGTAGCCTCGCATATTTCAAAAAGCGCCTTTGTTTCCTGTCTCTCTATAATAATAATAATAATAATAATGAGTATTGTATAGGCGTTTTACCCAATTTCATGAATCGGGTCAAAGCGCCGCGAACTGAACCCAACACGCACGCTCACATGAGTCACACGCATTCTCTCACACACTGGACATAAACACATTACAATCACGTGGTGCGAAGGGTCAGCTCAGCAATTTAAATTTCGGAATTTAGAATTGCATTTATGTTTCAAATTTGGTGGGCTGAACATTTCCAAAGCAGAGGGGGAGGAAGCCGGAGTACCCGGAGAGAACCCCCGACGATCGGCCCGAAAGAACGGTGCCACATACGAGAAGGAAAATTCTTTGCCCCGAGTGGGACTCGGACTCCTGACCTCTCGCATTGGTGACAAGTCGCTTAACCACTAGACCACCGACCGCCCAGTGTATGTCTCTGGTACAGGGAGACTTCTGTTTTGGAACAGTTGCGCCTGTGACTGCGCCTGTGCGCTCGCAATGAGTGTAGAGCTCCGAATGCAACACACTCAGGTTTGATGGCCGCGCAAACGAGTAAATCAGCCCGTTTAAGCGTATTATAAGAGCGCACAGGCGATTTCACAAGCCCAACGGTCATCAAAAAACCCCAAGATTAAACCAAAGATCACAGAAATCCAGAAAGCACGTGCTCGCGTCGAATCTGGGCTCCCTCAACAAGAGACTGACTGGCTCCGACAGGAAACAAAACAGGCCCGAGTATGAGAAGAGTAAAACAGCCCGTTTAAGCGTATTATAAGAGCGCACAGGCGATTTCACAAGCCCAACGGTCACACACAAAAAAAAAACACCCTAAAACTGTCTTCGGCGTAGCCTAGTGATCAGTTCAGCATTGGCGCCTTTGAAAGAAAACGTAGGCAGAACAGACAACAATGGCAATGTGAACTTTGAGGGACCCGGCGGTCGACGACCAGGCCGGACATAATTATTGTTGTCGTCACTGAGAAGTCGTGACAGCGTCTGTCTCTCATACATCTCACAGGGGTCAGGCAAGATGGCGAAGGGTGCTTCCGGTGTCATACGTCCTACAATTTTAACGTTGTGTCGACTCATGCTTGCTGCCACAGTCTACAGTACAACGGGCAGCCTCTATGTGATTTGCCTCGGTGGCGAGCGCTTCTTAAGCCCCTTTTCCATGACCGACGTACGTCGACAGACATCGGGCGATTGTCGGGCAACTAAAATCTGCCATGGAAACGCGCGCTCGCCGACTCGCTCCCATAAGTATGGCCGGTCGTGAATCAAATCGATTATTTCGATGACTTTAGCCGCCGAAAGTTGAGGCTGAACACTGCTAGCCGCCATCTTCAAAGTTTCCGGTTTCCGGATCAAGGCCGCAATCCGCTAGCGGCCAATCAGATCGCTTGGATTTCCGCCGACAAGGTCACCGACTCGCCCAGAGTAGAGCGCCGCTCTACTCTCACCGACGCGTCGGCCGATGTCTGCCAACTCCTTTTCCATGGACGATTTTCAGCTGGGACTCGAAGTTGGCCGATTGTCGGGCGACGTACGTCGGTCATGGAAAAGGGGCTTTATGGGATCTCTGCAAGGATGTCTGCCGACCAGCCTCAGTATCGTGGGTTATGTAAACAAGATATTTATTCCTGTAGTCCCTATTGTGGTGTCGAGGACATCCGAGAAAAGTACAATTTCTAGCTGCAAGGAAACAAAGCAATCAGTATACAACAGCATGATGCATAAAGGCCGCGACAGGAGTCGATAAATCCAGCTGTTACACAAAGACAACGTTAACAGCATGGGAACTTGATATGTAGAGACAACGCATGCTAATAAGACAGATGGGGTGCGCAACCAGCCAATCGAAACAGGCGCCAAAGGACAAAGTAATACAAGACAACAACGCAATCGCCACACGCACACATACTTATGCCCATACTGTACCCCTCGCCTGTAGAAAGGTGGCAGGATTAAATGCTACTGTACTTTCTTTGATTTGGAGATCACGAAGTCCATCAATCACAAACTTGGGACCTTCCAGAACCAATGTCTTCGTACAAATATTCAACATTTTTGGGGCCCAACACCATTTCCAATAAGCAACCCCACAGCAGACCATCGACCTGCGACATCACCACAGAAATCAAGCCGGCGAAGAAAATGGCGCTGGATCAAGTTGGACACATCCTCAGGATGCCCCCGACCGCACTTCCCCGAGTAACGAATCGCTACATTGTAAAGATGCCTGCTTGCTCATAATTTCAGACATATCAATTCAGTTCGAGCCAATTCAATTCAGCAACTCTCTATTATCTGCAAAGGAGGCAGCGTGAAAAAAAAAATTCATCTGTGAATCTGTGCATCAGAGTCAGACACCTGGGTCACAGGATAGCATAATAATAATAATAATGATGAGTATTGTATACGCGCTTTACCCAATTTCATGAATCGGCTCAAAGCGCCGCGAACTGAACCCAACACGCACGCTCACGTGAATCATACGCATTCTCTCACACACTGGACATAAATACATTACAATTAGCATCATTGTGAAACCATTGTGGTGACTCTGGCCGGCGGACATGTTGTTCTAGAAGTGTACCGCGTACTGGGGCGGTCGGTGGTCTAGTGGTTAAGAGACTTGTCACCGATGCGAGAGGTCAGAGGTTCGAGTCCCACTCGGGGCAAAGAATTTTTCCTTCTCGTATGTGGCATCGTTCATTCGTCGGGGGTTCTCTCCGGGTACTCCCGCCTGCTCCCCCTCTGCTTTGGAAATGTTCAGCCCGCCAAATTTGAAAATTAAATACGATTCTAAATTCTGAAATTTAAATAGCTGAGCTGACCCTTCGCACCACGTAATGTGTTTATGTCCAGTGTGTGAGAGAATGTGTGTGATTCACGTGAGTGTGCGTGTTGGGTTCAGTTGGCGGCGCTTTGAGCCGATTCACGAAATTGGGTAAAGCGCCTATACAATACTCATTATTATTATTACTGAGCAGACGACGTTATTTGGTTGCGGACCGGGGACCAGGTAGACGGCGCTGATTGGCTGCTAATTTTAGAAACTTTATCGAGTCCCAGTCTGTTCAGGAATGGACCGTAGACTCAACGGAAGTCGCAATTCTCTACTAATAGAAGCCACAAAGTCACGAAAACGGCAGCGTTGGCCAAATGAAACATTCCTCTATCTGGCAAACAGCCTCACAGTGTTCCATCTCAGCGGCGTCAGTTACGAACATAGGGGATTAACCTTCGGACGACGTCGTGGGTAAAAAGTTGCACACACATTGCTTTAGATGAACGTATCTCGGTCAATATTTACGTCACACCTTTGAAATTTCATGACTTTGTCAATAAATGGTTTGACTATGTTCATGCCAAAAATTGTGTTGTTTAACTTGTAATTAGCAGAGTAATTAAAGAATAAGTTGTGAATTGCCTATATAAAAACCATGGGTAATTTGTTTCCCACGATGTAGGACTAGGAATAAGTTGAAATCTATTTCCTTTCTGAAAACCATGGGTAATTTGTTTCCCACGATGTAGGACTAGGAATAAGCTGCAATCTGCCTATATGAAAACCATTGGTAATTTGTTTCCCACGACGTAGGACTAGGAATAAGTCGAAAATTACCTATTTAAAAACCATGGGTAAGTTGTTTCACACGATGTAGGACTAAGAAGTTCAGTTTTTTAGCGACGTAGCCAGAAGGTTAAGGCCTCGGTCACAACCGGCCGCACGATTTTTTTATGCTTGCGATCTCCACGAAATGTCTGCGGCCTGCGGCTTCTACGATCTGAAAAAAAAAAATTAAGGTTGCAAATCGTGCGTACGATATACGTGCGATGGCGTACGTTCCCCGCAAGTCTCGCACGGGTAACGTCTTGCGATTTCAGTTGGTCAAAAATCGTACGACGGCCGTACGGATCCTACGTTGTCCTCGCAGTTATCGTACGGAGGTCGCACGCCTTCGTACGACGTTCGTGCGATGTTGACGTTGTTTGCACGGGCTGTACGGGTGTCGTGCGTGCGCCGTACGGCTATCGTAAGTGCTCTGTACGCGTGGTGTGCGTCGGTCGTTCGACGGCCATGGCCGACGCGCGTTTTTCATGCATATAGGGACCAGCCTACATAATTATATACATGTAGTTTGTTTATGGAAAGAAGACATCAGAGGATTTGGATATTATCAACTGACAAATCTATGGACACGTACACAACTTGACAGACACTGACACAACACTGCAACACTTCTACATTGCACACCAACATCCCCCGGGCCCGCACGTGGTCTTGCGTCAGCCTTGCGGAGCACTCACGGAGCACGTGCGTGCATCGTGGGAACATCGTACTACCGACTTGCTGTCTGTGATCACGTGCGGCCATCGTGCGGTCCTCGTGGGAAGCACGCAAGACAACCGTGCGTCACTCGTGCGTTCATCGTGCGGCCATCGTGACCTATTTTTCTCTCCCGGAGATGTCCAGGTCGTACGATGCACTTGCGGCAATCGTGCGTTGGCCGTACAGTGGCCGTGCGGCCAACGCAAGTGTGTAAAAAATCGCAGGTGATCGTCGAGTTTGTTGATTTTGTCGAAAACCGGCCGCAGCGCTCTGCGGCATCCTTGCGGCCTCGAAAGTTCGCAGGACGCCCGTGCGCCGTTCGCAAGATTTGCCACGATTTTTGGCCGTAGACCCGCCGTAGGAGCCCGTACGGCCGGTTGTGACCGTAGCATAAGAGTGGACATATTCAACGTGTGTGATAAAATACAACGTAATATCGTATCACCAGAGAGCAAATTCGTCAAAACTTTTGAATCGATGTAGCTGCAGGGTGACAAAACACACCAACAAAAAGAAAAAAAACAAAACAAAAACAACCCCGCTTTCATGACTACCGCCCATGCACAGTGTTAAACGGAGCTGTTAGCCTCAGCCGACTGACGTCACTATCAGGATCCTATTGCAGTTCATAATGAAACCCCAAACTTGCATCAAAATGGGGGATTTTGCCTGTTGACGACGTCGCGTTGCCCAGGAAACACGTGACATTTCCTCTGATGAATGCAGGTAATCAGTGGTCGCATGCTGACGCCTGTTGGCCTCAGGGCAGTGATTACTCTACAGAACAGGCGAGCGTGGGTGTGGGTTAGTGTATGGATACACTGTTTCACATGCTGCTTTTGTTGGTGAGGGAGACTGAGAGGTCAGCTGGGCAAACCTGTTGTTCCGAACTGTGTGGTTCTTCCTTCTTCTGTTCCGAATCGGGGAGCCGAGTTGGCCGAATGGTAGAGCGTTGGACTTCTAATGCTCGGGTCTTGAGTTCGTATCCCGACTGGGGCCAAATATTTGTGCTGGATTTTTTTTTCATCGTTGCCTCGTCTTTGATATTACCCGCATGTGGTGGAAAAGGACGTTTAACCCCCAAACGCCCACCCACCCTGTTCCGAATCTTGCTTAAAAAAAAAAAAAATACTCCGGACCGGTTCAAAGTTTCTGATCAGCAATACAAAGCAAAAGGCACAGGGGACCTGTCGAAGAGGCAACGCAAAGCACAACAGCGAAGCACAACAAAAGCAAAGCAAAATCAAGCAAATAAAAAGGAACGCAAAAGCAAAAGCAAGGCAAGGAACAAGCAAAGAAAAAAATGCTCACGTAAAAAGCATTGGGGGGGGCAAAACAAGCAAAGCAAAGAGAGGCAAAAGCAATGAAAATGAGGGCAAATCAATGCAGTACAATGCAGTGCGACGGAAAAACCAACGCCGTGGAGAACGTGAGAACAAAGACGCAAAATAAAGCGGCAAAAACAAAACAAGGAAAAACAAACGAAACGAAAGGAAGACAAAGCAAGAAAGCCCACAGCAAAACCACAAAGCACGGAGCACAAGCCACTCCATACAGCTTTTACACTACTCGTAATTTCCTACATACATCAGCGCGCCACAGCATTCAGATCTTGGTTCTGCCAAATACCAATTCAAAAGACAGGAGGTTTGCTGGTGGTTGTGACTGGACATGCGGATGGAGTGTGGACAGAGGTGGATGATAGAGATGGGGGGATGCAGGAGAGTGGAGGTTGGAGGTGGTGTTTATGTGTGTGGTGGTGGTGGTGGTGGACGGGGGGGGGGGGGGGGGGGGGGGGGGGGGGGGGGTGTAGGCTGAAGGTAACGGCGGGTATAGGAGGTGCAGAAGTTAGCGTGACTGCAAAAGTGTCGGTGAGTGTTCTCTGCCAAAGAACGATGGCCGTTGTACAACACACACACACACACACACACACACACACACACACACACTTTGTTTACTTTATTCAACATCATGTCGGTAGAAGTATTTGATTATAATAACCACTTCACGATCTTGCCGCTGGGCACCAATCTACGAACTACATGGTACAGAGAGAGAGAGAGAGAGAGAGAGAGAGAGAGAGAGAGAGCAGAAATAAATTAAAAAACAAAAACAAATCAAATCAAAATTAAAAACTGCAAACTTAAATAAAAGCCATTTCCCTGGGATGGATTCCTCTTCCATACCAAACATTCCCTTGGTCGATCCGAGTCAGGCGACCGCCACAGTCAATGTTGGCACTAACAATATGAACCGGTCCTCTGACGTCAGCAAGTCTCTTGCGCGCGTGCTTCCGTTTCTGATTGCGCAGTCGCAGTGAGGCCGCCGCATGATCGGCAGAAGATCCATTGATCGAGGCAAGACGGACGAGCAGGGTAGGTGGGGAGGGTGAAGATAGAGGGGGGGGGGGGGGGGGGGTGGGGGTGGTGGAAGGGAGATGGGCAAGTGTAGAAGACTCAGATCTTCGCTCAGATTGAGCAAGGTATTGAAATCTTGGCGATTTCTGAGTTCGTGTGATAAAAGTGCAGAGTTCAATGATGATGGTGACGACGACGACGACGACGATGATGATGATGAGGATGATGATGATGAGGATGATGATGATGTAACGCACTGAAAAACTTCATGTACAGCATACACGTAGCGAAGGGCCGGGACTGGGAGTAAGGGAGATCAAAGTAGAAATGTAACATACAGGAGTGAGAGAGGCGGGGGAGGGGGGGGGGGGTAATTAATGGTTCGGGACAGGGTGAAGCGGGAAAGAAGAGTTCGGTGGGGGGGGGGGGGGGTGAAGATAAAGGTGTAGGAGAGTCTGCATTAAAAAAAAATGGAGAAACGATTTTTGTTCGCACGCTTCTCCTGAAAGACTCAGTGGAGGTACTGGATTTCAAAGATGGAGACGGGGTTCCTCAAAGAATAGGCCAGTACAGTACTTGAGAGAGAGAGAGAGAGAGAGAGAGAGAGAGAGAGAGAGAGAGAAACAAAAAACCCAAAACCCGGAGCCATTTTGAACCCTAGTAATCTCGAAATAGCCGCGTTTCACAGCACGTGGTTCAAACGCAGACAGCAACCTTTCGATTTTGCCAAGCGGCTAGAGTAGAGGATGACTATTCTTGGCAACAGGAGTTGGGTTTTCCCGCCACCAGCATTCTGGATTTACTGCGATCATTAGAGAGAGAGAGAGAGAGAGAGAGAGAGAGTGTGTGTGTGTGTGTGTGTGTGTGTGTGTGTGTGTGTGTGTGTGTGTGTGTGTGTGTGTCAGTACTCTTTAGTTCCTACCCATTACCAGTGTAATTACAATGTTTGTGACAAAAAGCCACTTAGGTTAGAAGCGTCAAATATAGCAGCAGCAGTATCAGCAACACCAACAACAAGAGCAACATTAACATCAGCAGCAACAACGAACTCATTAACATTATTTTCCAACAGAAACTTTGATTGGGCAGTTATTCACGATCTCCACCAATATTATTTTCCCTTTTTGGCGGAAAATGGGGGAGCCGGGATAGCCGAATGGTAGAGCGCTGTACTCCCAATGCTCGGGTCTTGAGTTCGAATCCCGGCTGGAGCCACATATTTGTACTGGCCTTTTTTTTCTAGTTGCCCCGTCTTTGATTTTACCCATACGTGGTGGAAAAGGACTTAAATCTTCCAGACACCAACCCACCCCTTTAGCGGAAAGTGGGCAGTGATCACAGAATCCTATTTGCAACAACTGCAACACGAGACGCTTGTTTTGCCCGAAACTGATGATACGCTTAGCCGCTGCACAGGTCAGTTTTCAAGCAATGCACTCTTGGAGCTACAGCATCAACCTCGCGAGTTCGCGCTTAATCCAGCTACGACACAGATTGTTTCCCGCCCCCGGGGGCCACGCCGGTATGAACGGTTCAGTGTTACGAGTCACGTAAATGTAGGTGATGATGACAACACACACACACACACACACACACACACACACACACACACACACACACACACACACACACACACACACACACACACTACATGCACACCACGACAACGATGAAGATAATCAAAGCAAATTATGGACCCTAACACACAACTAATGCTCGGGTCGTGAGTTCGTATCGCGGCTGGGACCAAAATTAATATTTGTGCTGGCTTTTTCATCGTTGCTCCGTCTTTAATATCACCCGCATGTGGTGGAAAAGGACGTTAACCCCCCCCCCCCCCCCCCCAACACCCACCCCACCCTAACACACAACAACAACAACGACGACGACGATTGGACGACGACGACGACAACCACAACGACGGTAACTTTGTATTAATAAATACGACCTTAAACCACCTTCCTCCCCTCCCCCTCACGCCACCTTCCCCCTCCCTCCCCCTTCCCCCCCCCTCCCCTCACCCCGAGCCTCCCTCCCCACGGTAGTAGTCGCCGTGACTGTTGCTAACTTAGCAACAACGACTGCAGCACAGTAACAGCATCGACCGGCCTGTGTCTCCCCTACTCGTTACTCAAGCTCCAGACAGTACCGCCGCCGGCTCCGCTACCATTATAGTACTATATCGACCAACTTCCACTGAAATTAATCCGCGCGTCGGCGGCGAATGGTAGTTGTGACGGTGGCGGTGGCAGTAGTAGTAGTGGTGGTGGTGGTGGTGGAGGGGTGGTGGTGGTGGTGGTTGCGTTGTTGCTACGCTGGCAGACGGCTAGACAGGGGAGTAGAGAGAGCAGACGACAGCGGGGAATGGATCGATCACTCGAAGCAGAGGTCTGTCTGCAGGCCTTCCTACCTTCCGCCCCCCCCCCCCCCCCCCCACCGTCGTCCCCACAGTCCTCACCCTCCCTACGCCACAGTCCCCCACCCCCTCCACCCACCCTTCTCTTCCTTCAATGTTCAATCGGTCCCTGTCGTGCGCAACTCGTGGGAGGGGTAAAGTACCGCTAGGCAAAAAAGACTGTTAAAGTCAATCAGCGTTGGGCGAAGGATTTTTAAAGTCAGTCAGCGTTGGGCGAAGGATTTTTAAAGTCACTCAGCGTTGGGCGTTTGTTAGTGTTGGTCGAAAGGTTTTTTGTTTTTGTTTTTTTTAAAGTCCGTCTGCGTTGGGCGAGGGATTTTCAGTCAGTCAGCATGTGGCGAAGGATTTTTTTTTTTTTTTAAGTCAGTCAGCGCTGAGCGAAGGATTAAAAGTCAGCCAGTGTTGGGCGAAAGGACTTTAAAGTCAGTCAGTGTTGGGCGAAAGGACTTTAAAGTCAGTCGGTGTTGGGCGAATGATTTTTAAATCAGCCAGCATTGGACGAAGGATTTTTAAATCAGTCAGCGTCGAGCAACACGATTTTTAAGTTAGCGCGGGGCGAACGAATTCTGTGGGCAAAAGGATTTTTACGTCAGAGTTGGGCAAAGAGATTTTGGAGGCTGGGCAAAAAGGATTTTTGAGTCAACGTTAGGCTATAGGAGTTTTGTCAGAGTTGGGTAACAAGATTTTGAAGTCAGCTTTGGCCCAAAGGAATTTTAGGCAGTTTTAGGCAAAAGGATTTTAAAAACAGCGACGCCGATTGGTGGGTATTTTTTTAGCGACTTTGTCCATCGGCGTGTAGTATAGGGAAGGAAACGTCAGGCCAAAGAAAGTCACATTTCCCTACTGTTAGTAGCCGGGAAGTCACGAACATGGTCGCAATGGCCAGTAGGAACATTAATTCATTTTGTAAACAGCCTCAAAGCTTTGTGAGCAGTAGTTTTTCCTCTCAGAACTCCTTACGTACATACAGACTTTAAGTTATTAAAAACCAGTGTGCTGGCTTTTTTTTTCTTGTTTCGTCTTTCATATCAGTTTTATGTGGTAGAATAGGGCATTGACACCCTCCCCCCCCCCCCGGCCCCCCATCTAAACACCACCACAACGCATGCAGACGTAATGTTCAGACGGTGATGTACCTCTCCACGTCTCCCATCAGCCGGGTAGTTCAGCCGGCCGGCCGGCCTACAACAATCGATCGCACGAAGACACTTGAGCTAACATCAACCAACATCCCGTTAAAATGCCGTTCGTTGAGACAGCAGCTTGTTGGGTATAGATTGCTGAGGAGGAGGGGGAGGAGTAAGAAGTAGTAAGGAGGAAGGGGGGGGGGGAGGTCATGGCAAAACTGTGTGACAGAGGGTCATACAGAGAGAGAGAGAGAGAGAGAGAGAGAGAGACAGACAGACAGACAGACAGACAGACAGATGGGGGTTTTGAGGTTTAACATCTTCTGTCAACCTCGTGGGTGATGTCAAAGCCTTTGTGACAGGGGAACTGAAAAAAGAAAAAAAGAAAAAAAGAAAAAAAAAAGCAGTATTGGAACCCACGACCTCCTGGGCCCGTATGTAAAGTCGAGGTTAATTTAACCCACGGCTACGGGCCTAACCCAGACTAGGACAAAAGAAACCCCAAAACAAAATGAAATAAAAACGGAAGCAAAGAAAGAAAGACAAAAATCATTCTATAATGGCATTTGCACCTTGCTGGAATGGGCCCGCTTCCTGATTTAAAACAAACAAACAAAAAACCCAGAAAATTCAACCCTAGAGCTAGTTTAGTTCCAGGTTAGACTCTAACCCGAGGCTAAACTCCCTAACCCCGACTTTTACACGCGGGCCCTGGTCTCCGGCGAACTCTTCGCGCAACACGTTGATTCCTCGACTATGATCTCTAGAGATGAAAAGTGCTTTGCCGATTAATCACAGAAAGCGCATTGAGAGTGTCCATACAAGTATGTAGGCCTGCCTTTGAAAATCCAAATCAAAAACTCGCGAGAGTGATCTCGCTTTTTAGTGGCCCGGATGCAGTCCTGCGTACATAAAAAAAAATACCGCGGAGTCGTTGTAGCGAGGGAGTCACTCTCGCGTGTGTACGCAGGTTCATTGTCCGATGCAGGCATGAAACACGGGTTGATTGTTAAGGTGAGCGTTGTTAGAGAAAAATCAGCACGCACTGACAGACAAACAGATAGACAGGCAGGCAGGCAAGCAGGCAGGCAGGCACGCACGCACACACACAGACACACACCGCCACCACCACAACCACAACCATAAGAACGACACCACCACCGGAAAAACAACAGCAACAACAACAACAACAACCACCACCCACATCAGCCTAGAAATACCAACTCACCAAAAACCTCATCTCCAAGTCTCGTATTACAACCGAAGAGTTGTCCTCGCTTTCTTTCCTTTTCATTCTCTTCTTTTTAACTCCGCGATATGATGCTTTGCGCACAATTATCATTCTCATGTTCTCATTTGGAAGGAAAATAAATCAACTTTAGCATTTCCGTATCCATATGAGAAATACAATATTTCTCTTCATTTTTTGTTTTAGACTTCTCTGTGAGGTTTTTTTTTTTTTTTTTTCAGTTGGATATTTCCAGGTTTGCATTGCGCAAAATACTCGTTCTTGTTCTCGGATATTTCTTGACAATATTCGTACTTTTTGTCGACGGCGCATGTCCAAATTTGCCACACGAGATTGGTGCTCATACGTCATGCATTCTGAAGTCAGCCAAACTAATTGTCATCACAGTGTCTGATGCTTTCTCGAAATAATCAAACTTTGACGTCACACTTGTCTGTCGCTTGGGTCTCAGCGAATGTTCTCTAGATCGAAATTGCTCAATGCGGCTTTCCGGCCAGCACATAAAGAGCAGTTTACACGAGCGCAAATATTCCCGAAAAAAATGCACTTCGTCTTTTTTTTTTTCTGTTCTAGTCATTCCGACCGGAAGTGCGTCAGCAGAATACACAGGTGCACATTAGATGGGAGTCGTTAGATGTGTGTGTGTGTGTGTGTGTGTGTGTGTGTGTGCGTGTGTGTGTGTGTGTGTGTGTGTGTGTGTGTGTGTGAGAGAGAGAGAGAGAGAGAGAGATGAAACGAAATGAACCCTTTTTTGTCAACGGTAAAAGACATTGGTCCAGTGGTCCAGTTTTCATTCTTGCCGTTGCTAATGCTACACACACACACACACACACACACACACACACACACACACACACACACACACACACACACCCCACTAACTATCTATCTACGTCCGCTCACAGACACGAGAGAGAGAGAGAGAGAGAGAGAGAGAGAGAGAGAGAGAGAGAGAGAGAGAGAGAGAGAGAGAGAGAGAGAGGAATTTTAATGATTTAGTCGTCGTTACAAAGACCATGCCCCATATAGCAACATCGTTCTGTTTTCACTGTATATCTAATTATTCTTCATTTCCTTTTGTCCCCTTTTCCTATGTGTCCAATTTTTAAATGTTTTGTTTTGCTTTGCTTTCTTTTTGGGTTTTTTTTTTTTTTGGTAATTTTTATCTGTCTTTTCTTTGTGTTTCCATCTTCCTTCGCTATCGTTTCGTTGCCGGCATTCCTTTCTTTCTATTTCATTCTGTCTTCTTATCTCTTTTCGTCTCCTCTCCTACTGACTCCCTCCTTTTTCTTTCTTATTTTTATCAATTATTTTATCATTTCTTCATTTTATTTTATTTTGTGCTGAGGTTGCAGAACAGTCACAGCATTACTGCACTGCATCGCCCTGACCCTGAACGGATATCCGCAGGACGGAGTTACGGGAGGTGAGGTAAGCGCCCCAGACTCCAAAAATAAACGACCCCTCTTGTGCTTCGCTACACGTCCTGTGTCCTTCAAATTCTCTCCCATAGAAGCCCCCCCCTTCCCCCCCCCCCACCCCCACCCCCTACATCCCCTCCCCAAGTTCCGAATCTCACTCCCAACCTAACCATCGCCTGATCGGAAGAATCGATCAGGAATGCCGTCTCGGAAGCCCGCAAGTCGTTTCTTTGCCGATCCGTTCTTTTGGTGCACCCCTTGAAATTTTCGCTGTAGTTCCCGTGCAGACTATCTGTTGCATGCTGTGTTTTGAAAGGGCAATCAATCAATCAATCAATCAATCAATGTAGACACCAATCAGTACATCGATCAATGAATCAGTCAGTAAAGCAGTCGATACATTAACCATAACATCAATACAACATATCAACACATCAATGCAACACATCGATACAACACATACAACACATCAATACAACAATACAATACAGAACAGTGAGAACACCAATGCAACATATCAATACAAAACACCATTGCAACACATCAATACATCAACACATCAATACAACATAAATACAATACATACAACACATTAATACAACACATCAATACAATACAACACATCAATATAATACAACACATCAATACAATACAACACATCAATACAATACAACACATCAATACAATACATCAATACATCAATGCAATACACCAATGCAACACATCAATACACCAATCAAGCAAGTCAATCAAGCGAGATATCCTCGCAGTAAATGTAACCACGTGACCGGCAGTGTGTGATAAGAACGGGCAGAGAATACACGGCCTTTTGCAAGGAGAACACAATAACGTACTGTGTTAAACATTAATATGCTGGCCATTTCCTCCATTGTCTAACGGCCTCTTTCTGTGTTTTTTGTTTTGTTTGTTTGTTTCTTCTTTTTCTTCTTCCTCTCTCTCTCTCTCTCTCTCTCTCTGAAATGGCCTGTTCCAATTACCATTACCTAGATTGGACATTTTTAAAACAAGCCTCTCATTCTCTGGGTCACTTTCATGGAACCAGTTGCCAGCATACTTAAAATGTACCCCGAAGCTTCATTCATTTAAAACTCAACTTCTCAGATACTTACGTAAGTCATAGGTCCACGAACAATATTTGAACCGTGCTAAATTACTCGTTATCAGATGGCACTATTACATGTTACGTTTTTACAAGTTATGTTGTATACTACAATTTCAAACACCATGCTATCTACTTCTTCACCTATTTTCCGATGTGTTTCCTTTGAATTTCTTGCGCTTCTTTGTATCTTTGCATGTTTTTTCTTGTTTTTGTTTTTTCTACTTTCTTATTGTGCCTGGTATACTTTTTTTTTTGTAATGTTAGCCTTTATTTTTTTAGTGTTCGTAGATTAGCAGGACAGCTTGTAAGATAGGCAGACCATGCCTACAAGTCTTTATCCTGAAATAAACGTTTCAGTCAGTCAGTCAGTCTCTTTCTCTGGACTGAAAACGCACCTTTTTCAACAGGCTTTCAACTGATGTGTCTTTGTATTGTGTGATGTGTAATATGTACTGATTGACGTGTTTGTCTGTATAGTGTGAATGTGTATGAGTGATGTGTTAGCGCAATGAGTCACTGTATCTGAGAAGTGCGCTATATAAATGAAATTTATTATTATTATTATTATTGTTATTCTCTCTCTCTGTGCCAACGTTACCAACGTTACCAGCGCTGTTTGTGTCACCTACGTCACCACGTCACTGTAAGTGCAGTTGGGATGGAGACTGAACGCAGTTTAATTAAGACACCCCATACTCCCTGCGTAGCGGTCATGCAGGTTAGGGGGATTTCTGATGGTAGATGGGGAAGGAGGAAGAAGAGAGAGGTGGTGTGTGTGTGTGTGTGTGTGTGTGTGTGTGTGTGTGTGTGTGTGTGTTTTAAAGAACAGGGCAATGGGCATTTACAAAATGTTGGAACGTGGAAGGGGGAGGGGGGGGGGGGGAGAAGGGGTACAGTCGTGGGGGGGGGGAGGGGGGCGGGTGAAGAGATAAATCAATTTTTAATCCTTGTACAAAGTTCAAATGGGAGGGTGTGTATGTGTATATGTGTGTGTGTGTGGGGGGGGGACTGGGGGGTGGAGGTGGGGGGGGGGGAGAGCAAATTTAAATCCACCTAACGTTCTGCTAGTCACATGATGGCTTTCTGTATGACATCAGTAATAGAGTAACAAACATTTGCATTTAGTTGAAACATAAGTTGAGATGCACGGTTGGGAGGAGGGGGGGGGGGGGAGGGTGATAGTGGTTGCGATCACAGTCGGGCGAGCAGGCGTTGGGGTTGGAGTTGGGGGAGGAGGGGTCGGGGGAGGAGGGGCCGGTTGGGGGGGGGGGGGCTTTAGGTCGGCCTCATACATGTACTGCTTATTTTCTCCTGACCTGTGTAGAAACCAGAGCGACTCGCTGCGGCAGGAGAAGCAGACCCGTGCCGTGCAAGCGCTGCCCCTCCGGGCGTCACGTGCACTGAGACGCGATAGGAGACAGAGTCGCGGGGCCGTCGCTGGTGGCACTGATGGGAACGATGGCGACGGTGTTGCAGAGGTGGTGGCCGTATGGCGCAATGGAATACGGGTCTGCCCGTGTGGGCGGGTCAGGGAGGAAGGGTGGGGGGAGGGGGCGGGGGGAGGGGGTGTGTGGGAGGAGGGGTGGGTGCGGGTCGGGGAGTTTAGGGTGGAGCGGAGGGTGGGAGGGTAGAGGGACCGAGCACGTGGAAGACGTTTTGCCGGGAGAGGTCGACGGAAAGTGTGTGTGTGTGTGTGTGTGTGTGTGAGAGAGAGAGAGAGAGAGAGGTGTGTATGTGTGTGTGTGTGTGTGTGTGTGTGTGTGTGTGTGTGTGTGTGTGTGTGACAGTGTGTGTGTGTGTGTGTGAGAGAGAGAGATGTGTGTGTGTGTGTGTGTGTGTGTGTGTGTGTGTGTGTGTGTGTGAGAGAGAGAGAGAGAGAGAGAGAGAGATGTGTGTGTGTGTGCGTGCGTGAGAGAGAGAGAGAGAGAGAGAGAGAGGTGTGTGTGTGTGTGTGTGTGTGTGTGTGTGTGTGTGTGTGAGAGAGAGAGAGAGAGAGAGAGAGAGAGAGAGGTGTGTGTGTGTGTGTGTGTGTGTGTGTGTGTGTGTGTGTGTGTGTGTGCCACGGTGTGTGTGTGTGTGTGTGCCACGGTGTGTGTGTGTGTGTGTGTGTGTGTGTGTGTGTGAGAGAGAGAGAGAGATCCTCTGTGA
>JACVVK020000090.1:317500-320000 GCA_018292915.2 Batillaria attramentaria
TACGGGCAAAGGTTAAAATGTGCGCCGCTTCAGTCAGTATTACACGGCTGAGCTATATAGTGCCAGATCGCACTTCTGCCGGCCGGGCTGGTCATTGCCCCTTGTAATTTGTTTTCCCGCAATCTCTCCCTCCCCCTCGCCTCTCCTCTCATCCCCCTCCCCCGCCTCCTCCTCCTCCCCTCCCGTTTCCGTCCCCGACTATTTAATTCGCGATGCACATTCATTTTGCCGACGTCCCGACTAGTGACCCCACCCCTCTCCTGTAGTCCTACGGCTTTGCGGTACTATGATATTTGCCGAGTAAATTATTTCGATTTCACGATTCTACCCAGTCAGTCGCTCAGTCGTTGCGGAATCAACATAGTCCTCCTCTCCCTTTCGGTCCGCTCCCTCCCTCCCTCCCATGGCGTGTGTTTGTGCAAGAACAAATTTACAAGAGAAGGGTTTCCAGCGGGCTGACTATTTGTCTGACTACTCTGCAGAATTGGTCTCCGTCGCGTCGGGGGGTTAAGCAAAAAGGTCAACGGCCGATAAGCCTGCCAGCTGTACTGTACCGGCTGTACTGTAGTATCATAGTATGGCGTCATGGCCGGTGGTGAAGCGAATGCAAGCCGATCCGAGAGTTGACGTTAAAGACACTAGTGCTACCATTATTAACCCTTTCATTGCCAGGCGCGTTTCGGTTCACTCACGGATGACATCTCTTCGCGTCACTTTGCTGTAAACAGGAATCAAAACTGTGACCTGTATTGCATCCAGAGAGTGTTTCCCCTCAACTACTGGAAATAGTCGACATTTAACATTTTGAACTAATTTGACTGTGGGGCTACTGGTGCGATTTACGAAATCCTGCGACGGCGGCAGTGAAAGGGTTAAGCTTTATACAGAGGGTTATTTAGTTAGTTAGTTAGTTAGCTAGCTAGTTAGTTAGTTAGTTAGGGCTTAACGCCGCGCAAGCACCGCTTTGATACAGGGATGCTTTGGAACAGTTGTGCCTGTGACTGTCTCTGTGCCGGGCTCAGGAAGCAGTGGGGAATCAGCCTGGATAGAACCATGGTAGAGCGTTGGACTCTCAATGCTCGGGTCGTGAGTTCGAATCCTGGCTGGGGCCAAATTTTTGTGCTGGCCTTTTTCTCGTTGCCCCCGTCTTTGAAATCACCCTTACGTGGTGGAAAAGGACGTTAAACTCCCAGACACCCACCCACCCGCCGCTCTGGAAGCAGTCTGCATGTCTTAGGACTTGGGTCAATAGCTTTTGCACTACATTCTCTGCAAGTCTAACCCTGACAATGACGTAGACTGAAAACTTACGTCATGCCCGCCGTCATGCTTTGACGAAAGCATCATAATCATCATGACACCAGCTGCATGTTTAGGAAATGCGGGTTGCCGGACCCAGAACTCGGGTTCGACCCTGCTCCCTGGTTGAACCCCGGTCGCTTTTAACCCGGGTTGGTTTAAATGTAAGCGCACCAACCCGGATTCAACCCGGTAAAATTGACAAGTGTGAACAGTCTCATAGTGTAGCACGTTAGACATCACCAGAAGAGCCCAAACGATTTGTAAAGCCAGCTCTTAACTGGGCCGCACAGCGCGCGAAACACACATGTGCACATCACAGTCGTTGCGCCGGCTCGGCCCGTGTGTCTACCCCTAAGCTACAAAACTGAACACAGCTGTGCTCGGTGACAAACCGATTGAAGATGCACTGTCCGCCATGTTTGCGCGCCGAGTGACGTAGTACAGCCAGTCAGAATCTGTTGTGGAAACCACAGTCACACTTGTGGCTATTTGAAATCCAGGTTGTTGTGACTGATGACGCCACAGCGGCGGAAACCCCCCAAATCACAACTGTGGACAGCACTGTGGCGCTCCGCAGTGTCCAGTTAAGAGCCGGCTGAAGGGTGTAATTTCGGGAAATGGCAGACTATGCGAACCAGCGAAAACGGATTTAAATTTTCCAACTCAACAGTTGACACTGCCTCAACACTAACTCGCTGACTCCTCAATATTCGCGTCAGGTGAAGCCTTGTATTGGCTTAGTGCCAGTGTGTGAGATGCTGTTGTCGCTGTGCAGGTGTCTAGGCGGTACGAGGGTGGGTGGGTGTTTGGAAGCTTAACGTCCTTTTCCACCACGTAAGGGTGATACCAAAGACGGGGCAACGAGAAAAAAGGCTAGCACAAATATTTGGCCCCAGCCGAGATTCGAACCCACAACCCGAGCACTGATCTAGGCGATACGACTTTAAAACACCACACAACACTGATACATGTAGCTCGGAACGATATGAAAGCATAGAATTATTGGAATGTGGCCTTTAAGTAAGAGTGCTCACTGCTATAGATATAAGCGGTGTTGCTGACGGTCAGCGTGTGGTTAGTATCGGACGCGTCTGTGATAAGTACTGATTAGTGATAGTCAGTGGCATGTACTCAATGGTAAAAGGCAGTTCGTCTGGGGTCACGGGCATTTTAGTCTGCAGAACGGACATTTAGTCAC
>JACVVK020000090.1:325000-367500 GCA_018292915.2 Batillaria attramentaria
GTGTGTGTGTGTGTGTGTGTGTGTGTGTGTGTGTGTGTCCTGTCGTATTGTCATGCCGATCTCAAACCCAGAGCAGGGGGTGGGGTTTGGGGGTTGGGCATGAAATGTGAAATTACGATTTACTTCTTAAATGTTGACAACCTACGAGCGCCCTGTCTGTCTGTCTGTACGTCTGTACGTCTGTCTGTCTGACTCTGTCCCTCTCTTTCTCCATTTGAAGAGACACTTCAGAAAGGTGACATTAATTTTCCGCCAGTCGGCCATAACCAGTTCCCTGTTTTCTGCTTTTCATCGGCATCAGTTTCTTTACAATGACAGCAGGCGCTCGGCAGTCTTTCCGATCTCATTTACAACAACAACAACAACAACAACAACAATCCAAATTGGATGTTAGAAAGGGTGCAAATAGTGTGTGTGTGTGTGTGTGTGTGTGTGTGTGTGTGTGTGTGTGTGTGTGTGTGTGTGTGTGTGTGTGTGTGTGTGTGTGTGTGTGTGCGCGCGTGTGTGTGTGTGCGTGTGCGTGCGTGCTTTAAGCACAGCGAGTCTGCCGCTTGCAGAGCAGCGATCTGTAAAAAGTATGTATGTATGTATGTATGTATGTATGTATGTATGTATGTATGTATGTATGTATGTATGTATGTATGTATGTATGTATGTATTATTATTATTATTAAGAACAACAACAATAACACTAACAACAACAAACCAACGACAAGAATCAACAAACAACGAACAAACAACATCAGCAATGATTGAAAAATAACAACAACAATCACAAAGATAACAACAGTCACGTGTCTTTAATATCACCCTCACTTCACAACCTAGTCGGCCAATTCTTGCGTCGGACAACGTGGCCACCTCTGCACGTGTTGCGGCTCGCAACAGGTAACCCGAGTCGCGCCCCCATACTGTGTCTGCTATGACGGGGATTAATCAAGATGGCGGAGAGTTGTTTCGGTGCTTTCCGATTCAAACGGATAGCCGAATGATAGAATGTTGAACTTTCAAAGCTCGGGTCGTGCGTTCGAATCCCTACTGGGGCCAGATTTTGTGCTGGCCTTTTTCGCGTTGCCCCCCCCCCCCCCCCCACCTTTGATATCACCCATACGTGGTGGAAAAAGACGCTACAACGCAACGAAATAAATCTGTGTAAGCACCGGACACGCTCCGCCATCTGTACTAGCCCCCCGTGCACTCTACACTAGGTGTCCAAGAGTCGACGGCCTCGCTAGACAAACAAACAGGCCCTAGCGTGTGCCCTTTGATGTGGAAAACCGCAGAACTAACATCCTTACGAGCTAACGGGCTGACGTCCTCAGAACCCGCTCATGCAGGATATTACGTCCAGACTTTGTGTAACGGTCAGACGGCTGTAGGGTGCGTGTGTGCTTGATTTGGCAACTTGATTTAGCTGGAGAAGGCAAGCGTGCTAGAACTGACAGCAGATTACTGAGGGGGTGTTGGTGTGTTAGTGTTGGAGGGAGGCAGTGAACTAGCTGATTTGCATCATAGAAGTAGAACTCTCTCAGTGAAACAGTATTTTTGAGGTAGTGGGACAGCTGAGCTGAAGGAGCCTTGGTCGGTCGGTGGGGGTGGGGCGGGGGGTGGGGCGGGGGTGGGAGGGCCGGTATGAAGTTGGGGGTTGGTGGGGGGAGGGGGTGGGTGGGGGAGGGGGTGGGGAGAAGTAGCGTAGCTGATTTAACCATTTGCATTGTAACTGTGACCTTTTTTTTTTCTCTCTTTTTTTTTTCCCCGAGTAGCCAGGACAGCCGAACTGAGAGAGGCTGCGACGCACCTGCTTGTGTAGTGCGCAGGGGTTGCGGTCACACGTGCGTTGCTACACACTTTGGCTGCCAGCTGCTCCGCCGGCTCGGCGTTGGACAATACACAAAGAGCGAAAGCGCACGGCCAGCGGCGATTGACTGGCATGGAGAGGAAAAACTAGGACAGTGTTCTATTCACTCAGTGGCGAGCCGACGGCGTCGCGCTTCAATTTCTCCGGCGAGCCTATTTAATTGAATGAGAGTGCATTTTAACGCTGGTAGGCGTGCAAAAATTTGATCACTGCGTCTGTCAAGCCTCTTACAGTGGGTGGATGGGTGGGTGTTTGGGGGTTTAACGCCCTTTTCCATCACATACGGGTGATATCGAAGACGGGGCAACGATGAAAAAGCCAGCATAAAATATTTGGCTCCAGCCGGGATGCGAACTCACGACCAGCATTAGAAGTCCAACGCTCTACCATTCGGCCATCATCATTAGCTTGCTTTACGTCCTATGGCTTTTAGCCCTTAACTCTCCCGTCTTTGATATCACCCTATGTAGTGAAAAAGGACGTTAAACCCCCAAACACCCACCCACCCACCCTTAACTCTCACCAGTTCACAGTATTTTGAGCTATAACGCGTGCGAATCAAGCATGATTCTCTGAAAGGGGACTGTATACTCATTTGTAAAGATACCATAGACATGTTATACACCAATTTGAAGGAAATTGAAGTCTGCTTTTAGATATGTAAAGGAAAAATGATTTTGAACAATGGTTTAGCAATAAATTAACTTTATGTTGCAAGCATATGAGCAAAAAATAAAACAAAAATGTTGATTTCCGACAGAGGCTAAGAAGGAAAAAAAATTGTTTCATTGTTTTATGCCATGTCATTACTATTTTCATTTATCTCATTCATTTCAGCATATCATTGCAAAATATGAGGAGAATATCTTTAGAAATGTGTTTTGTAGCCGATGTGAACAATGTGAACCGTAAATTGAGAAAAATCGCACACAATTTGGACCGCACACAGCACACATACAAAACCATGAACTAACACCTTGGAAATAAGTGAAATACTTATGATATAATATTCTCACCTCAACATTAGGTATTTACACACATTTGTCACATTACATGATGTTTCCATGACTAGTCTCTTCCACACCACATTGTCCGCCCTCCGCACAGCAACAGTCAATATGTGATTTTCCTTATCACTGTCTCCAGAGTCGAGTTGATAATCAGAAACAGCAGAAGAATCATCATCTGAATAAAATGGCTCACTGTCTGACTCGGATGAGCTCATTTTGATCATGAGAAATTTGGACAGATGTAAACACCACGTGCGCCGATTAAAAACAAGAAAAATGGCGGAAGCGTCCGTAACGCAGCAACCTCGAGCAATAAATTACGTCAGCAGTTTATGCATAAATTGTCGTATTTATGTGTCTAAGAACACCTACATGGCATTTTCAGAAGTTTTGTGCCGGTTTATGTCAGAAACATGAAAAAATAATGACGAACATTAAATTAAGGGGGGGGGGGGGAGTGTAAAATCCATGACCCTGTCATCGTATTTCTACATACGATGCCTAAGGGCGTGAACTGGTGAGAGTTAAGGACAAGTTGTTCCTGGCGTGTGTCTTTGCATTCGGCCACCCCGGCTCCCCGCGTCTTACAGTGCGCAATCGGGAGAGGGGAGGGGGAGGGAGAGATCATTGCCCACCTACGCCAACACTGTGGAAATGGGGCGTTATTAACCCCGACGAATCTTTTTACTTTTCTAACTCTGGTAACCGTTACAGTACATTGTGCTGACGCGCGGGTAAGCCCCAATATCAATTGAGTCCCATTGTAAAATAGAGGGACAATGTATATAGTATGTGTACGTTTGCGTTACCATAATAATAATAATAATAAATGGTATTTGTAGGGCGCATTTCTTTATATAAAACTCAATGCGCCTTCACTCACTCACACTCACGCACATTATACAACGATGAACGGTCACGCACAGAAAATTACTGGTGTTAGTTGTTTGTGGCCTCATGTCGCTCAAGCAACAAAGACCAGCACCACGTGATATGAAGGGTCGTGGAAATAACGAATAATCTCGAAATAATGATACTACTACTACTACTACTACTACTACTACTACAACTACTACATGTACTACTACTACTACAACTACTACATGTACTACTACTACTACTATGCGATATGCATTTGGTAAATCAGTCGCCGAAGATTTTCGGGAATATTTTTGGTAATACTGTGATTTCGTGAACACGTATTGGAAATAGATGTTTGAAAACTTGTGACCTAACTTTTTGTCAGGCATGGATACGATTCTGAAAAGCTGACGACCTCGGCATAAGTGAATTGTGGCGAAAATGGGGGGGAAAAAAGTGGAAATGAGCCTAAAATACATCTCCCGAGATCCTCAAGTGACAATGATGTCAAATGTAAAGTTGGTCAGTATGACGGGTGCACCTCAAACCTTCAGTGAAACAGTGACGTCGGCTGAAGACGTCAAATGCTTCTTCTTTTTTTTTTTTTTTGGGGGGGGGGGGTAGTATCGGGTTTCCAATATAGCAGTGCAAATATCGATTTAGGCTGGTTTCATTTACAGAAGATACGGAAAGACTAAGGTCACTGGCCGTTTAAGGATATACTAGGTCAGTAACAACTTCCTGTAAAAGGTTTACAAAACAGGTATCTACTTTTTAATCATTATATGTTATTTGTTGGCTAATAGATATTTGGAGAGAGAGAGAGAGAGAGAGAGAGAGAGAGAGAGAGAGCAAAGGACATGACAGGAAATACTGTTCCCTCTGTAACGATTTTCCTGCAGTGTAAAGTAAGGACGAACTCACTGAAAAGGGTCAGAAATCTGTGACACTATATACCTGTTTTAAAGGTTTCTATACAGATAATGGCATCATGGCTTCCGCAAGGGCAAAATGCAATCCCGCGCCATGTAACGTTGAAAAGGTCGTGGTAATTTTCCCATTTTGCTTGCATTGATCTGTTAATACCCTCGGGGTAACTTTCCTTTATGGCGATCATCAAAATTCCGTATAACGACAAGAGTGTACGTTCGTTGGCGCACGCAGGCACGCACGCAGGCACGCACACACACACACAACATGTGCGCGCGCGTCATAAGACTATGATTGTGTAGTGCACGGTATCTCGTTTCCTTGGCACATTTTCCCCTTTTTCTACTAACTATGCGGGTTTTAATTTTCACCTTTTTATTTAAATTATTATTATTATTATTATTATTTTATTTTATTTTGCTGCCCCAACTCTTTGCTGGCTCCAGTGGTGTTCCTCCCGGATCTTAGGTGGGATCCACGGAGGGCTCGGAAGTTAAGGCATTTTTTATTATGCATGATTATGGAGGCGAGGATGATGGTATGATGATGCTAAAGAGGTCCGTGTAGTTTGGCACTGCGGGACAGGGCCGCATTCCACGCCTTCCTGTCATAAATATCCCGGGGTTCTAACCAGGCCCGGAACTACGGAACCTGCGGTCGTGTAATCATCCGCATCATCAGATGTGTCCATACCAAAGGAAGCACCCCAAAGTCGCACCGGTGAAGTGGGTGAGTCGCGGCTGTGTGGCAACAGCCTCCCCATTGGGCCCATAGCACACCCGCTCTGGGTAGGAAAACATCCCGCTTTGCCTCTGCTGGGACTCGAACCCATGGTCCGGAGTGCTAACCACTACACTACGAGGGCTTGTTTGTTTGTAGTGTTATTTTTTTCTCTCTCTCTCTCTCATCGTCTTCTTCTTCTTTCTTTTGGTAGGTGTGGCTTCTTATGGTACGCTTTTAACGTGATTGTGTATCATATTGTTGTTGATTTTTTTTTGCGTAATAAATTCTTTAGTTTCCTTAATAATAATAATAATAATAATAAGTTGTTTCCGCGGTTAAAAATGAATGTTTTATTAGGGGGCGGTCGGTGGTCTGGGGCGGTCAGTTGGTGTGGTCACCAATGCGAGAGGTCAGAGGTCGAGTCCCACTCGGGGCAAAGAAGTTTTCCTTCTCTGTATGTGGCACCGTTCTTTTCGGGCCGATCGTCGGGGGTTCTCTCCCGGGTACTCCGGCTTCCTCCCCCTTTGCTTTGGAAATGTTCAGACCACCAAATTTGGAAAAATAAGATGCAATTCTAAAATTCCGAATTTAAATAGCTGAGCTGACCCTTCGCACCACGTGATTGGTAATGTTGTTTATGTCCAGTGTGTGGGAGAATGCGTGTGATTCACGTGAGCGTGCGTGTTGGGTTCAGTTCGCGGCGCTTTGAGCCGATTCATGAAATTGGGTAAAGCGCCTATACAATACTCATTATTATTATTATTATTATTGCTGTGTGTTAGTAGTGGATACACTCAACCATCGAGCCTCCCTGTCATTCTTGTGCCTGCGTGTGACAAAGGACACGCCTGGTTTTGGCGGCTAGGAAGGGGGGGGGGGGGGGGAGCGGGTGCTGGGTCGAAGGGGGGGGGGGGGGAGCGGGGCTTGAGGTGGTGATTGGGGAGATAGTAGAGAGGGGACAAGAGCTGCTTAGAACCGCTGATGAGGTACGCTTGTTGCAGAAGAACCTTCACAAAAGAGAGAGTACTTAAAATTCCTCGGAAGCCGACGAAGAGGAAAATTCAATAAGCTAGGAGCCGCTGGAAGTGAAATCGGACCCAAGATACCAGCACTCAATCTGGGGAAAGACATCAATTCTCTCCCATGCGGAAGAGTTCACCAGAGTTATGTCGCCTTGGGTCTGTAGGGGACCGTCATCCTGTCTACAGTACAGACAGACCGACCCTGTCCAGTGTGTGTCAGGATATTATTTCTTATTACATAATGTTAGTATGAATAATTTGCGTTATTACCCTCACTTGGGTGTGTTATGTGACAATGTTATCGGTTATTGTTTGGAGGCGTCAGAACAAAGAACCTGTCAGTGCACGTATTGTGTTTCTTGAAAACTACTCACTTTGCTGGTTCAGGAATTTCATGAAGTTGTACTTTGTATTGTAGGTAATGTTTAATGGCTCGTAATGCGTTATTGGCATACCTTTGATTATGTTTGGCAGAGCTGCAAAACCAGTTAGCTTGTAAAAAGCCTCCCACACCAACCCCTCCTACCTCCGCCCCCCCTCCCACCCGCAATAATTTGGGCACAAATATGTGAAATCACAAGTATTGCAAACCTTACATTTGCCCACGTCAATACACACAACACACACACGCACGCACGCACGCACGCACGCACGCACGCACGCACACACGCACACGCACGCACGCACGCACGCACGCACTCATTCGATGAATACAAAATTAGTGCAATAAATAAAAAATGCACTTAATCAGCTGTAGATATTTGCGGAGCTGTCGGAATTTTGTATTTTGCTTTAGGCAAAGTATTTCCGGTTTGGGTTTTTTTTTTTTTTGTGCACTATGCGGACTGGGATACTGAACAGTACGTTTCATTTAGCTTCAAGTTCAGCTCAGCCATACTTCAATTCGTAGAGCCGTCGGAGACAGGTACAACCGTGTATAAACTTGCGTCTTCCTTGTTAAACGAACGGCCCTCCGGTCGTCTTAAACGGATTTCGCGACGTGCAAAAGAGAAAAGGCGTTGCTTGAAAAAGGATTTCTTTTTTTCTCTAAAAGCTGCTCTCAGCCTTCTACTCTCTCTCTCTCTCTCTCTCTCTCTCTCTCTGTTTTTTTCTTTCTTTTTTTCCTTCTCTTCCTTTCTGTTCTCCTATTTTTTTCTCTCCTCTTTCCTTTGTCACTTTCTCAATTGCATGCCTTCCAATCTTTTGTAATCAATGCACGCAAGTTAGTGGTGTTTTCCTGAATAGTCTCTCTCTCTCTCTCTCTCTCTCTCTCTCCCCTCCCCCTGCTCCGTCTATTTTTTCCAGTCAGTCGTGGGCTCAGTCTTTCATTGGAATTTCCCTTTCCGTTTTTCTTTTCCTGCCTTTTACTAGTCACCCACTCAATTTCATGCCTTCCAGTCTTTTGCCGTAATTACGACACGCAAGTTGGTACTGATAGTCTCTCTCTCTCTCTCTCTCTAAATGGTTTCAATTTTCCAATGCCTTTCTCTTTTATCTTCCTTTTCTTCACTTTTCACATTTCGATTTCACACACCCTCAGTCTTTAATAATCAAAGCACGGAAGTTAGTCATCTACAGTCTTGTGTGTGTGTGTGTGTGTGTGGTGTGTGTGTGAGTTGTGCGTGCGTGCGTGCGTGCGCATGTTTAAATAATAGTCTCAGTCGTGCATTTCTTCTTTTTTTCTCTTGTCCTTTCCGTACTTGTCACCTCAATTTCTTGCCCTCCAGTCGTTTGAAATTGCGGCATGTAAGTGAGTACTTCTTTTTGTTTTCTGCTATAGTCTCTCGTCTTTTTTTCCCCCTACGATCCATGCTTTATTTCCACTCCCTCAGGGCGCCCCTTTCACTCAGTTGTGATGCCGGCAGTATTTAAAAAAAAAAAAAAAAAAAAATCCAAGGATTGTCCGTGTTTTTGGTTTTGTTTTTGCTCTGCACACATCAGTACTTTCTTTTACTTTTTTTTTTTCATTTTTTAATTAGTCTGTCGTCTTCTCTCTCTCTCTCTCTTTGTTTGTTTGTTCCAGACCCTTCCTTTATTGCCACTCCCTTAATAAGGTGTCTCTTTTCCTTCTCCTTCTCAGTTGTGTTTTTGTTGTTTTGAAACTAGAAGGGTGGCTCTTGTTTTTAAAAAAAAAATTAATCATTATTTTTAACTCTTTCCTGTAACAGTATGAGTGGTGTTATATTTTTTCTTCTTGAAATAGGCTTTTGGCGCGCGCGCGCGCGCGCGCACAACACCACACACACACACACACACCACACACCACACACACACACACCACACACACACACACACACACACACACAACAAACAAACAAACAAACAAAACCACAGCGGCAACAAAAGTAAAAAAGAGTAGTTAGTATTTCGTATCAGGAGTACGACTGACATGTTTTAATAGTGTGACTTATTTGCGTCAAGCTGATCTTGGACACCGGAAATGACGGCGTCAGCAGTTACATGAGTGGGGATACCGACTAGCTGATTCAGACGAGGCTCGGTTTCGTATGTACTTCCGGCTTGCTGTCTGGCGACTAATGAACAACCGAGAAACGGATGATGGTCAGACTCACGTGTACTCCGGTTCCCTCCCATTCTGCTTTGGAAATGTCAGCCCACAAAATTAAAAAATAAATGCATTTCCAAAAAAAATCCGAAACCTAAATTGTTGAACTGGCCCTTCGCACCACGTGATTCAGTGTAATGTGTTCATGTCCAGTGTGTGAAAGAATGCGTGTGATTCACGTGAGCAAGCGTGTTGGGTTTAGCTGGCGGCGCTATGAGCCAAATATTTGGGATAAAGCGAGTATATTAATGCAATTATTATATTATTATTACGTGGATCGACAGTGACCCGTCTCAGCCGGTGCCCCCAAAAACACAACAGCAACAACAACCCCACCATACTACCTTAATATTCATTAACCGCGCCTGTGTCCACGCAACCCCCAGTCCAGTCTGAGTGCAGCATGGCAGTGTGTGTGTGTGTGTGTGTGTGGTGTGTTGTGTGTGTGTGTGTGTGGTGTGGTGTGTGTGTGTGAGTGTGTCAGTGTGTGCGTGTGTGTGGTGTGTGTGTGGTGTGTGTGTGTGTGTGTGTGTGTGTGTGTGTCAGTGTGTCAGTGTGTGTGTGTGTGTGTGTGTGTGTGTGTTGTGTGTGTGACGGTGTGTGTGTGTGTGTGTGTGTGTGTGTGTGTGTGTGTGTGGGTGTGTGTGTGGAGTGTGTGTGTGTGTGTGTGTGTGTGTGTGTGTGTGTGTGTCAGTGTGTCAGTGTTGTGTGTGTGTGTGTGTGTGTGTGTGTGTGTGAGTGTGTGTGCTAGTGCCGGCGTCGTGTGTGTATGGGTGGGTGTGTTGGGGTGGGGGGTGGGGGGTGGGGGGGGGCATTGTGGGTGATTCAATGGCAGTAGGTTTTTCCCTTACGTATATGTATAACGTTTGGCACTTTTCTCGGTTGTTGCTGAGCTCTTACAGCCCAAGGCAGCTGGAATCCCGCCCTCTGAACTCATCATCATCATCATCTTCATTGCCTTGACACATTGTCGTTGCACCGGACACGCACGCCGCGGCGAGCACCGGATCAATTTCATGTAGTGTAGCGGAGTACCTTTTCTCAGGGGGAGACTTGACCCCACAGCACCGTCTCAGTGTGGCCTCGGGTCACAGCCGTGCTGACGCTGCTAAGGCCAGACACGACCAGATCGATATTCTGTGCGCGTGCAGTGACGTAGATATCGGCCGAGGCTTGTACGTCTGCCACACTGCCCACTGATCGCCGGCCCGGGGCGGACGCCGGCTGCAGAACGCTGTCGGTGTCAGAGGCACATCGACCACACACAAAAGCTTGCAAGTCGAACTGCGCTGCCCGTCCGCCGGTACTTCATGGCTGTTTCAAGCAGACGAGAAATGTACCCATCTGCCGTCCTCGTTAGGCTCACGAAGCGTTCTGGGCTGTTTGGTGATGCATGTCATCACACCACTTTCACGCATGCTCAGACGTAACATCCTGTTTTGAAGCATTCAGTCTGCAAAAAAAGAAGATGAAAAGAATATTTATATCTAATAATGCAACTGTAAATTCCGAAACTTGAAAAACTTAGATGACCCTTCGCGGCACGTCACGTGTGTGTGAGAGAGAATGGGCGTCATTCACGTGAGCGTGCGCGTTCGGTTCCGTAACGTCTATTTAAATGTAATGAATATAATCCATTCAGTCACTTGGAGCGTAAAGACCGAGGGACATAAAATTTACATAGCAAGCTTACGTAGCAGTGTGATATGCCTACGCCTGTGTGAAAGCCGCCAGACAGACTGACCGGCGGTCAGCCCAGAGAAAATCATTAATCCGATCAGGGGCAGCAGACACCGGTCCCAGGTCACGCTGAACCACAAGCCGCACGTGACGTTTGCTTCTTGGCCGGTTACTGACGCGCGCGGTCTCGACAGTCCCGTTACATGCCCAGATGACGTAACAGTCTGCGTTGGACCGGTCAGTTTTTGGCCCCTGAGTTACACGTGCACTCTCTACTGACCGCTCATTTACGGGGTGCCGAAGTGTACGGATACTGGCCCGCGGGTTGGGAGTATAGTCGCTCATCAGTTCACCGAGATATGTTCACCGAAAGGGGATTTTAATTCAAATTCATATTCAAAAATACTTTATTATCTGTTATAAAATACATTTTAAAACAGAAAATTGTCTTTAGACATGCAATCGCCCCGCTCCTTATTTCGCCCAGTGGCATTGCGGCCACCTGCTGGTGCTGAGGTACCAGGTTCAAATTCCTGGTGGGCGGAATCGGGAGTTTAGTTGGGGATGTTTCTTCACTAAATCGAGTCAAACTCCCGTGCAGACTCATTCATGATGCCTGCCTTGCCTTCGCCAATGTACACATACTTAACTTTGACTCACGAAACAACGTTGACTTGAAAGACGCCGTTTACGAAAAATCTGTGAAAGACATCATTTACAAAGAAACTCAAATGCGGCATTTACAAACAGAAACAACAACAACCCCCAAAAACCCCAAAACAAACAAACAAACAAACAAACTGAGAACTGTCGTTTACAAAGAACCTGTGAAAGACGTCATTTACGAAGAATCTGTGAAAGACGTCATTTACGAAGCAACTGTGAAATACGTCATTTACGAAGAAACTGACGAAACTGACTGTGAAAGACGTCATTTAAGAAGAAACAAAGTTAGAAGGGTAACGGCTATCTTCACTAAATGCAATCTTCACACAGTGAATGGTTGTGTCTAGTGAATAGCCAGTCTTCGTTATTAATTTTCGCCGCATTTAGAAAGTGCCTGTGCTACAGCCATGTTCTGTACAGCCCACGCAGGTGCTCACAGATCGCGCTTAAAGTCCCGTCAAAGCCTTTGGCCTCCCGCTTGGCCTCCGGGTGACTGTAGCTCTATGGTCCACAGAAACTGTCCACTGGGTCCGTCACAGAGCTAGAGAGGAATGAGCAATATAATTATATACACCGTAGTCGTAATTTACGGACCCCGCTAAGCTCTAAGGGCGACTGTACCTGCAATAGGAATCACGTTCCCGAGTTCCTGACTAAATTTAAAGAGGGATTAAGTATAAATAACAGGCAAGCTGCGTGTTTGAGGGAAATATAGTTCTAGGGGCAGGCTCTTGGACCAGAGATTTACAACGGTAAGGCAAACAAATGGGACTCGATCACGTCAGGCTGTGTGGAGTGGATGGAAAGCTGCACGCGGATTTAAAAGACCAGGCCAACTTGATAAGAACTATGAGCTGAATAGTTTAAGTTCAGTTTATTTCCAGAAACACCCACCAGGGGATGTGTGTGTGTGTGTGTGTGTGTGTGTGTGTGTGTGTGCAAAGGCGTCGCTAAAGCCGAAAACATGCGCTCAATCAGGTCAAGTTCAAAGCAGGGGAAGTAAGTAAAAGCTGAGAGCGGTTCGTAGATCTAGGAGATGTGTGCTTTGTATGCTTGTCCAAGGGCATACAAAGTACACATCTCCCAGATTTACTTACTTGTATCTATCTGATGAGGGTTCCATTGACCCGAAACCATGGCCGTGAGCGGCTAAAATCACCAATTCATATGGCCAAGGTTGTACCGACCATTTTCCTCTCGGTGTATGGGGGCCTATGAATGGTGAGATACCCTTAGATCTGTTAGGGTTTCAGCGGTAGGATTGTAGATACCCCCCTCCCCTCTTCCACTGTGGCTTGTAGCCAATGTAGGGCAAGGCAGACTTGTCCAATGGCATACAAAGCACATAATTATCTCCTAGATCTAGGGAGCGCTCTCAGCCTTACTTACTTCCCCTACTCTCTCTCTCTCTCTCTCAGTCTCGGGGGGGGGGGGGGGGCGGTGTGGTCAACTGGTAGAGCGTTGGACAAGTTTCTAATGCTCGGGTCGTGAGTTCGATCCCGGCTGGGGCCAAATATTTGTGCTGGCTTTTTCATCGTTGCCCCGTCTTTGACATCACCCTATGTGGTGGAAAAGGACGTTAAACCCCCCCTCTCTCTCTCTCTCTCTATATATATTTCACAGGAGAGAGAGAGGGGAACAAAGGCGATCACACGCACAGCCTCTTGATGTGACGTCAGCAGACTGTGCAGGTGATCCCTTTGGGTCAGGACTCACTTTACCGGGTTTTCCGGGCCGGTGTCTGGCACCTGATTAGCAACAAGGGGATTAGCGCCACAACGGGCGATCGATACAAGTACATTATACCTCCTGCTGCACTGGACGGGTGACCCGAGCGTACGGACTATATAGCCCGTGTATGGCGTTTCATGGATGGGATCGGACGAAGCGAGATGAAATGGTACTGTACGCCGAACGAAAGTTCGGGTTTTCAGTTTTTCCTGCGTGAAAAAAGAACTTTCGCGTTGATTTGTGCATTTTGTTTTCCTTTTTAATGGGGTCGGGATAGCTGAAAGGTTGAGCGCTGGACTTTCAATGCACGGGTCTAGAGTTCGAATCCCGGCTGGGGGACAAATATTGGTGCTGGCCTCATTGCCCCGTCTCTGTCATCATTCGTGTGCCGCGGAAGGACGTTAAAGGGAGAAATGCTATCGTGTTTATGCTCATTGGTCTTAGAGCCTTTACTGCCAAGAAACTCAAAACAATGAATAGCTTTGTACCAATGTCTATCAGGCTGATGAATAAGCAGATGTAGGGTTGTGTGTGTGGTTCCTTGACGGGTGTCAGCTGGCGTTGACTGTGATAGTTATGTTCACCACTGCTGTTGTAATTTATTTATGTAGTAGTGTTGTAATTTATTTATAGTGCTGCAACATTGTGATAGATTTTTAGGTAGGAGTGTGTGAGCATGTCAATAGGTGGAATGGGTGTGCATGGTCGTATGAGTGAGTGTTTGGCATGCTTTATGTTTTTTTTATGAGAGACCACAAAGCAATGTTCCTCTTTTGGAAATTTAATAAATGTCTTACGTCTTATGGTCGTTCTCAGCTGTCGTTTATATGTATCATCACAGCACTTAGACACCTGGGACAGTGACAGCGTCTCTAATGCTGGCACTGAGCCGGCAACAAAAGCGACAGTACTCGATGACGCGGCGACAACACTGAACACTCCAGTAGTGTAACAACAGTCGTAGAATTTAAACGTTCGACCGCTCGAGCACAGAGAGAGTGTAAACATCATTGTATCGCATAAAGAGCTGTACTAATCATCAAAATAGACCATTTTGAGCGCAGATGAGCACGCACGACCGAAACCGTTCCAAAACATAAGTTGGCTTTGCAAAGTTGGAACTGGCCTTCTGACGGACGTTAACCCCCCCCCCAACCCCCCCCCCCCCCCCCCCCCCACCCTACCACCACCACCACCACCACCACCACTGCATTTTAACTCTTACGAGGCCGAGCCCGACAACCTCCTGCCCACTATATAAGACTGGTTAGAAAGAACATGCCACTGCCCATATCCACCCAACGAGTCACCCGCAAAGCCAAGCAGCCGATGACACACGCCGGCCAGGAAAAACTTGTCCTTAAGGGCTGACACGCATAGGACGTTAAGCTCAATTCAGAGAGAGATATGCCACTGCACACCAGTAGGAGCCACTGCAAGTCAGTATTACACAAGACGTGGGCATTCCCCGCTGGGCCCGAGACCGCTGCAGATTGCATTCTAGTTGCCCGAAGTGGCTTCTGGTGACCTGGAGATTAAAAAAAAACAAATAGCGATTTTGTTTCATGGGCTTTTAAGTGTTAAGGATTCCCCGTTAAGCCAGTTTCTATTATTCGACTTTTCCCGACGGATACTAATACCTTCTTTGGGTTACAGTGAATGGATTTTGGGAAACCGTCCGTTGACGCCATACCGGCAACGCCGTACTCTTTACCTGCCGGTCTTGAGGGCTGGCCGGAAGTTCCCTGTGAAGGCTACGCGACACAGATGCAAATCTGGAGGAAAACGCTATATATTCCTCTTACACATAACGCTGCAGATGACACCCTAGAAATGCTTTAAAATTCACCAAAAATTCACAAAAATCAGGCAGCCATAGACTCATGCGTAGAGGAAATTTAAACAAATTCCAATATTCCGTTTTTTTTGGCAATGTTGGCAGCGACCACATACCCCTCATTCCACGGTCGTCTGCTGCCTCCTGTGCCAGCCGCGCATATGAATACAAATAGTCTACAAGCCAGCCTCATTTTTCCCTAATTTTACTATTACCTGGCATGAAACTTGTTTACAAAGCCAACAAAAAGCACCAGATTGCCATATTTTACTATGCAACAAATTTTAAAAGGGGCAAAGATTTTATACTATATTTAGCCGAGTTCTTACTACATGCCCCGGAAGCTAATACCGTCGCGTAGCCGAAGTCAGCCGCCTACGCTGTCTGTCGACTTACCTGGTCGCTGATAAGCCACCATGCAAATCATGCGAACGGAGGGAACTTAATTTGTATTGGTATACCCATGATGAGTTTGAACTGCTCGGAACGGTCAGTCGACGAAAATTTGATTCACTCAGCACAGCTAGGTTCGATGGAAAAGGAACAATCGATTGTTGATCGTTGATGAAATCACTAAAACTAAGCTGCGCTTTTGAGAACAGACACACAGAATATGACAAAACGTTTCTGTCTGTCTGTCTGTTTGTCTGTCTGTCTGCCCGTCTGTCTGTCAGGCCTGTATCTCTTGTGTCTTTGTTAGTGATTTGGTATGTCTGGTTTTATGGATGTTGGAAAATAAGTAACCAGAAACTTCTACTACGACCGAATAAGATTTCGTTTTACCCCTCTCTCTGTCTCTGTCTGTCTGTCTGTCTGTCTCAGTGTCTGTCTCCGACTCTCCCTCCCCCCCCCCCCCCGTTCCGGCTGTGCGAGTGTGTGTGTGTGTGTGTGTGTGTGTGTGTGTGTGTGTGTGTGTGTGTGTGTGTGTGTGTGTCTCCCTCTCTCTCTCCCCCCTCTCTCTCTCTCTCTAAAAAAAGAAAGAAAGAAAAGTACACCAGTGGAAGTTGAATGACCTACGGGCAACAAGTGATAAGCCAGATCCGACCCCAGGTGTACATAAGTAGGCTATAGGAGCTTATGTTATGAATATTAATATTGTAACGTCTGTAGCTTGAGGACATAATATAGTGATCGAGCCGTTTAATCTCTGACCCGCCCTTCCCTCCGTTGCACAAAACACAACTACAGCGGGGCACCAAACGGATCGCTATAGTCAGACGAGTAACATCAAACACTGAACACAGCCAAGGCTGAAAGGCGAGTTTTGTTTACAGCACTGAAGCACACCGCCCGCCTGTCCCGAAACACACACACACACACACACACACAGAGAGAGAGAGAGAGAGAGATGAGAGAGAGAGAGAGAGAGAGAGAGAGAGTTCCTTTTACGTTTTGCTTCGTCATCTCAGTGTATCGGCCGGCGGGTTCTATCTACTTACCGAAAACGATAAGAAGTTATTTTCGTCCTCTCCCGCAAGCGTTGGGCTCCGTTTAAAGTCCCAATACGCATTGGAGGCATGCAACATTGCGTGGAAATCTTGTCATCGACTGTACATAATCTGTGCACCAGAACCAGTCACTTGAAGGCATTGTGGTGCCTCGGGCCGGTATATATATATATATATATATATATATATATATATATATATATATATATATATATATATCTGTTACAGTGAATTTGTGTTATCAGGGATTTCATGAAATCCCTAAAATTTTCAGTAAGTTCATGTCATTACTGTTTCACTCGGGGATTTCAAGAAATCCCTAAAAAAAATTCCAGGGATTTCAGGAAATCCCTGATTTCAAGGGCCATGGATTTCAGGAAGTCACCGAGTGAAACAGTAATTACATGAACTTACTGAAAATTTCAGGGAATTCATGAAATCCCTGATTACACAAATTCACTGTAACATAATTATATACTGCTCTAGACGTGTTTCGCGTGCTGAGCAGACGACGTTAATATGTGGTTGCAGACTGAGGACCAGGTAGACGACGCTGATTGGGGGGCTATTTTTAGAAGATTTGTCTAGTCCCGGTCTGTTAAAAATAAGCCCTAGGCTCAAAGAGAGTCGAATTTCTCTAATATTAGAAGCCTCAAAGTCACGAAAACGGTCGCAATGGCCGAATGAAACATCCTTCTATCTGACAAACAGTAGTTACAGCTTCGAAAGCGGCAGGTTTCCATCTCAGCCGCGCTAGGTTTGTATGTATGTCTGTACAAGTGCGCATTATGTATGTATGTATGTATGTATGTATGTATGTATGTATGTATGTATGTATGTATGCGTGTGTGTGTGCGTGCGTGCGTGTATGTATGTATGTATGTATGTATGTGTGTGTGTGTGTGTGTGTGTGCGTGCGTGCGTGCGTGCGTGGGTGCGTGTATGTATGTATGTATGTATGTATGTATGTATGTATGTATGTATGTACGAACGTATGTATGTATGTAGGTAGGTAGGTATAGAAGATGCACTGCACATGTTGTACCGTTTGTATTTCTTTTTCTATTCTATGCCCCTAGAGAGTAGAATAAAACTGTCTGAACTTGAACCATAACTACTGAGGCTTTAACCAGCTCAGTCATCCTCCACACTGAGCACGTCACGTCGTGTGACGGGGTTGTCTGTCTGTTCGCGTAACCCACAGGTCATCTCGGTGCGTCTTTGATCTTTTATGCGAGGCGTCAAACACTGGTGTAAAGCGTGTACCCAGCACACGCCCACTTGCACCAGATTACCTCGTACGCTAGTTACTGACACTACAGACGCCATAAAAAAAAGAAGTCCTGGGCCCGCATGTAAAAGTCGAGGTTAGGGATTTTAGCCCAGGTCTAGAGTCTAACCTCGAACTAAACTAGCTCATGTTTTTTTTTTTTTTTTTTTTAACCAGGAAGCGGGTCCATCCCACCATGTAGCCCAAGCCGTTAGAGAAGGATTGTTTTCTACCTTTCTTCGTTTCATATTTTAATTTAATTTTGTTGGGGGTGGGGGGTGGGGGGGTGGGGTGGGGGGTTCTTTTGCCCTAGTCTGGGTTATGCCCGTAGCCGTGGGTTAAATTAACCTCGACTTTTGCATTCCGGCCCAGGTATGCACAGGTACGTACCTGAAAACATGTTGTTTTCGCAGTCATTCACCCAGCAGTTTGGTCACGCAGGAGGAGTCACGTTACAGAATAAATCCAGGCAGTATGTCTGAACACAAAAGGAAAGAGGATAAAAGAGGGAAAGGTTGTCAGAGACATTTTTTTTTTTCTCTCTAATTCTAGTTAGCTGACTTTACTCATCAAATCAGTAAAAAAAAAAAAAAAAAAAAGTGTTTCATCTTCATTATGTAGTTGTAAGCGAGCGAAGCTGTGTCTATGCATGAGGGTGGGTGGGTGTTGCGGGGGGAGGGGGGGGGGGGGGTGTTAACGTCTTGATATCAAACACGGGGCAACGATGAAAAAGCCAGCACAAATAAACTAGTGTCCAAAAGAAACGATACCAAGGGTTGGCAAGGACATACAATAAAAGCAGAACAATACAGAAATTTCAGAGTGGTATATTTCCGGTATTCCCGAGCGCAGACGCTGTATTTGGGACGTGGGATACGTAAACCTAATGTTTTTAGGCCTCGGGGATCACTTTGCACAAAAACATTCTGACAACAGTTTGGTATCGTTTTTTTGGACACTAGTTTATTTGGCCCCAGCCGGGATACGAACTCACGACCCGTGCATTAGAAGTCCAACGCTCTACTATTCGGCCACCCCGGCCCCCCCCCCCCCCCCCCCCCCCCCCAAATATGCATGAGGTTTGAATGATATGAATGAGTGTGCGAATATAGATATATGTGTATGTATGTGTGCATGCCCCTACATGGTCCAACCCTTGTCGTGGGGTAGTGGCTTGTGTACCTCAATGACCCAGAGAACTATGCCAGCAGGAGCACATGCTCCTGGCAGGGTCACCCAAGCTGGACAGGTCGAAGGGTAGAGGTCAGACGAATGTGGACCACCTCTCCATGAGGCTAAACGGGTTTGCGTAGGGTTAACAGCCCTACCTGTAAAAAACACTAAGTTACTGAAGCATCGACAGCAACAAACCGAGACATTCACCTGGGCGAGGAAGGGTCTCCATCCCGTTGACCTATGATGCATTGCAGTGAAAGCCGAAAGGAAGCTGCAAGGCCGACCCCCCTTCTAACACCCAGGACAACAACGAGAGTAGCCACATGGAACATCAGGACAATGTATGAAGTAGGAAGGACCATACAAGTAGCAAGAGAGATGAAGAACTACAAGATAGGAGTACTGGGACTGAGTGAGACAAGGTGGCTACAGACAGGACAGCTGAGATTTTCATCGGGAGAGCAATTGCTGTACTCTGGACACACAGAGGATGGAGCCCCCCACACTGAGGGCGTGGCCCTGATGCTGGCACCGGAGGCACAGCGGGCACTCATCGGCTGGGAACCTGTCAACTCCCGCATCATCACAGCCAAATTCATCACCAAGAAAAAAGACATCAAGCTGAACATCATCCAGTGCTACGCTCCCACCAATGATGCGGAAGAGGAGAAAAAAGATGACTTCTACCAACAACTGCAGACAGTGATAGATAGAGGAGGAGCCAAGGACATGACCATACTGATGGGAGACTTCAACGCCAAGATTGGATCAGACAACACAGGCTATGAGGACACCATGGGAACACACGGACTGGGACAGATGAACGAAAATGGCGAGCGCTTTGCAGACTTTTGTGCCCTGAACCAGCTAGTGATAGGAGGCAGCATCTTCCCACACAAGCGCATCCACAAGGCCACATGGAGATCGCCGGACCATGTCACGGAGAACCAGATTGATCACATCTGCATCAGTCGGAAGTTCAGGAGATCGTGGCGGGATGTGCGCGTGATGAGGGGTGCCGATGTATCATCAGACCACCACCTTCTTGCAACAGCATTGAGACTTCGGCTTAAGAGGCACACCAACGCCAACAGCACACGGACCAGGTACAACGTTGGACTTCTCAGGAACACAGACACACAAGCAGCATTCCGGATCAGCCTTTCCAACAGGTTCCAGCCACTGCAAGACCTGATAGAAGACAGTGAAATGGACATCGAGACACAGTGGGAACACAGCAAGAAACTCTGGCACGACACATGCGAAGAGGTCCTTGGCAAGAGAAAGACCCAACATAAGGAATGGATCTCTGCTGATACCATCCAGAAACTGGAAGTTAGGAAAGAGAAGAAAACTGCACTGAACACGAGCCGAACAAGAAGAGCTAAGGCAAAGGCACAAGAGGAATACACAGCAGCTGACAGAGAAGTGAAGAGGAGCACCAGGAAGGACAAGAGGGACTACATCGACAACCTGGCCAGTCAAACAGAGGAAGCAGCCCGACAAGGGAATCTAAAAGACCTGTACCAGGTGACCAAGAAGCTCGCCGGCAAATTTCAGCAGACAGACAAACCAGTGAAGGACAAGAACGGGCACCCACTGACAACAACTGAGGAACAGCTGAAGCGATGGGCAGAACACTTCAGGGAGCTGTTAAATCGCCCCATCCCTGAAACACCACCAGACATCCCACCAGCTGAGACAGAACTACCCATCAACTGCGACAAGCCCTCTAAGGCGGAGATCAGGAAAGCCATCATGACACTGAGAAATGGGAAAGCTGCAGGGCCGGACGAGATACCAGCAGAAGCCATTAAAGCAGACACAGAGACAGCCGTCAACATGCTGCACAGCCTGTTCAGCAAGATCTGGGAGAAGGAAGAGGTGCCAGCCCAGTGGAAAGAAGGGATCGTCATCAAGCTGCCAAAGAAAGGGGACCTCAGGGACTGCAGCAACTACCGAGGGATCATGCTCCTGTCAGTGCCAGGCAAGGTTCTCAACAGAATTCTACTGGAGAGGATGAGAGAGGCAGTCGACCCCATGCTCCGAGACCAGCAGGCGGGCTTTCGCAGGAACAGGTCCTGCGCTGACCAGATTGCCAGCCTACGCATCATTGTGGAGCAGTCACTGGAGTGGAACTCCCCCCTCTACATCAACTTCATAGACTATGAGAAGGCCTTCGACAGTGTAGACAGAGAGGCGCTGTGGAAGCTGCTAAGGCACTATGGAGTTCCCGGGAAGATCATCTCCCTGATCCAGTGCACCTACCAAGACATGAGCTGCAGGATTGCCCATGCCGGCCAGTTGTCAGAAAGCTTCGAGGTGAAGACCGGAGTCCGCCAGGGATGCCTGTTGTCCCCGTTTCTCTTCCTCCTGGTCATCGACTGGATCATGAAGACCACTACAGCAGGCAGGAAAAACGGGATACAGTGGACACTCTGGACGCAGCTGGATGACCTCGACTTCGCGGACGACCTGGCGCTCCTGTCTCACAGCCACAGCCAGATGCAGGACAAGACTACGTGCCTGGAAGCCACATCAGCCGGAACAGGGCTCAAGATCAACAGGAAGAAAACCGAGCTGATGAAGATCAACACCACTGCCAACACACCAGTCACAGTCGGTGGAGAGCCCATCAGGGAGGTGGAGTCTTTTGTCTACCTGGGGAGTGTGGTTGATGGACAGGGAGGCACAGACCGAGACGTCACAGCCAGAATCGGCAAGGCAAGGGCAGCAATGGTCATGCTGAAGAACGTCTGGGCATCCAAAGTTGTCAGCATAAGAACCAAACTTCGCATCTTCAACTCCAACGTGAAGTCAGTTCTGCTCTACGGATGCGAAACATGGAGGACAACGAAGACGATGCAGCAGAAGATCCAGACATTTCTCAACACCTGTCTGAGGCGCATCTTCAACATCCGATGGCCAGAGAAGATCCGGAATGAAGAGCTGTGGGAGCGAGCGGGGCAGGAACCAGTGGCCAAGCAGATCCTGCGGAGGAAGTGGGGCTGGATTGGACACACCCTCAGGAAGCCAGCATCCAGCACCACACGCCAAGCCCTGACATGGAACCCGCAGGGGAAAAGGAAGAGAGGCCGGCCTCGCAACAGCTGGAGGCGGGACACTGAGGCAGAGCTATGTAAGCAGGGGACCAACTGGACTGGAGTGGCAAGACTAGCCCAGAACAGAGTGCGATGGCGAAGGGTTGTCGATGGCCTATGCTCCACGTGGAGCCAAGGGCCTAAGTAAGTAAGTATGTGTGCATGCAAATATGCTAGGATGGTCTGTTTAAGACTATGCCACGTGTCAGTGTTGTGTTTGTATTGTGTGTATACACGTATGAAATGCCAAAAATAAGAATAATACAACAACAAAAAATAGATGCGGAGATATTAAAAAGCTTCTCTCTTTTTCAAATGAAGCATTAATTTTGTCTTTTGCCGAGTTGGGTAACAGTGGGTCCAGCGTTAGCAAATGAATGAATGGGTTGACTGGATGGATGGATGGTTGATTGGTTGGTTGGTTGGCTGGTTGGTTGGTTGCGTGCTATCCCATCAAATAATTCATCAGATAATAAGGGTAATGTCAAAGACGGGACATCCAGGAAAGGCTTTGCTGCCCCGTCACTCTGGAACGCACTACCTGCCGGCCTGAGAGACCAGTCGGACATAGATCGTTTCAAGTCTGACTTGAAAACGCGTCTGTTCCGGCTGGCTTTCGACTAGGTCCGCTTACCTCCTCCCGATTCAGCTACTCTCTCTCTCTCTCTCTCTCTCTCTAGTCTCTCTCTCTCTCTCTATCTCTCTCTCTCTCTGTGTGTGTGTGTGTGTGTGTGTGTGTGTGTTGGTATGAGTGCGGGAGTACGCGCATTGAGTCACTTTGTGAGAAAACGTGCGTCATCGATGCTGACATGTACGGTCCGCCGAACGCGCTTCTCCTCCTCAGTGAGTGCCGTCTGTGCGTATGTGTGTGCGTGCGTGCGTGCGTGCGTGCGGCTGTGTGTGTGTGAATTGTGTCCAGGCCCGTTTCTTCGAAAATACTCAACCGAATGGCTTCAAATTTGGGGTGTTTAAATATATCAAAATGTTACATTAGAGGAACCAAGCGTGTGATGATTGCTTAAGTGATTTGGGAGTTATCGCCCTTTTGAGACAAGTTGGTTGTCTTTCGTGTACAGGCGTAATATTCATTTAAATCACTCAATTTTTTGGCAGTATATAGCTTGAATACGGACTCTGAACAGAGTCACTACTAGAAAATGGTCGCTCTTATAGTTTTCATGTAAACCGAGCCTGAGTTGACATTGCATGTGAACCCAGTTCAGATGCCTATTTCTCCGAAAATACTGAACCGATCGATTTCAAATTTGGGGTTTCTAAATGAATCAAGATTGTTGAATAGAAGGCCCGATCCAGGTACGATTGCACACATGATTTGCGAGTTATCGCCCTTTTCAGAAAAAGTGGCTTTCTGGCGTTTAAAGGCGTAATATTTACCTAAACCACTCCATTTTTTGGACATAGATAGCATGCATACGGACTCTCAACTAAGTGAATTTTGGAGGTTGTCGCTTTTATACTTTTGGCGTAAGCCGTACCTGATGAAAGTGCTGGTGAACACACTTTAGATCTCAAAATCGCTCCTACTATACATAGATAATGAGCCTGGGGTGCCATAAAAAAATATACAAAAAAATTAGAAAAATTCACTGCAGCCGTTATCGTCAGTTGACTCGAAAATTTGTACTCACAGCACATTTCCTCTACAAGCCACACGCCTCACAAACATCGAAGAAGAGACGCACGCGCACTGACGTAAAGTAAGTGCGTCATGTTTGATTGACGTGATGCTGTTTTTTCTTGGGGGTGTCTCGCCACTTTCTTTCCGAATTCCTCTGTTTGGAGACGTGGTGTATTTTACTTCTACTATGTCGCCATCTTCGTGCAATCGCAGAGAAGACACGGGATATAACAGAATACAACTCCAATACTTTATGAACAGAATATGCACGGAGAACAAATTTACGAAAGAAGAAGAACCCAGAACGCTGTGCAGGGCTGCTTACGTACTGAACAGGTCAGATCCATCGCAGAAAAGGCACGCGCGCACTGACGCAAAAGGCAGTATCAGCGTCATTTTTCCGACGTCATGTTTGATTTACGTGATACTGGCATTTCTTGGGGGATGTGTCGCCACTTTTTGGACGTTCTCTATGTGTAGACGGGGGAAAGCGGGAGTTTCATTGATGTAGTGTGCTTTGTTTTTCCCACTGACTCTCACTCAATAGCATAGTAGAGTGAGAGAACACCACATAGGTCTCAATGGAGCACAAACGCGGCTCGCGCGAGTCTGTGTGTGTGTGTGCGTGTGCGCGTGCGTGCGTGCGTGTGAGTGTGTGCGCGCGCGCGTGTGTATGTCTGACATAACACATAGTTAGAAAACGTTCGCCGCGCAGACTTGTCTGTTAAACATATTGGGTCGGTATTTATTCGATCTTTACACTGCGCACGCAGCAGCAACACTTCAATTTTCATGGGCCTGCTTTCATTGCAAGAACTGTATCAAAGTTATTACGCCAAATGTATTATGCGTCATCCCAGTGAGGAAAAACGTCATAGATTTCAAAGAATACAACTTGACGTCTCTCGTCCAAAAACAAGATTGGTGTGACAGCCCGGTCAGTTGTTTCCATTCAGAGAGAGAGAGAGAGAGAGAGAGAGAGAGAGAGAGTGTGTGTGTGTGTGTGTGTGTGTGTGTGTGTGGATACATGGCATTACAAAAGAACGACCGTGACGATAGCAGGTGATCAAATGGAAACAACATATTGGGCTGGTGGCCATCTTGGTTTTTTTTTTTTTTTGCTGCCCCAACTCTTTGCCAACTCCAGTGGTGTTCCTCCCAGGTCATGGGTGGAACCCACGGAAGACTCGGAAGCTGGGACAATTTTTATTATGCATGATGATGGAGATGAGGATGATAGTAAGATGATGCTATGGAGGTCCATGTGGTTTGTGGACTGCGGGACAGGGCCGCATTCCACGCTTCCTGTCATAAATATCCCGGCATTAACCAGGCCCGGGAACTACGGCATAAGACGTGCTGCATCGTCATCCACATCATAAGACGTGTCATACTAAGGGAAGCACCCCCAAAGTCGCACCCGTGAAGTGGGTGAAACTCGGCTGTGTGGCAACAGCCTCCCCATCGGGCCCATAGCACACCCGCTCTGGGTAGGAGCCGACCTAGGTATGAAAAATCCCGCTTGCCTCGGCTGGGATTCGAACCCGGGTCTCCCGGTCCATGATCCGAAGTGCTAACCATTACACTACGGGGGCCGGTGACAGCCGTTATTTTAAAACGTGAGCATATACACATCTTTAAATTGTCGTAACGTATTAGGATAAGTCGGTTTCTGGGTGGTAAACGGCTCCTTTTACTCGTTCTAACCAACAACTGACAATCCAAAGCGTTTTTCCGCGGTGCTATGGGTGGAGCCGGGGTGGCCGAATGGTAGAGCGTTGGACTTCTAATGCTCGGGTCGTGATTTCGTATCCCGGCCGGCTGGAGCCAAATATTTGTGCTGGCTTTTTCATCGTTGCCCCGTCTTTGATATCACCCGTACGTGGTGGAAAAGGACGTTAAACCCCCCAAAACCCCCCCCCCCCCACGCTGCGGTGCTATGGCGTTTTGACTTTTGAAAAAGCGTGGTACTATGGCGTTTCGAATTTGGAAAAAGCGGTGCAATGATCTGGAGCGGTATAGCACTGGCAAAAAACACCCGCCCATTTTGCTTCCTCCCCCCCCCCCCCACCACCCAACCACCCCACCCCCACCCCCCGTGGAAAACGTGTCTTGTGCAAAACGATGCAGTACAAGCAGTTTTATATACATGTAAGAGAAATTGGCGAAGCAGAAAATGCAATCTTTTAAAAAACAAAATAACAACAGCAAAATAAAACAAAACAAAACACGCATTAGGAGACTAATAACCTGCAGTTAAGCACACGGCAGTAAGGACGGTGGGCGGGTGTTTGGGAATTTCCACCACGTATGGCAGGGCAATAAGGAAAACAGATAGAGATAGAGAGAGAGAGGGTCGTTGACCGGAGCAGCAAGAAGACAATCACTCAGATTCCGAAGTACACACCAATTCACTATACTTATCAGCGGAGACAAAGATGAGAGACAATGTTGACAGCACGTAGCTCTACAATAGGTCCGACTCTAATGGACTGACAAACACGTAGAAAAAAAAATTCACTCCGCAGGTATTTCCTCTTTCAGAAGTAAAGTGGTCGGCGAACTCAGGAGGAGTTTCCGGCAGAAGGTGCCAGACAGTTTTCGCAGGAACGGCCGCGTGCAGTGTGGGGTGGATGGGTGGGTGTTTGGGAGTTTAACGTCCTTTTCCACCACATACGGGTGATATCAAAGAAGGGGCAATGATGAAAAAGCCAGCACAAATATCTGGCCCCAGCCGGGATTCGAACTCACGACCCGAGCATTGGAAGTCCAACGCTCTACCGTTCGGCCACGCCGGCTCCCCGCGCAACGCAGTGTGAATACTTGAATGATGCACAGGTGCACAGGTTTTGTACAGCGGCAGCATGGACTGTGCGTTGCAAGCTGGTAAGTGTGGATACTCAGCTAGCAACCGGTCCAACAATCGGTTATAAAAGCCCTGACTCTTTTTTCTTTTCTTTTTTTTTTGGGGGGGGGGGGGGGGGGGCGGGTGTTGGGGGGGGGGGGGGGGGGTTCTGTTTTTGGGTTTTTTTTTTTCTCCTCGAAAGATTGACAAAACACGCTCAAAGAGAAAGCTTCAACTGAATGATCTGGATGCAGTTCGTTATGCAGATTTGCCGGTTACCGATCGTTCTGTGGCAGCTTTCGGATGTCTAGCATCACACCACTTACAGATACCTGCACAGTGACAGCATTTCAAATGCTGGCACTGAGCAAACAGAAGCGTATTAAGTGGACGCCCCACATTCAGCTGAACCTTCCACACACACACACACACACACACACACACACACACACACACACACACACAGAGTACATTCAGAGATCAAGCTGATTTAGGACGCCGGAAATGACGTTAGCAGACAGTGACCGGCGACTGATTCAGGTGGGCCTCGGTTTCATAAGGACTTCCGGCTTGCTGTCTGCCCGACTAATGAACAAGAAACGGATGAAGGCCAGACCCACGTGGATCGATGCCGGTCTAGTGTCGCTGTGAATGCTGGGACTGGTGTCGGAAATGCAAAGTACAACCGGCTTGCAGACCTGTGTCTTCTCTTGAGGTCGTAGGACTGGGGTATCCTTTGGCCCTCAGAACACGCAGGCAAATATATCCACCCCCCCCCCCCCTCAAACAACAACAACAACAACAACAACAACAAACCAACCCCCCCCCCCCCAAACACACACACACACACACACACACACACACACACACACACACACACACACACAAAGAATAAAAACAAAAAACCCTCAAAAACAAAAACAAAACAAAATACAACCAAGAAAACCAAAATACAGAAAAAACAAACAAACAAAAAACACAACCAAAAACACAAACAAGAACACCACCACCACCCCAAAAACAACAACAACAAAACAACAAACAAACAAAACAAAACAAAAACACAAAAAAAAAAACAAACAAACAAAAACAAATAAAAACAACAAAACAAAAACACCACAAAACAACCCCCAAAACCCAAACAAACAAACAAGAACATGACAGAACAGGGGACCGACTGTTGAAACCGTAAGGCTGGGGTTGGCATGTACTTTTCCAAAAGCATGTATCGGGCATGCGCTAATTTTCTACAGGAAATGACGTCCGTAGACAGACAACCTTGGGCGACTAAAGGCCGCGATCCACGATCAGACAGTGCGGGACCGCAGTGCGGGATCTGATGAGTTTCTATGGCAACCAGCAGATTCGTGACGTCACTATCAGACAGTGCGGGATGCGGGATAGGGTTCAGCCGGCGCTACTTTCAGCCCGCACTGCGGGATGGGTGCCATCAGACAGCCAATCAAATTGCGAGATTCGCGCAGACGCCCTTTCCACCCTTGACCCCAACAAAAGATGGCCAGCCTTTCTCCGGTGGCAGACTGTCCGCCGGTCACGCACTGCGGGATACGTGGAGCGCTACATCCCGTCAGACATCCGATCCCGCAGCCGTCCGTCCCACACTGCGGTCCCGCACTGTCTGATCGTGGATCGCGGCCTTAATCTGGCAGATGGCTGGCATTCTTCCGCTTAATTTCAGTTGATGATCCAGCGAACGCTGCACGGAATTACATGGCAGGCCAAATAAGGATAGGTTGAGCTTACGTAAATTGCTGTTTTGTCTCTCTGGGTGGGTGGATGGGTGGGGGTTTAACGTCCTTTTCCACCACATAAGGGTGATATCAAAGACGGGGCAACGAGAAAAAGGCCAGCACAAATATTTGGCCCCAGCCGGGATTCGAACTCACGACCCCTCTCAACACGGAGGCACTGAATACAAGTCTGGGCTGGTTAGTGAGGCTGATTTTACACGGCACTGTTTTTAGTGCGAACAAACAGCGAACACAGCAACAACAATAACAACAACAACAACAATAGTAATAATAATAATTGAGTATTGTATAGGCGCTTTACCCAATTTCTTGAATCGGCTGAACCCAACACGCACGCTCACGTGAATTACACGCATTCTCTCACAAACTGGACATGAACACATTACAATCACTTGGTGCGAAGGGTCAACTCAGCTATTTGAGTTTCGGAACTTAGAACTGCATATTATTTTCAAAATTTTGTAGGCTGAAAATTTCCAAAGCAGAGGGGGGAGGAAACCGGAGTACCCGGAGAGAACCTTCGACGATCGGCCCCGTACGAGGAGGAAAAATTCTTTGCCCCGAGTGCGACTCGAACCTGACCTCTCTCGCATTGGTGACGAAGTCGCTTCATCACTAGAACACCGACCGCCCCAAACATGATGTTTTCCCGCGTTTCTCGTCTGACAACACGCGCCACAACATGGGTGAGGGTGGATGGGTGTTTAGGGGTTTAACGTCCTTTTCCACCAAGTAAAAGGGTGATAATCAAAGACGGGGCAACGAGAAAAAGGCCAGCACAAATAATTATTTGGCCCCAGCCGAGACGGCTGCAACATACCCGGGCCATGCCCCAGTTTTTCCCGGAGCATGTTCTGAACTGTTTTCCGTGTTTGTACAAAACAACAAAAAAAAAAAAATCCCCCGTGTGTCACCATCCTTATAGGGTTGTCAGACGTTGCGATTCTGCAGGTCTACCAGCGGCAAAATGCCCTCAAGGCCAGTTAAATCCGCTTGTAGCGGGCACTCCCCGGAGACGCCGCCGCGACGCCTGTGAATAGAGCACGGTCCTATCTTATCCTCGCCACGCCAGCAAGTCGCCGCTGACCATGCTTGGGAACGCCGGGCCGGCGGTGCAGCTGGTAGCCAAAGTGTGTTGCAACTTATGACCGCAGCCCCCCCGCGCAATACACAAGTGGGTGCCTGGCAGGCACTCTACGTTTGACAAGGCCTTAAGTCATCTAAACATAATTATCGGTACATCATTGAGTCACCCTGTTACTTAACTATTACATACTCCCCCCGGCGTGTCCTCTGGCTTTCAGGGGGAAATTGTAAATACAATTCTGAATTAATTTCCATTTTTTTTTGGTCCCGGTTTTGAGACACAATTATTGCTGTTCCCAACAACAATAACGGAAGGCTGCGAAAGACCGATTTAACTATGTCTTAATGTAGAAATGATCTGTTCTTGAGTACTTTAAGAAAAGCAGTGATTTTTCTTTCTAAGGGAAAATACTCGGACCAAATCGGCGGATGTACGCGGCTTTGCTCGTGGTGACGATGTGCAGAAGTACAGATTCCCGGCGCGGGAACCGTTTAAGATCCTTGCGTGAGGGGAGGTAATCGATGCAAAGTCGCCGAACTGAAAATGGAGGGCAAGAGACTCACACCCAGACACTGTTCATTTATATATTTAGATAGTGTATCTACGTTGAATCAGACCTCCTCCCCCCCACCCCACCCCCCACCCCCCCCCCCCCCCCACCCCGGGGGGGGGGGGGGGACATAATCTGGGTAACGAGCATGATACGATCGAGGATTAAGCTCAAGCTGTGACGTCCGTAACTGTCTAGACGACCACTAACGATGTTTATTTGATGCTATATTTGCTGAGGTTCGTGCATGGCAGCGTACTCTTAAGGAACCGGTGTCACAGGATATTTCGGAACCGGACGAATGGGAACCATTCGATTTATCCTGGCCCTGGTGGCAGAATTTTTCGGAACCATTCCGATTTATCCTGACTCTAGTGACAGGATATTTGAAAACCACCAGCATATTTCGGAACCGTCTAGAAGGTCATTAGCCCACATTGAATTTTTGTCTGCCAGGTGCGGGATAAATGCGAATGGTTCCGAAATATCCTAGGATTTTTGGGAACCGGTTCCGATTTATCCTGGTTATCCGAAATATTCTACGACACCGGCTGCCTAATATGGTCATGGCGTTGTGTGCTTGCGGCTTACCGCAATCTACCCTCATCTGGAATAATAATAATAATAATAATAATAATGAGTGAATATTGTATATGAGCTTTACCCAATTTCTTGAATCGGCTCAAAGCGCCGTGAACTGAACCCATCACGCACGTTCACGTGAATCACACGCATTCTCTCACACACTGGACATGATCACATTACAATCACGTGAATGTAATGTGTTCGTGTCCACTGTGTGAGAGAATGTGTGTGATTCACATGAGCGTGCATGTTGGGTTCAGCTCGCGGCGCTTTGAGCCAATTCAAGAAATTGTGTAAGGCGCCCACACAATGCACAGTTCTTAGCTATTAGTTAATATTAATACAGGCGCTTTATCCAAAATATTTGGCTCAAAACGCCGCGAGCTAAACCCAGCATGCACGCTCACGCGAATCACACGCATGTTCTTACACATTATAATCACGTGGTGCGAAGGGCCAGCTCAGCAATGTAAGTTTCGGAATTTTAGAATTGCATTTAAATTTTTAAAAAAATTGTGGGCTGAACATTTCCAAAGCAGATAAAGGAAGACATGTAGGCAGGGAATATAAAAGTCAACGGAAGACCTTTAGACCCGCCAGGCTCCGATGTTCAGAATCCCCAGGAAGAAGTCTAGACAGACTCCGTGTTTGGCGTGGTGAGGACCAAAGGATCGATTTTGTATAACAAGTAAGTCACGTCTGAACTTTGGACCAGGAAGTTCATTCGAAGGGTGTCCGTTCTTGCGGTCTGTCTGCGACTCAGTTCGGAAAACAGCAGCTCGGCAACTTAACGCTGATTGGTGACTATTTTCAGCGACTGACTTTGTGGATCGGCGTGCTCTACAGGTATAGGCCGTTCTTAACCGGGCGAACCACCAGTCCGGCGAACTTGTTCGACGAACTGTGTATTGTATACGAATAGGGCGAGCGCGCACACGTACGTAGTTCCAGAGGTTCGGCCGAACTAGTTCTCTTTCTTAACCGACCGTTAATGATATGCATTCCGGCGTCATCGCCCGAACAAGGCGAGAGTTGAGACACTGGCAATCGTAAACAACCAATATGGCCGCCTTCGTAGATCGAGACGACGAGGCATTTGCGGTAGTTATCGTTTTGAGTAAACTCTTGGAAGCCGAGGAAAGAAAAAGAGGAAAAGAGCGCAAGAGAGGGAAATGTCAAGTGAGTCGATAGCCGCCATGCCGTCCGCCATTTTCCTCAACTTTGTACATGCGCACAACAGCTCTCCCCGGAGCAACCAATCAGAGGCGCAGGATCGGCCAAAGGATCGCGAGGGTTCCCACGACACCGCTGTGCAGACCTCAAACCTAGTTCGGCGAACCTTTCGAACCAGGGTTTGGGAAGAAGGGTTCGGCCGGTTAAGAAACAAACGTGCGCGAATCTAGTTCGCCGTTACTCTTTCGAACCTAGTTCGCGAACCAAAAGTTCGCCCGGTTAAGAACGGCGGCCTTATGGGAAGCGTTAGGTCAAATGAGGTCATGTTTCTCTACTATTCGAACGCCATCGCATATACAGGCTACGCGACACAGATGCAAATCTGGAGAAAACGCTATATATTCCTCTTACACATAACGCTGCAGATGACACCCTAGAAATGCTTTAAAATTCACCAAAAAATTCACAAAAATCAGGCAGCCATAGACTCATGCGTAGAGGAAATTTAAACAAATTCCAATATTCCGTTTTTTTGGGCAATGTTGGCAGCGACCACATACCCCCTCATTCCACGGTCGTCTGCTGGCTCCTGTGCCAGCCGCGCATGAATACAAATAGTCCACAAGCCAGCCTCATTTTTCCCTAATTTTACTATTACCTGGCATGAAACTTGTTTACAAAGCCAACAAAAAGCACCAGATTGCCATATTTTACTATGCACACAAATTTTAAAAGGGGCCAAAGATTTTCCGGCTACCATATTTAGCCGAGTTTCTTACTACATGCCCCGGAAGCTAATACCGTCGCGTAGCCAAAGTCACGAAATGATCGCGAATGGCCACCAGAAACATCCCATTTCATTTGGCAAACCTCCTTAGAGCTATGTTGGCAGCGGTTTTTTCCCCTCAGAACTTAATACAACATAAATACTTTAAGACTTACAGACAAAACTTTACAGTCAGCTCAGTGACGCGTTGAAATTGTTCTTAAAGTATTAAGAACAATTTCAACTCGTCCACTGAGGCTGAAGTCAACCTGTTGAATTCTTCATGGTGCCACATTCTATCATAGTGCAACCTTCTCTTGTGAACCGCCTGATCAATATGTGACTCTGACATACATACGCTTCTTTTCGGTAACAGGTGTCTCTCTATGCAAAACTGCTCTATCTTCAGCAAAGTTCAGGATTTTATAACTCGTTCAGTATGTTTTGAGTTACACAATCCTTACCTTACAGTCTAGCGCAGCTCAGCGGAGTTTTTCTCTTCTTTTCTTTTCAGTTACGTTGTGAGAAACACATAGACCCCCCCCCCCCCCCGCTCTCTCTGTCACCCGTCTTTGATATTACCCTTACGTGGTGGAAAAGGACGTTACCCCCTCATCCCCCCCCCTCCTCTCTCTGTTTCAATGCTCCGGTCGTGAGGTCAAATTCCGGCTGGGGTCAACTATTTGTGCTGGCCTTTTCCTCGTTTTCTCCGTCTTTGGTATCACCCATACGTGGTGGAAAAGGACGTTGATCTCCCAAACACCCACCCACCCACCCACCCACGCAGCCTCTCTCTCTCTCTCTCTCTCTTTTTACCCTTTAACGTAGAATAGCAGGACAGCTTGTAAGACAGACAGCAATGCCTAAATGCTCTATCCTGAATTAAAAACGTTTCATCATCATCATCATCATCATCATCATCATCTCTCTCTCTCTCTCTCTCTCTCTTTACCGGCCCTTTAATGTAGAATAGCAGGACAGCTTGTAAGACAGACAGCAATGCCTAAGTGCTCTATCCTGAATTAAAAACGTTTCATCATCATCATCTCTCTCTCTCTCTCTTTACCGGCCCTTTAATGTAGACTAGCAGGACAGCTTGTAAGACAGACAGCAATGCCTAAGTGCTCTATCCTGAATTAAAAACGTTTCATCATCATCATCATCTCTCTCTCTCTCTCCGGCTCTCTCTCTCTCTCCCCGACTGTTTCTCTTTCTCTGTCTCTCTGCTGTAGTGTTGATTTCCCCGTTCAGCCTCTGCCATTGCAATGCTGTCACAATGCATTTGTTCCACCCTGAGTATTCCCATCCGGCGCTGAGCTGTGCTTCTTCAGGCTCATTATTTGTTACGTTTCTACAACGTGTATTGCCAGAACACTGCTTAAATCAATCATGTGACTGTCTTAGTGGCTGCGTCAGCAAGTCAGAAAACTGAATCGTCTCGTAATAGTATGTGACACTCAGTCTTTCCGGCGTCCCGGCCGCCAAACGGCGCCGGCAAAGCCTGCATACATTAACCGACTTCAGTCAGTGTCACAGTTACTTTTTTGTACTGAGAGCTGGTGTTGTGTTGGATATGATTAGTAGTTTACAGCCGGGCTTTTACTGAGTCGTCCCGGTTGGCTGGTTTCCGAGTCAGTTGAGCTACAGTGATAAGGACAGGTAGTGCACTTGTCCCAGGCCGGGGTCAGCCGCACACTACTACTATTCAGTACTACTACTACTACTACTACTACTACTACACTACTACTACTAGCGGTTAAGAGACTTGCCACCAATGCGAGAGGTCGAGGGTTCGAGTCCCACTCGGGGCAAAAAAATTTTCCTTCTCGTATGTGGCACCGTTCATTCGGGCCGATCGTCGGGGGTTCTCTCCGGGTACTCCGGCTTCCTCCCCCTCTGCTTTGGAAATGTTCAGCCCACCACATTTGAAAAAATAAATGCAATTCTAAATTCCGAAATTTAAATAGCTGAGCTGACCCTTCGCACTACGTGATTGTAATGTGATTATGTCCAGTGTGCCGGTGAGAGAATGTGTGTGATTCACGTGAGCGTGCGTGTTGGGTTCAGTTCCCGGCGCCTTGAGCCGATTCATGAAATTGGGTAAAGCGCCTATACAATATTCATTATTATTATTATTATTACACACACACACACACACACACACACACACACACACACGCCGCAAGCGCAAGTGCAAACTGGATAGAGCACGCACACACACAGACATACCGACATACTGCCTGGACAGTGAACAGTTGCGAACAACTTTGAGGTCCGCGTGTTATTTCATAGTGTGCACAAGAAGCGGCGAAAACTGTCGCATTCTCCACTGAGCATAGTACATTTTCCGCCTGCCGTGTTCAGAGGTTATTGCCTGCATGAGTTGTCCCCCGTGCATACACAGACCCGCAGCATGCATGCATTTTTCAGAGTCGTGGCAGCTTTGTGCTCTGCCACGAAACTTGAAATGCTCGCTTGTTACGGCAAGGGAGACAACTCATGCAGGCAATAAACAGGCTGAAAATGTACTGTGCTGGTGAATGCGACAGTTTTCACCGCTTCTGTGCACACTATGAATTAACACGGGGACCTCAAAGTTGTTCGCAACTGTCCACTTTCCTTGTCACCAAGTACTTTTGGGTGTTTTTTTATATATTTTATTTCCTTCTTAGGTATCACTTAGCCGGGCTCGGCTCGGTCTCGTTTAGCCCGACTGACTTGGGCGTCGCCGCAGGGACCTAGTAAGCGACGGACCCGGACTGAACAGGGTTGCGACAGGCACGCTCCCCTAATGAGGAACCCGGCAGATCTATAGCTAAATCAGTGTTGACTGATGCGGCGAGGCTCACTTTGACTGCACCGCGGACTGGGCGTACTAGTACCGTCTCACCCGAGCCAGGTGGGAGCAGGGGGTGGCGTATACCAAACTGGGTTGCATTCCTGTGCAAAATGCCAGTGCCCCCTCCTCCCCCCCTCACCTCCACCCACCACCCTTCTCCTTTATTCACGACACTCCTCATTATCCTTTCAGTCTTCATCACCATTCCCTCACCCCCGGCTCCCACCCTTCCCGGCCACCGGCACCATACACCTGCTCCACCAAAATTCTTTTTTGCCGCCACCCTCGCCTGATTATCATTGTGCACGATCATTCGGGGCGGTCGGTGGTCTAGTGGCTTAAGAGACTAGTCACCAGTGCTAGAGGTCAGGGATTCGGGTCCCACTCGGGTAAAGAGTTTTTCCTCTCGTATGTGGCGCCGTTCATTTCGTACTCTCGTCTGACATCAGCCTAACCGGAAAGACATCGGTTACTGCTTCGAGGTTTAGGAGGACCTCTAATAATGCCTCATCCCGGTCCTCCTTTCCCCGTTGCCAAAGACCCATCTCCCTCCCTCCCCACTCCACCCCATATACCCCCCTCATGCCCCCTCCCCTCCCCCACTCCACCCCATATACCCCCCATGCCCCCCTCCCCCTCCCCTGCTACCCCGCAGCCAACCAACTAGGAGGCAAGTTCCCTCTTCTTGTTGCCCTGCTTAGTTCCGGTGCCTTCTTGTCACAGGGATTTCCCCCTGTGTGTGTGTGTGTGTGTGGTTGTGTGTGTGGTGTGTGTGTGTGTGTGTGTGTGTGTGCGCGTGCCGCGCGCGCAGAGAGAGAGAGAGAGAGAGAGCATTACCGAGTGGAAGAAGGTTGATGCACCATTTTTTTCCTGACTCCACATTTAATTTCCGATGTGCGGAGGGGTTTTGGCAGCGAGGCCGTGCACGTGCAACCTGTTGCGTTTTCAATACTGAGCCAGCAACACTTGTCCCGCTTCTGCTTCCATGCGTCATGGCAGTAAGTTTACTTCAGCTGAATGCTTGGTGTGACTGCAATACCAGCAGAACCCAGTCCAATCCAATGTCCATTCACATAAACCAGCAGTACTCCGTGAAAACAGCGCATGCTCGTTGAGAGAAGAAAAACTAGCAGAGAAGTAAAAATGAGCGAGTCTCGCCGGTTTAAAGATAACTGTCCTAACTGTAGTGCATTTAAATTATCCGAGACTCTGGTTACTTTTGGCACTGCCAAAAATTGTAAATACGGATTCTGTTATTGATCTGTCGCTACTAGTGGCTAAATTCTTTATTCATAAATGCAGACTACAAGAATCCGGGCCAGACCGTGAAGAAACACAGAGAACTTTGCCTTTCCTACTCCAAGACTGCCCACTGCAGGATGGTCCCAGACAAGCCAGAGCCAACACCCAAGAGGTGACTTGGTGGTGACCTGGAGGCCCTCCAGAGGGTCACTGCATACGTGAGGACAACTGGTGTCCCAGTCTGAAGAAGTGATCGTCGAAGAAGAAGGAGAAGAAGAAGACTGAAGACTGAACTTTCCCTTTCAGGAGCGTGTAGAGCCTAAGAGTTTACTTCTAGAGCTACGTGATGAAAACGCTGCATAATTTTGGCACTTGTCCACTGCGAGTCTTGCAAGAATGTTTGCCGCTCTCAAGGAATGCTGGGAATGGTGCTACGTTGACGCGAGTCTGTGAGAGAGAGAGAGAGAACAAAAAAACAAAACAAAGCAAAAAAAGCAGTGCTCTGCGCATGCGCCAAGATTTGGATGTAAGCGCACGGACCCCTGGGAAATTCTCGGAGAACTGCCTGATGCTTCTCTGTCCGTGACTTTATTTCTTTCAATTTTTCGGGTTCCCTGCTTCTTTTTTTTTTCTTTCTCCTGCGTTTCTCAGTGTCGGCGTTGCTGCTTCATTTTCTGTGCACTGAGCTGCAAGTTAAATTGTGCCTCTGCTAACGCCTCTCACTGATATTTCCTTGGCTTGGGATGAAAGAATTTTCTCTCCCCTGTCACTGAGTTGTCTTCCGCTTACCCCTCAGTCCTACATCATCCTTCTCACGCATGCTATGAAAGGATGCCTTTGATTAAATTTTTGTCGTAACTCGGTTCTACCTGTATATTCAGTGTCTGGATCAAAATCCGGCACCAGTTTCAACTGAGCTTAGCCCACCGCGGTTTGATCTTTGCAGAGGCTTTGCGCTCTGTGAGAGAGTGGCAAAATACGTCTTTAAACGGACTAATCCCATCTTTGCTAAGCCAATTTAACTTGTGAATTTTACTCGTTGAAAATTCTACGACTATCATGTTGTTACACTACTGGAGCGCTCCCGTCATGCAGTGTGGTCGTCGCGTCATCGAGTACGCTTCTGTTGGCTCAACGCTAGCACTGAATACACTGCCACTAGTGAGATTTAGTAGGATTTCGTACAGAGGACTTCGTTGAGCAGCGTAACCCATTTGCACGTTACGGGTGCCATTAACCAATCGTAGCGCGTTAGCAGCTCGCGGCCTCTGCCGTGTGAGCCTACTTTACGGTGTAAATGGGTTACGCTGCTCAGCGAAGTCCTCTTTACGAAGTCCTACTAAATCTCACTACTGTCACGGTGTCTAAGTTGTGTGATGATAGACACAACGAAAACCGCTCAGAACGATCTGTTAGCATAAAAATAGTAGTCTTGGCCCCTTTAACCAATGCCAGAAAAGTGAAACACAGTCCTTGTGTTCAGTGGCATTCGACACGCACTTAAAGCCGGTTTTCTAAGAATAAAAGCCTCAAAGTCACGAAAACGATCGCGATGGTCAAATGAAACATCCTTCTATCTGGCAAACAGCTTTAGAGCTTCGAAAGATTATTTCTTTTACCATTGCGGCCATGACATGATGATACATATTTCTTTTACCATTGCGGCCATGACATGATGATATATATTTCTTTTACCATTGCGGCCATGACATGATGATATATATTTCTTTTACCATTGCGGCCATGACATGATGATACATATTTCATTTACCATTGCGGCCATGCCATGATGATATAAACTAGTGTCCAAAAGAAACGATACCAAGGGTTGGCAAGGACATACAATAAAAGCAGAACAATGCAGAAATTTCAGAGTGGTATATTTCATTAGCAAATGTTTCCGGTATTCCCGAGCGCAGACGCTGTATTTGGGACGTGGGATACGTTAACCTATGTTTTTAGGCCTCTAGGGGATCACTTTGCACAAAAACATTCTGACAACAGTTTGGTATCGTTTCTTTTGGACACTAGTTTATATTTCTTTTACCACTGCGGCCAGGACACGATGATACATATTTCATTTACCACTGCGGCCATGACATGATGATATATATTTCTTTTACCACTGCGGCCAGGACACGATGATATATATTTCTTTTACCATTGCGGCCATGACATGATGATATATATATTTCTTTTACCACTGCGGCCAGGACACGATGATATATATTTCTTTTACCATTGCGGCCATGACATGATGATATATATTTCTTTTACCACTGCGGCCAGGACACGATGATATATATTTCTTTTACCATTGCGGCCATGACATGATGATATATATATATTTCTTTTACCACTGCGGCCAGGACACGATAATATATATATTTCTTTTATCATTGCGGCAACGACATGATGATATATAATCATTTCTTTTATCACTGCGGCCAGAAACCGCCTGTCACATGCATAGAAGTGAAATATTATCCTGGTGCATACGACACACATTGAACAGATATTTCACTCGTGTTTTTCTCCGATTTCGAAATGCCACATGTGACTGTGACAATGAGAATGTCTCACTTCTTCAGCACCCACAAAAGGTAACCAGGTCGACTCTGTGTGTGTGTGTGTGTGTGTGTGTGTGTGTGTGTGTGTGTGTGTGCGTGCTTACAAAGCAGTTTCTGTCCATTAGTAACGGCAAGGTTGCAAACTGGCCGATGGCCAATATCTTCTACCGTTGAAAAAAAAAAGTTTTGTCATTGTCATTCTCTCTCTTTCTCTCTCTCTCTCACCGCTGATGATGTCTCTTTCTCTGTCTGTCAGACCCCCACCCCCGATCTCTGTCTCTCAGACCCCCCCCCCCCCCCCCGCCCCTCTCTCAGACCCCCAGTCTCTGTGTCTCTCCGAGTCAGTACCCGTGCCCTCTCTCTCTCTCTCTCTCGGACGCCTCCCCCTCCCCCCTCCTCTCTCTCTCAATACCCGTGTCTCGGTGCATGTGTCTGTGTGGGCATGATCTGGGTCTTTGACATTTCGTCTGCAAACTGATTATCTTTGTTAAAATGTTAGCAGACTATCCTATTTCACCGTTGGAGAGTAACAGTTCAACAATCAATGGTTTGCGGTGACTGTGGCAACTGTGGCAACTGTGGCAACGGTTTGACAGTCAGCGCCAGGCCTGTTCTAAATGAAGCGACAATAAATAACTCGGTTGCTCCTCAGTCGCAGTTGCCGTCATCTGATTCTCCAAACGAGAAATTGCGAAATTAGTCTTCCGATGAGGAAATTGATTTGTAATGGGCACAAATTATACGTCCCTCTACTGCCGCAGCTGGTTGCTTCGGGTGGGGGAGCCGGGGTGACCGAATGGGTAGAGCGTTGGACTTCTGATGCTCGGGTCGTGAGTTCAGTCGTATTCTGGCTGGGGCCAAATATTTGTGCTGGCTTTTTCATCGTGCCTCGTCTTTGACTGATATCACCCGTATGTGGTGGAAAAGGACGTTAAACCCCAAGCACCCACCCACCCTGGCTGGCTGGCTGGTTGATTAGTTGGTTGGTTGGTTGGTTGGCTGGTTGGTTGGTTGGCTGGCTGGTTGATTTTTCTGGTTGGTTGGTTGGTTGGTTGGTTGGCTGGCTGGTTGGTTGGTTGGTTGGCTGGCTGGTTGATTTTTCTGGTTGGTTGGTGGGTTGGTTGGTTGGTTGGTTGGTTGGCTGGTTGGTTGGCTGGCTGGTTGATTTTTCTGGTTAGTTGGTGGGTTGGTTGGTTGGTTGGCTGGCTGGCTGGTTGGTTGGCTGGCTGGTTGATTTTTCTGGTTGGTTGGTTGGTTGGCTGGTTGGTTGGTTGACTTATCTGGTTGGTTGGTTGGCTGGCTGGCTGGTTAGCTGGCTGGCTGGTTGGTTGGCTGGCTGGCGGGTTGGTTGATTGTTTTGATTGGCTGGCTGTCTGGTTGGTTGGCTGGCTGGTTGATTTTTCTGGTTGGTTGGTGGGTTGGTTGGTTGGCTGGCTGGCTGGCTGGTGATTGGCTGTTTAGTTGATTGGTTTCAACTAATTACCTGTGGCCGGCTTTAAATTGACTCCCAGCTGGGAACAGAACTTACACGAACAGACAGCCCGAGGTGTCAACAGTGGTTCAGTTGATAGTTGCCGGGTCTGTCAAGTTCTGGCAGTGAGGACGTTTCAGCATCGACACTGACAAAACCAGAGACGGACTGGAGATTATGTCGCACCCGACGGCAAGAAACTCAGTGAGCCCGGAAAACACCGGCCGCGTATGGGCTTTCCCTAACCTGCTAATGAATGTAAGATAGATGCAAATCTGTTCTTCTTAGTACTGGTCAAACATTTGTGCTGGCTTCTTCATTGTGTCCCTGTGTTTGATATCGTACCAGTTATATCTTTACATCATGATTGCCATCCGCTCGCAGTGGTGGAAAACAGTAACGAGGAACCCTAAAATTAGCCTCTACTGATCTCTGATCTTGTTCTTGGACGTACTGTGCCGACAAAAGTCAGACGACCTGTTCCAGTTCCGACGCACTAACCACGTGGATTGCACGCGGGTAGTCCCGAGCTGAAAAACAAGCATACTTGGGGGGTCAAGTAAATGTCGATGTGCCCCGCCACTCTCTCCTCGCGGTATCTCGCTGCTTGTCACGTGCAACGAGATAAGGCCGGCAAGGCGCGAGACATGCACGTAGATAGCACGCGCCCCGCACACGACGACCTTGCAAAAGTGATAGTATGTTCTAGGAGGTGCCCACCGGCAGATGTATATCTACACCGGATTTATCTCTGTGGTCGTGCCCTTCTGTTACCGAAAATAGCAGTACATGCAGAGGGTTTGCACTTTCTCTCGCAGTGGCATTTTACAAACAGCATTCCGTTTGCAGTGAGAGAATAGCAAACTTTGTTTCTATGTTTTACGTGACTGACGACATGGCGACTTCGTAGGAGAATGGGGACGAAGGAGCTTTGTCAGTCGCTTGACGTAAAATTGTTGATCTTTTGCTGCGTTGGCCACGATCGGTCGTGTTAGTGACAAGCATAAGCCTAGTACCACTCTGCTCAGCCGGAGGCTTCCAAATGGACCTGCTGACTTCTCAAAACTGAAGCCTATGGACAGAGTGAGGAGAAGCACCTCAGTCAGAGATGTCGCTTGAAGCATTTGGATTGCCGATGTCAACTTTCAAATCAAAGAAATGCAGGTACGGACGTGGTGTAAATAATTTTCCCAGTTCGGTGCCCTCGATTACAAAAACAACAACAACAACAACAAAACATCACATTGGTTTGTTCATTTCAACCGAAAAACTGCTCGTTAAAACTTACAGTTTTACGGTCGAAACTTGATCCGTCAACAAACTCGTGTGGTGTATTTTCCATAGTCGGGGCCAACCCATTGCCTAGTAAAAACTCCAGACAGTAAACAGTTTCAGTTTCAGTTTTATTTATTTCCAGAAACCCCATCAGGGGGTACAGAGACATATTTCTAAATATTCATATGTATCCGGCCATTCCATCCAACAGGAGTGGGCCAGTTACGACTGAACCACCAATCCGGCTAAATAGCGGACTAAAAGTAGTTATATGTACTCGTAACATGATAAGGATGATAGCCAGTAGCGGCGTGCACACGACACACCCTGCCGCGGCCACATGTACTTTTATCATCGGGTCATGATAGAGCCGAAAGGTATAGGCTATCGTCAAGGGTGCCTACACTTTGTCTGCCTAGACCACTGCAGCTTGCTATAGGTACGCGCGGCCTACTTTGGTGGCACTTGTAGGAGCAGGGCGGTCTTGTTTAGTCAGGCTTTTATGTGAGGGAATTAAAAAAAACCTGAGAGCCGGTGAAGGTATGTTCACTGGGTCGAGTGCCATATTGCGCCATTCTCACCCTGGGTGAAGGACGGGGCGGTATGACCTCATTTTAGGAGAGAGAGAGAGACAGGCAGACACACACACACACACACACACACACACACACACACACACAATCCCTTTTAGAAGCTCACACACACACACACACACACACTGACACTGACACATAATCCCTTTTAGAAGCTCACACACACACACACACACACACACACACACACACACACACACGGCACACACACACA
>JACVVK020000090.1:372500-385000 GCA_018292915.2 Batillaria attramentaria
ATCTTCAACGAGACAATGCCACCATATCTGGAAACTCTTTTTAATTTAAATCAGCGGCATGAGAGGACCTCGAGGAATGGCATCCTGCGCTTACCATTACCCCGTATTGACTTATTCAAAACAAGCCTTTCCTTCGCTGGAGCATTACAATGGAATTCGCTCCCTTCACACCTGAAACTAAATATATCTACTTCTACGTTTAAGCGTGCACTCAAACAGTACCTGATGGATCGCACGTAACGTACGTTACGCGGCAACCTGTTACACTGTATTTTGATTTTCTATTTTACATCAATTCAGTATTATATCAGTGATTTGTGTTTACAAAGGTCGTACGTGTGTGTGAATGCGTTTTGACCTAATGGACGATTTTCTCTATGGTTTTGTTTCTTGTAGTTTAGTGCATAATACCTTTTATATTTTACCTTTTTTCTCCGTAGTAGATAGTCTTTGTAGTATTAGCAACGGCAAGTTTGCAAACTGGCGAATTTCTGTCAAAACTTTTACCGTTGATAAATAAAGTTTCATCATCATCATCATCATCTCTCTCTGTGCGCACGTGCACATACATGTCAACAGACTCAGTAATTACTGTTGCATAACCTGTACCGCAACTCAGTTGCCCAAACCGTCGAGCACTCAGATTCTTCCCTCTTCTCTCTTGCAGACCACTCCAGCCGGCACGGGCAGGGGTACTGACATGTTGTCGACACATGCACTTGCTGACACCACTACAAGCATGCCGCTAGGCGGCGCTCCAGTCAGTCTGACCAGATAGCCAGCCGATCCCTCGGGGAGACCCGGCACAGACAACCACCACGGCGACGCTATCATCACCATCGACAAGACAACGACCGCCAGGGTGTCTGCTCTGCCAACACCTCGCGCTGACGTCTCTGTTTGCCGCACTTCGGATCCTGATGATATTCCCCCCTCCCATTCCTTCCTCCCCCCCCCCGCCCACGACCCCCCAGCCCCTCGAGCACCCCGCCTCTCCCCCCGGAAACCGGCAACCGGCAACGCCCCCCCCCTCCCCCCCCAACCTTCCAAACAGGGAGCCGGGACAGTAGAGAGGTAGAGTGTTGGACTTTCAATGCTCGGGTCGTGAGTTCGATTCCCGGCTGGCCTTTTTCTTGTTGCCCCCCCCCCCCCCCTCCGGCACTCCAAAGGAATTGTAACAATCTGGTTGATACGTCCCCTCGTCGGAGGCTTCACCAGTTTTTCCTTTGACTGTACAAAGTGGATCTGTTTGCCGGTCGGTGTCACGGGTCCATCACAGTCAAAGCTACATCAAACGAGAGGCGTCTCAGTCTGGTTGGATTGAATCATGTTCAGCTGGTTAGGGTAGCTGCCCCCCCCCCCCTCCCCCATAACCTGCCGTCTCCGACCACTCTTGTGGGTTGCCGGCGAAGTTAAAGTTGACTCAGTTGTGACCGGGCCAACCGGCAGTTACTGGGCCAACCGTTACCGGGCCAACAGTTACCGGGCCAAGCAACCAACTAAATGCAACACTCCCAGGCCGCAGCCCAATTTAAATCCGGCCTTGCAGACATAAAATTTTATTAACTATGATTTTGTTAGTGCACTGGTGCACAACCCCAAACCTACTTGGTAGGAATTGAGTTAAAGGTCTGCAATCTCAGCAAAAAGCCGCAAACATTGCTTTGTTTTTTGGGTTTTTTTTTTTTTTTTAACCGCGCCTTCTTTTGACTGTGCATAATCCAGGCAACTCTGTCACAGTTGCAGAGTTTTCATCTCTTCGGGGACCCTTAAAAAACCAGAGCACGAGTCTGCCGTGACGGGGCGGTCGGTGGTCTAATGGTTAAGAGACTTGTCACCACTGCGAGAGGTCAGGGGTTCGAGTCCCACTCGGGGCAAAGAATTTTTCCTTCTCGTATGTGGCACCGTTAAATCGGACCGATCGTCGGGGTACTCCGGCTTCCTCCCCCTCTGCTTTGGAAAGTTCAGCCCACCAAAATTGAAAACTAAATGCAATTCTAAATTCCGAAATTTAAATAGCTGAGCTGACCCTTCGCACCACGTGATTGTAATGTGTTTATGTCCAGTGTGTGAGAGAATGCGTGTGATTCACGTGAGCGTACGTGTTGGGTTCAGTTCGCGGCGCTTTGAGCCGATTCATGAAATTGGGTAAAGCGCCTATACAATACTCATTATTATTATTTGGCTTTTGGTCATTGAGCGAGACACATCGCTACAGTGTCTAGCGGGATGTTGAGTGCTGCACGATCTTTCTCGCTCAGTGTTAAAACGCAAACTGAGCTGTGAAATCAGGCTGCCCTTGGCTTTTATTGGAGTTCCAGGGACGCTGAACTGAAACTCTGCAACTGTTACAGAGTTGACTGTGCTTGCACGGTCGACGCTGTAATTTTTTTTTTCACACTTCGGAAAGCTTTTTGTTGGGAGCTTAGATCTTTAAGATAGACAACGACAGGCCTACACAGGCATCGGACGACAATAATAATAATAATGAGTATTGTATAGGCGCTTTACCCAATGTCGTGAATCGGCTCAAAGCGCCGCGAACTGAACCCAACACGCACGCTCACGTGAATCACACGCATTTTCTCACACACTGGACATAAAACACATTACAATCACGTGGTGCGAAGGGTCAGCTCAGCTATTTAAATTTCGGAATTTAGAATTGCATTTATTTTTCAAATTTGGTGGGCTGAACATTTCCAAAGCAGAGGGGGGAGGAAGCCGAAGTACCCGGAGAGAACCCCCGACGATCGGCTCGAATGAACGGTGTCACATACGAGAAGGAAAACTTCTTTGCCCCCAGTGGGACTCGAACCTCTGACCTCTCGCATTGGTGACAAGTCTCTAGACCACTAGACCACCGACACAGGTACTCTGAAGCGAGCAACTGTTTCAAAACCGGTAAGCCTCGAGACGGTGACTGAATCAACTGGGCCATCGGGGCTCACCTCATGCAATGCCAGCAGCCGGAAGCAGGAGATTTACTGCAGCGCAGTGTTGCGCAGGATGCCATGCGCGTGCCTTGTGCGTGGACGAGCTGCACGTGCACGTTGCGTCTCGTGCTTGCACTGCGGACTAGTGAAAAGCTGTGCAAGTCCGGCAGAAATCGATTTTCAGCAAATTGAGTTTAAATTTCGAACGAAATTTCAGATTGATGCATGCCGCATGTAGAAAGACGCCGTGAGAAAAGATTGGCAGAGTCGAGAACTGAGGGTGGGGGGTGTTGGGGATCAGTTGCCGAAGGGGAAAATTGAGATTTGGGTGGGAAAGTGGGTTGGTGGAGGGAACTGATTGGGAGGAGGGGGTGGGGGGGTGGGAGGTGTGTGTGTGCGTGTGTGTGTGGGGTGGGGGGGGGGATGGACTGAGGGGTGTGTGTTTGTGCGTGGATGGGTCGACTGACGTATGCGGCCTAAATATCACCATGTTGTTCATGTGTATGATTACTGCATGCGACAAACCGGCTGAAGTGATAGGACCGTGACTGTGTGTGTGTGTGTGTGTGTGTGTGTGTGTGTGTGTGTGTGTGTGTGTGTGTGTGTGTGTGTGTGTGTGTGTGTTAGGAATTACTAGCCGACTTCAAGTTACGGCATCAGGCTAGGCTTCACAGAGACTGACAACTGTTTGCTTGTTTTGGAACAATAATGTCCTGAGGCCGGGGTGCACGTACACGCTCGAATTAGTACAATACATGTACACAGTCCTTTGCTGGCCGTACGAACGAGAAATTCAAAGGCCCGAAGCTATCCTAGTCAGCTGGGTGAGAAACTGTGGCTTCTTGGCTCTCAGCTCAACACCAACCTGTGTGAGATAAACTGTGCTATGCATGTGTCGAAGTGTTGCTAGAAAATACACAACACTCCCGAACGACTTGCAAGCATAAAATGTCGACAGCGATTTGATCCTTTGACTCTTTGATGACCGTCGCACTCTGTGACGCACACTTTGCGGAATTTTTGGAAGGAAAAAAAAATCCAGAAAATACAGTTCCTGTAGCACAGACATTTTGTTTATGTCGTTGGAAAGTTCTTTTTTTTTTTTCTTTTTCTCGTGATGTAACTTTGATATGCAAGCCGGCAAACTATGCATCAGTTACAGATCAATGACGCGGTGTCAAGGGACAAAAGTGGTGTTTTCTGATTATCAGGAGACTGTGACACGCCAGCAAAGAGTTAATATTGGAATTAGGTATCAGCAGCCTGACTCAACCAGGAAGACATTAGTTTTCAAGAGATTCAAATGAGCAACTGATGCCACAAAGGAAACGTCTTCAAAAACAGATAAAAATCAGTCGTTAGAATGTGGATAACAGCTAGAGATATATCTTATTTGCCCTTTACATGTGTGCAGTGTAACTATATACTTCACAAGCATGCAGCGCTGTGGTAAACCTGGCCACTTATCAACGCGGGGGGCAGTCAACATGGCGGAGAGTTTTGCCGATGCCACATTCATTCAAACGTTTTAACGACAATTGCTCTCAGGTAAAACCACATGTCTGAAATGTGAGCATGCAGCAGTCTTTGCAAAGAAAATAATAATAATAATTCAAAGTTTTTAAACCCAGTTTCAGTTGAACTGTGACTGATCCAAGTACACCTAGCGCGCGCGCGCGCACGCACACACACACACACACACACACACACACACACACACACACACACACACACACATTGCCATGGGCATATATACTGCCGCACGCACGCAAACACACACACACACACACACACACACACACAGAGCGGACAAAGCCGCGCAGACTGAGACAATCAGTGAAACTGAGACATGAGACAGAAAGACTCAGTTTGTCAGTTCCACCGAATGCCTCAGTCAAAACAAGTTTGTTATGTCGACAGCAGCACGTTAGAAGTGCAAGCTACAGCAAGGCCACAATGCAAAGAATGCCCTGCCGACTCGAAGCTCCGGCGGTGAAAAAAACAAAACAAAACCCAAACTATATTATGCGCCAGCGTGTGCACCTACTTTATCGCTTCTGACACACAAAACAGCCAATCACAGATAGTTTCAAGCTTAGCTCAGTATAGGCAGCAGACACTCGGAAACAGGTCAACACTAAACGAATGTCGCCCTTGATAACTCAGTGGATCAATTGTTTTTTCTCCCCTACTGATCAGGGTTTCCAACTGTGTATATAACGAGTGTGTGTTTATGCAAATTATACGTTGGACTGCAGGTTGTGAGTTCAGTCGATGCAAGCAGTCGTGGGTTCACGAAATAGAAGAATGAATCGTACTGACATCAGTAGCGGCGCAACATTCTTGCGAAGTGACTCATTGAGTCAATGCGCGTACTGACTCCGGCATCATTTATACCAGCAACTAGAATAATGATGACACACACACACACACACACACACACACACACACACACACACACACACACACACACACAGTCACGGTCACACGCACACACAAACTAACTAACTGACTAACTAACTAACTAACTAACTACAAATAACTCAGTGAAGCCATTGTCAGTGGCGGGAAAGGACTTCAGGGTGCCCGGGTGGGTGGATATCGTGGTCATCAGGGCCCGAATGTAAAACTCGAGGTTAATTTAACCCACGGCTACGGGCTATCCCAGACTAAGACAAAAGACCCCCCCCCCCAAAAAAAAAAAAAAAAAAAAAAAATATATATATATATATATAAAATAAGGCGCAGAAAGAAAGAAATAAATCCTTTTATAATGGCCTAGGCATCTTGCTGGAATGGACCTGATTCCTGACTTAAAACAAAAAAGAACAGAAAAATTTAACTCTAGAGCTAGTTTAGTTCGAGGTTAGACTCTAACCCGGGGCTAAAATCCCTAATCTCGACTTCTACACTGATGCGGAGCCTGCTTCTCGGCCAAAGCCACCACATCAGCCCGGCCACTTCAACTCCACAAAACGTCTCATCATAGTACACCTCCATCCCCACCTCCATCCCCATCCCCTCCACCCAACCCCAGATCCCCTCCTATTCTCTTGGACACCCATCCGTCCCCCCACCCCATTCATCTTACGCACAAGTGTATCGATCTGAGCCAGGCTAGTGCGCATGCTCTGGCATTTTGCGAACTCACAGAGTCTGGTCCCTGGGCTTCGTCTGGTCCCAAATACATCGCAGGAGCCGGCCGGTCGAACTGTGGCGGAGGCATGTCGAGTTGCTGGGACGACTGGGTCAAAGGGGGCACTGAGCTTGCAGTGGAAGCCTGTCTGTTTGACCTTGACCTACATTTCCCAGCAGCTCAAGCAGAGGAGTCAGTGGTTTGCGCAGACTCTTTGTGGGAATTTTGCACAATTTTAAGTACAAGTCACTATTATTATTATTGTTGTTATCATCATCACTCATTATTTTCATGCTTACTAGGGTTCATGCTTGCGCGGCGTTAAGCCTTAACTAACTAACTAACTAACTTACTAGGGTTCACAGAGGCCGACAGTTGCGATTGGCCATTGTGTGCACCTGAACGCTCTGGACTCGACGCGATTGGCTGAATTCTGGGGGCTGGACCCTTGCGATTAACAGGAGTGGAGTCGTCCATTGATGGAATATAGGCTGTGGGACAAAGCTACATAAGCGGCCAGTCGAGAGCCTGTGTCGTGTGCCTGCTCCACTGACCCGCCCCTCACCCTGCCGCCTGTCAACACTAATAACAGACGACATTGCGAGCAACTACAGCGCACAGCACAATAAGCTGTCACCAGCTATAGCATCGCTGGTGGTGGCACAGCCGGCACCCACACAAACAGTTTAATCGCGACTTGTTTAGAATTGGGTTGAGTGCACGGGCATCAACCGGTGCAGTCACATCTGGTTTTGGCTCTCAAGAACTGTGTTGACAGTCAGTTTCAACTGTTGAAATAACACAGGCAAGCCCTAACTCAGTGTAGAGCACAATGAGAGCAGAGTTTTTAAGACGTGTTAAATGCGCATGGTGTAAGACCGCTGGGCTCAACAGAAACCAACTTAATACTAATATTAAAATAGGTGCTTTATCCCAGATATTTCGCTCAAAACGCCGCGAGCTAAACCCAACACGCACGCTCACGCGAATCACACACATTCTCTCATACACCGGACACGATCACATTACAGTGAATCACGTGGTGCGAAGGGCCAGCTCAGCAATTTAAGTTTCAAAATTTTCGAATTGCTTAATTATGTTTTTAAATTTTATGGGCAGAACATTTCCAAAGCAGAGGGGGAGAAAGCCGGAGTACCCGGACAGAACCCCCCGACGTTCGGTCGGAATGAACGGTGCCACATACGCGAAAGAAAAATTCTTTCAAGTCGCCCCGAGTGGGACTCGAACGTGACCTCTCTCGCATTGGTGACTAAGTCTTAACCACTACACCACCGACCACTTACCTTCGGGAACATTTTGCTGGTGGGTGTGGCTGTACACTGGAAACAGTCTATCTTAATTATTAGTAAAGCTGCGAATGCGATACACTGCTGTCTGTGGCCGTGCTAGCAAAATTCTATACTAACTCAATTCCTACCAAGTAAGCTTGGGGCTCTGCACCAGCCACTTCACTTAGGCCCGTCACCCTCACATCGCAGATGTTTTAGTCCGAACAGACAAACACCGAACACGACCAACCACGGTGTTTACCGTGTTGCTCATGTGACATACGGCCACAACATGTCGTTGCTTCAACTTTTCCGGCTCGTGCTCGATGTTTGTTCGGACCGGCCAAAACGCCAATCTTCCGTAAGGCATGAGGTTCAGACACCACCAGAACAGAAAGATATAAGTAAGGTGAACGTCACCAAAAAGTCGGAAGATACGTCTTTAACACGGCCCGAGCACTGATGCACTCTGTGGTAATTCCGGCGAGAATTCAAGGTCAGGTAATATTTTCAACTCTACCTCACCTGCTGCCCAAATGTACACACGTAAATCAAACAGAGATAAAGCCGCGAAACTAAAGTAGGTGGTAAACAGGTCGATATTCAGCTGTGTATGTCGGGTAATCGGTTAATAAGACGAAATATCCAACGCTACCTCACTGATATCACCCGTGTATATCTCAAGTTGTTGCTTCCTGCCGCTCCGGCCACCGAATTTCAAGTGCCCGGCTGGGGGTGATATTCATGAAGCGCGTTTAGACGTCTAGGACAAACGCGTTGTTATCTAAACGAGGGTCTACTAATGCCGGGGAAATTACTATTTTAAAAAGCCCGTTTAGATCAAAACTGACGCGTTTAATGATCCAAGCTACGCACGCGCTTCATATGAACCATCCTCTTCAGTTTACAGTGCAAGCGATGCTTCAGTCTAACAGCAGACCCGGAACTTGAAACACAAGGTTGAAATAAATACTGATGAGAAATACTGATACACACTGAAGCCGTCAGGTAAGTTGTTCACACCCACGAGCATTTCAGATTTTTTTTTTCCCCTCGGGCCTTTTGCCGGTAAACCTGTTTTGCTAATGCACGCGCTCATTATTGACGAATAGACGATTTTACACAAAGAAGCAGGCCTATTACCAGCGGAGTGTCGAGTTGTGTTTCTGTTACGGCTGTATCAGTCACACTCTGAGCCCCCTCCCCCCCCCCCCGCCTCAACGTAGACCCCCCCCCCCCCAACAACAACAAAAACAAACAAAACAAAAACAAAACAAAACAAAACCAGAACCAACAAAACAAACAACAAAATAAACAATAACAAACAAACAACAACAACAACAACAACAACAACAACAACGAAACATGAGAAAGAAATATTACAACTTTTGGGGATTAGAGAATATTACACTGAATCATCACGAGCCAGCCAGCCAGACAGCCACTGGTATAGATCTCCCAAACATTCATCAGCTTCGTGGCAGATGGAGTCAGTGGTGTGGACAAACATACTGTGTTACTTTGCTCCCTGATCGTCAGTCTCTACTGACTCCGTAGTCCCACTCTCTCAGTCCCTCATCAGTCAACACACACACACACACACACAGAGCACTGACAGCACACACACACACACACACAGCACTGACAAACACACACAGCACTGACAACACACACACACACACACACACACACACACACACCAAAATACCAAGAGCGTGCTTGGCCGGGCACCCAACTCAGTAAACTGCACACTGACGGCCGCTCAGTCAGTACAGACGAACATCCACGCATGCACAGAAACTGTGCATTTAACAACAAACTTGAACACGCCATGCCGGCATCAATACGGCGTTGTGTGTCAGTGTGTGTGCGTGCATGTGTGTGTGTGTGTGTGTGTGTGTGTGACAGAGAGACAAGAGAGCGACAGCGGAGAGAGACAGAGACTGAGCCCGGCGTCGCCAGAGAGACTGAGACTTGCTGCATGCGTAAATAGCCACGGTAATGTTAGTCGGCTGAAACTGAAGCTGGCATTCCGCTGCGCCGGAGTGAGCGGAAGCGGCGAATCAGTCTTGTTGCTAGGAGTACAAGTGACTCCTTTTTAGTAAAGCTCGATAGAATATCAAACAGCGTAGCCCAGCCAGCTATTCTCCTCCGTCTGGCGCCACTGCAACTTTTTTTTGTGTGTGACAGAAAAGCAGCTGAGGTCACCAATCGGGTCGGCTGACACAGATTCTAACCAATCAAATCGCTGTATGGCGGTGCAGCCGGCCTGGGGCGTGTTATGGTTTAGTATCAGTCGATGAGCCGCTAGGTCGCAAGCAGACATAATCAGATAATGTGGAGAAGCTTATTCACTGACGGCGTAAACAACCAACTGGTTTGAGTTTATTCAAAACTGACTCAGTTCCGCCGCTCTGACTTCACTGAGTTGAGGTTAAGTTATTTTGTCCTCACCAGTCGGAGTCAGTCACTGAGTCGGTGACGTCGATCCAAAGCAGTACTCCTCATACATGTATTATTATTATTAGTAACTTGAGGTGTCATCTGGTAACCCCGGCGGGCCGGTTTAACGCCGGTGCAAATTCGCCTACAACTCTCGCTCTCTCTCCGCTCTCAGTGTCTCTCTCTCCGACTGTCAGTGTCAGCCAGTCTCAGTCTCTCCGCCGGCCTCTCTCTCTCTCTCTCTCTCTCTCACACACACACACACACACACACACACACACTGACACACACCGGCACTGCCACACGCACATACACACTATGACACACACCGTCACACACACACACCGTCACACACACACTGACACACACACACACACACACACCATGCCGCACCGGCGCGCGCGCACACACACACACCGCACACACACACACACACACACACACACACACACACACACACGAGTTCCAACTCGGAAATTGAAGGTCATGATGTAACGCTGGGTGCACTGAGTCGGTCACAGTTTAATTCTCTCTACTACACTGACGGTCACAGTCGGCCGTCGGAATTCCCGGCTTGGCACTGTGCCGTCAGTCACAGTGTGTGTGTGTGTGTGTGTGTGTGTGAGACGGTGTCACTCTGTGTGTGTGTGTGTGACGGTGTCACTCTGTGTGTGTGTGTGTGTGTGTGTGTGTGTGTGTGTGTGTGACGGTGACAGTGTGTGTGTCCCACGGCCGGTGTGTGTGTGTGTGTGTGTGTGTGACGGTAACAGTGTGTGTGTCCCACGGTGTGTGTGTGTGTGTGTGTGTGTGTGTGTGTGTGTGTGTGTGACGGTGACAGTGTGTGTGTGTGTGTGTGTGTGTGTGTGTGTGTGTGTGTGTGACGGTGTCACTGTGTGTGTGTGATCATGCTCAGTTGTCATCGTGTTTAGTCATCAGCCACATCGTAACTGATCAGCTATTCTTTTTCTCAGTCTCAGTTTTTAGGCCTGTCGGAGTGAGAAGCTGTATCAGACGGTCACGGCGGGTCAGTATTGCCGGCCTCGCCTTCATGCATGCACCAGCATCAGTGAGATTTGTAAATCGATGTAAGCTCGGCACATCACTACACTGAAGCGTGCACGCCGGATACCGATACAAAACAACTTGACATGCGGTCCAACCCCCCTCCCTCCCCCCACCCCCATATCCCGCGCCCTCTCCACCCCCCTTCCAACTCCCCAACCACAATAAAACATACTACATACATTGCGCCAGGCACTGGCGGCAGTCAGTATTGACTTTTTCATCTTGCTTTACTGCCGAGCAGGATGAATTAACTGCGATGTAATTTCATCATCAAAGGGCGTGAATGTCTTTGAAGTCTACAAAAACAGTGCGGGCTGTACGAGGACAAAAAGGTTGCTGCATTTCCTTTGTTCTGGAATATCATGATAGGATCAAACAACCAGACTTACTCCAAGCGGCCGGCATGTGATCAGTGGGTCAGATATGCAATGACATCGCCGCGGGATGGGATTAATTGGAGCCTGTATTATTTACACATGGTCTGGTAAATAGATATGAAAAGGTATGTGAATTTGGGAAGAAAGGGGCGGGGGTGAAGGGACCGGGGTTGGGGTTCGGGGATGGGGGGTGGGGGAGGGGTAGGAGGGTCATATGCGGAGTAGCCGGACTGACACCAACTGACCTCATCTCAGCGTGTGTGTGTGTGTGTGTGTGTGTGCGTGTGCGTGTGCGTGTGTGTGCGCGTGTGTGTGTGTGTGTGTGAATGCAACGTTTGTTCAAGATTGCCGGTGTGTGTGTGTGTGTGTGTGTGTGTGTGTGTGTGTGTGTGTGTGACGGTGTGTGTGTGTCTGTGTGAATGCAACGTTTGTTCAAGATTGTGTGTGTGTGTGTGTGTGTGTGTGTGTGTGTGTGTGTGTGTGTGACGGTATCACAGTGTGTTGGGGGGGGGGGGGGTGAGGTTGTGCAGTGCAGCAAAAACAACAACACGGAACGTCAACTCCCCCAACCCACCCCAGCGTCCATCCGCATCCCGTGCACTTGAAACCCAAACAGTTGTTTTTTTTATTCTAAAAATTCGACACTCCTCGACAACCCCCCCCCCCCCCCCCACCACCACCACCCCCACCCCACGGCCTTCTCAGCAACACCCCTGCCCCTCCACCAATCACCTCAATCGCCGCCCCACCCTCGGAAACCGGTGAGTAATATCGATTTTAGTCTCAGTCTTCAGTCAGCCGGAGTCAGGACGGATGTACCGGCGGGGGGTCAGCTCACGGACAAGACAGTCATCTCTGTCACACACACACTCACACACACAGAGCCCGGGTCGTAACGTACTGATAAACAAGGTTGAAGGACGGGCCAGTAGCGCGGTGCACGCGGTCTAGATCTGTGGTGAAGGCCGTTGCAGCTCTGTGCCGGGGTTAATTTTATTGGGCAGGTGTTTTCAGGCACGTACCGTGCAGCTGGTGTCAAATCGGTTTGCCAATGAAAGGTACCTACTGAGAGTAACTGTCATTTGCAGGGGATTTGGTCTAGTGGTTAAGGCATCCGACAGCGGTTCGGATCCTGAGCTGCCTGGTTCGAGTCCCCGGTGGGCAGGAATATGGTGGGATTTTCCCTTACCATATCGAGTCAAATCCATGTGCAGACTCGTTTACGGTACCTGTCTCGCCTTCGTGTACAAATACA
>JACVVK020000090.1:390000-392500 GCA_018292915.2 Batillaria attramentaria
ACTGAAAATAGTCCGAATCATTTCAACACTTCAGTCTCTGAATCCGTACAACTGCAGGAATGTCAGGAGTTGAAGTGTTCAGGACACAGAGTTGGTAAACCTACGTACTACTACACTCGTGCTATGTTTTCGTCAGTTCAAGCGCTGACAAGTTGTTATTTACACATTTCGTACCCGCCGCGTATATCCCACGTTTTTGACTGTTTTTTCGGTTTTGGCCCTGTATGCGAAAATCAGGCAAGTAGTAACGGTTCCTTAACGGCTCTCACACGACTGAGTAATAATCAAAGTGCAACATTCGCACCAAGCCGAGAGCCGGTGTCACAGGATATTTCGGAACCGGGACGAATGGGAACCATTCCGATATATCCTGGCCCTGGTGGCAGGAGTTTTCGGAACCATTCCGATTTATCCTGACTCTAGTGACAGGATATTTGAAAACCACCAGCATATTTCGGAACCGTCTAGAAGGTCATTAGCCCACATGAATTTTGTCTGCGAGGTGCGGGATAAATGGGTGGGTGGGTGGGTGGGTGTTTGGGGGGTTTAACGTCCTGGGATAAATGGTAATGGTTCCGAAATATCCTAGGATTTTTGGGAACCGGTTCCGATTTATCCTGGTTCCGAAATATTCTACCACACCGGGGTAGCCATGTGGTAGAGCGTTGGATTTTCAATGCTCGGGTCGTGAGTTCGAACCCCGGCTGGGGCCACATATTTGAACTGGCCTTTTTCTCGTTGCTCCGTCTTTTTCTTATTCTGTTTGTGGGGGCGGGGGGAGCCGGGGTGGCCGAACGGTAGAGCGTTGGACTTCTGATGCTCGGGTCGTGAGTTCGTATCCCGGCTGGGGCCAAACATTTGTGCTGGCTTTTTCATCGTTGCCCCGCCTTTGATATCACCCGTATGTGGTGGAAAAGGACGTTAAACTCCCAAACACCCACCCACCCTTGAGGGCGGAGGGGGGGTGGTGGTGTTGGGATGATCGTAAATATACATTGTGACCAGTCAGCTAGCGTACTACAACGGCGTACCATTACACAATGATGATAACCCTTGGTCATACACCCTAGCAAGCTCTGGACACTGCACCCCAACAAACAAAAGGTCATTGTACTGCGCTGTTTCCACGACACTGGATGAAACACAAATTATTGTGTCTCTGGTTCCAGACATCGCCTTGCCCACGGAGTTAAGAAGGGAGGACAGATAGTATGGCAGGTCATTTTTGAGGAACTTCGTGTGTGTGTTAGTGTGCGTGCGTGCGTGCGTGCGCGCGCGCGCGCGCGCGCGCGCGCGCGCGCGCGTGTGTGTGTGTGTGTGTGTGTGTGTGTGTGTGTGTGTGTGTGTGCTTGCTTGCTTGCTCAGACGTGCCCCGTGGGTGTGAAACTTTATAAATTCGATCCGCTCAGTTCTTGTCGCGACAGAGATTAAAAGTGGCACATAAATTGTGGCAGAAGTTCCTTGAGGATGGAAAGTTTGAGGTGCCTCTTTACGAAGTCGAGTGTTTCCTTTCATGGGATTGATCTACATTTCTAAAGTGCGATGAGTTTGAATGTCAGTTGGAGTTTCGCCTCTCTCTCTCTCTCTCTCCGGCCGGGAGCTGGGGTGGCCGAATGGTAGAGCGTTGGACTTCTAATGCTCGGGTCGTGAGTTTGTATCCCGGGTGGGGCCAGATATAATATTTGTGCTGGCTTTTTCATCGTTGCCCCGTCTTAGTTTGGTATCACCCGTATGTGATGGAAAAAGACGTTAAAACCCCCAAACACTTACCCCACCCACCCTCTCTCTCTCTCTCCCCACCCCCACCCCCATTTCTCTCTCTCTCTCTCTCTCTCTCTCTGGCAACCTTCGTTTACATAAAATGTTCTAAAAGTGTTCATACAAATTTAATTACCTTCCAAGGTGAAACGGTCGAGATATTCTTAAATGGGAAGAAAGTTGTGCATAATTTCTAGAGCCGGTTGAATCAGTGCAGCGTTGCAGACGACAAAAGAAACAAAATCGTCCAAGGAACTTAAAATGCACCTGTTGTCTGTATGTAGACACTTAGATCTCTAGCAGTCTAGATGAATGTGGCCCGTAATCGCGGTTTGCTCCCTCTCACAAGTCACTCAAGATTTTTTTTCACCATGTGTAAATGTGTACGTAGGATAACGTTAAAGCAGCCGCATTCGTAACTCCACTGGGTGAGTGGGTGGGTGTTTGGGAGTTTAACGTCCTTTTCCACCACATACGGGTGATATCAAAGACGGGGCAACGATGAAAAAGCCAGCACAAATATTTGACCCCAGCCGGGATCGAACTCACGACCCGAGCATTAGAAGTCCAATGCTCTACCATTCGACCACCCCGGCTCCCCACAATCCAACCAAACAAGCAACAGAACGACTAAAACTAAACAACAGCAACAACAACAACAACAACTTAAATAACTTAAACTACAATAAGAATGGAAAGCATTTAAAAAAAAAAGTTTTCAAATTTTCCAGTGCAGAAATCA
>JACVVK020000090.1:400000-405000 GCA_018292915.2 Batillaria attramentaria
CACACACACACACACACACACACACACACACACACACACACACACACACGCTTTCTGTCTATACGCGATCTTGGTTTTGCTTGTTTGTTTTTATAGTATCCTCCACTATGATAGCCCAAAAGGGGAACAAAGGAAAATCTTGAAAAATTACATTCAAACCGTTCTATTTTTGGCATGCAGTCAGTAGACACGTCTCGCTGTTGGAAACCATTGTCGGTTTTGGTTGGAAAACCTCATGGCAAATAGAAAAAGAAAAAGCAAAAAAAAAAAAAAAAAAAAGCGCGCCATTGCGACATCTGCAGAAACTACAGTGCAGAAATCGTCTGCAATCTGTGACCGACAATCTCACTGCAAGGTCACTAACCGAACGTGCACCTGCGAACCTTGGGCTCGTATCGACAATCTTCGGGAAACCGACACCTTGTTTTTCGGCCCTGCTCCTGCAGTGCAGCCTGTCATAATGTCAATGGCCGACTATTTCTGTCAAAATATGGGTCAGTGTTTGAAAGCCAAGTCGGTGGCGACGCCGGGTGGGGCTGTTTTCATGTGATTGACTGATTTATTGTTGTTGTCAGTCTGAAAGGAGAGTTTTCTAACATATATTGGAAGAAGTGGCAACAGTAGGTTTGTTGTTGTTGTTGCTAGAGTTAATAATAATAATAATAATAATGAATATAGTTTGTATAGCGCCTATCTGTTTTCTACGAAACACTCTTTGCATTCTCTCTCTCTCTCTCTCTCTCTCTCTCACACACACACACACACACTGAGACACACAGACACACAGACACAGACACACACACACACACACACACACACACACACACACACACACACACACACACACACACACACACACACACACCGTGCACACACACACACACACACACACACACACACACACACACACACACACACACACACACACACACACACATTCAGTCTTACAAGGAGTTTCCTAGCATGTATTTGAAGAAGTGACAACAATAGGTTTGTGGTACGTTGTTGCTGTTGTTGTCCAGTCTTACAGGGAGTTTACTAGCATATATCAGAAGAAGTGGCGATAATAGGTTTGTGACAGTTGTTGTTGTTGCTATTCAGTTGTAAAGGGAGTTTTCTAGCATATAATTATCAGAAGAAGTGGCGATAATGGGTTTGTGACAGTTGTTGTTGTTGCTGTTCAGTTGTAAAGGGAGTTTTCTAGCATATATCAGAAGAAGTGGCGATAATAGGTTTGTTGTTGTTGTTGCTGTTGTTGTTGTTGTTCAGTCTTCAAGTTAAAGGGAGTTTTCTCGCAGATATCAGAAGAAATGTAAACACTGAACAGTTGTTGTTGTTGCTGTTGCGGTTGTTGTTTTCTGCTTATTTGTACAACGCCTAGGACCCAGAGTTAACTTACGGGATTTATAAAATTACGTGAGTAGTAGTTGCAGTAGCAGTGGTGGTAGTAGCAGACGATTGTGTGTGTGTGTGTGTGTGTGTGTGTGTGTGTGTGTGTGTGTGTGTGTGTGCCGTGTGTGTGTGCCGTGTGTGTGTGTGTGTGGGGGGGGGGTGGGGGGGGGGGGGGCGCGTGCCTCCGGCTGTGTGTGTGTGTGTGTGTGTGTGTGTGGGGGGGGGGGAATGGTGTGTGTGTGTGTGTGTGTGTGTGTGTGCCGTGTGTGTGTGTGTGGGGGGGGGGGGCTCGTGCCTCTGTGTGTGTGTGTGTGGGGGGGAGGGGGGGGGCTCGTGCCTGTGTGTGTGTGTGGGGGGGGGGACTCGTGCCTCTGTGTGTGTGTGTGTGTGTGTGTGTGTGTGTGAGAAAGAGAGAGAGAGAGAGGCAGGGGTGGGGTGTGGGAGGCGGGGGTGGGGGTTAAAGGCAGAAGGAGGAATGAAGGGCCGGGACGGGAAGTCAATGACCTTTCCAACACAGGATGTCTGCTTGCTGAAGGCCGATGTCGTAACAGGCGTCGAAAACAAGATTTGTTTTATTTTTACGACTGCCGCCAGTGGGTTCCAAAGCCCAAACAGCTGGTATAGTTCCTTGCGCTTGGGGAGTATCATAGCCCACATCCTGGGCAAACAACTGCGACTGTTTAAAGTATCTAGGTGCGTGTGTGACACTACATGACTGAGTCTGATTCTGATTCTGAACTACGTAAACTTCTGGAGCTACAGGAAGCAGATGATATTCACTGCTACAGATGTCAGTGAAACAGCCTGTTTCAAGATTATTGCCTGCATGACTTGTCCCCCCGTACATACACAGACCCGCAGCATGCATGCATTTTTCGTGGCAGCCACGAAAAATGCGTACTTGTTGCGGCAAGGGAGACAGCTCATGCAGGCAATAATCTCGAAACAGGCTGAGAATGTACTGTGCTGGTGAACACTGACGTCATTTCAGCGCCACCATTTCAGCGCCAACAATTTAGCGCCACCATTTCAGCGCCGCGTCTTATCAGCGCCGTACAATTCGACGCCGTAAATTTCAGCGCCATACATTTCAGCCCGGGGGTGTGGGGTGTGTGTGTGTGGGAGGGGGGGGGGGGCATTTGTTTTAAGTGGTTTAAGTGATGTGAGTGATGTGAGTGATCATTCCTATACCCCGTTGTGAGTTACAAATCGTGATGTGAGTGATCATTCATTTACCCCGTTGTGGGTTACAAATCGTGATGTGAGTGATCATTCATATACCCCGTTGTGAGTTACAAATCGTGATGTGAGTGATCATTCATATACCCCGTTGTGAGTTACAAATCGTGACTGATCATGATCACTAGGCATGTTTTACAATGGAGAAACACCAAACGACCCATTTGGATTTTAGTGATTTTAATGGACACCATGGGTTTTAGATAATTTGTCATTAAAGTTTAACTTGTTAAAAAAAATGTGATTAGCTAGTTTATGTGTTTAGCTAGTTCTCTCTCTCTCTCTCTCTCTAATCGTTTGGCGCTGAAATGTACGGCGCTGATAAGACGCGGCGCTGAAATGGTGGCGCTGAAATGTTGGCGCTGAAATGGTGGCGCTGAAGTGTCATGGAACCGAATGCGACAGTTTTCACCGCTTCTGTGCACACTGTGGAATAACACGGGGACCTCAAAGTTGTTCGCAACTGTCCAATTTCCTTGTCACCGAGTTTTTTTTTGTTGTTGGTGTTTTCTTCTTAGGTATCACTTAGCTCGGCTCGGTTAGCCCGACTAGGCATAGGCAGGGGCATAGAGTTATCGACGGACCCGGAACAGGGTAGCGGCTATCTTGGCTCCCAGATCAGTTTACCGAAATTTCGGCGCTATCCATATAGGAAAACCGCTGTATGCTGAAGGAAGCCACATTTCTCTAATAGCAGAGGCCGGCTGCAAAGTTAAAAATAAACAAAAATAACACACACACACACACACACACACACACACACACACACACACACACACACACACACACACACACACACACACACACAAACCCAAAAATCAACACTCCGGGCAGGAACAAACAATAGTGGCAATACCCACTTGGATCATCACTTCAATCAGCACACAGCCTAAGAGCTTCATAATACCCCCCCCCCCGCCCTCCACACACACACACACACACACTGCACACCCTGAGCCCCCCCCCCCCCCTTTCAACGCGCGCACAGTCTCTTTAAGGTCAACCGTGATAGATTGAGAGTGAGCTGTGCGTTAACTTTCTGCACCAGACAAGTAGGGCACTAGGAGATGTAAACACCACTGAGGGGGGGGGGGGGGGGGAGAGAGAGAGAGAGAGAGAGAGAGAGATGACATAAAAATGACTGACATAGCTACTGCAGAACGGGCAACGAACTCGGCACAGTGCACGGGAAAAACCAGCACCCGTGCAGGCCTTCAGATGAGATGAGGTATTGATGTTGTTAAGAAATGCTGATGCAGCGTGTAAATATTTTCTCTGTGACTGCCGGTGTAACATATTTGCGCTCCGTCGTCGCAAGTTACATCCCTGTGCCAGTCACGGGAGTGAAACAAAATGGCCGGGCGTTTTTCCGGTGCCACTGCACCGTCAGTCAGCCAGGGTCCCACGCCATAGCACCGCGTTTTTCCAATTTCAAAACTGACGCTATAGCGGCACCGGAAAAACGTTTTGGATTTTCAGTTGTCGGTAAGAACGAAGTTTAAAGGGGGCCGTTTCCTGACCAAGCAGAAACCGACTTTTACTACATGTAATACGCTAAGGCCCAGGTACTACTATCTAACGATTTGTTTATGCTCACCTTTAAAATGAGAGCAAGTGTTGTCGGAACTTTTAACGAAAACAGGTCGTCCATTTTGACCGCCCCCCCCCCCCCACACACACACACACACACGCGCGCACCACCTTCCGAGTCTTTGAGGTTTTGTAATCTTTTTGATTGCGCGTTTGATTAATCGATAAAATGTTGCAGACTACATGTATCTCTGCTTTGTCTTGTGACAGAGGTGTTCAGTGATTAATCCTATGTGACCGGGGTGGTCTGGTTTTGTGTGTGTGTGTGTGTGTGTGTCAGTGTGTTTCTGCGCCAACTCTTCGCCAGCCCCAGTGGTGTTCCTCCCAGAACCTTGGTGGATTCCATGGAGGGCTTGGAAGCTAGGGTAATTTTTATTACGCATGACGATGGAAATGAGGATGGTATGATGATGCTATGGAGGTCTATGCGTTTTTTGACTGGGGGACAGGGCCGCATCCCGCGCTTCCTGCCAGAACCTTGGTGGATTCCATGGAGGGCTTGGAAGCTAGGGTAATTTTTATTACGCATGACAATGGAAATGAGGATGGTATGATGATGCTATGGAGGTCTATGCGTTTTTTGACTGGGGGACAGGGCCGCATCCCGCGCTTTCTGTCATAAATATCCCGCTGTTAATCACGCCCGGGAATTACGGCATAAATATGCTGTGCCGGCCGTGTAATCATCCACATCACGAGATGTGTCATATTGAGTAAAGCTCCCCAAAAGCCGTACCTCTGAAGTGGGCGAGTCTCGGCTGTGAGGCAACTGCCTCCCC
>JACVVK020000090.1:410000-465000 GCA_018292915.2 Batillaria attramentaria
GTCCTTTTTTTTTAAACATAGCAGATACTGTAGTTTATTATTTGGGATTATAATCAAATTATAGTATCTCGGGGCAAAGAAAGTTTTCCTTCTTGGATGTGGCACCGTTCATTCGGGCCGATCATCGGGGGTTCTCTCCGGGTACTCCGGCTTCCTCCCCGTCTGCTTTGGAAATGTTCAGCCCACCAAATTTAAAAAAAATAAATGCAATTCTTCATTCTGAAATTTAAATAGCTGAGCTGACCCTTCGCACCACGTGATTGTAATGTGTTTATATCCAGTGTGTGAGAGAATGCGTGTGATTCACGTGAGCGTGCGGGTTGGGTTGGGTTGAGTTCGCGGCGCTTTGAGCCGATTCATGAAATTGGGTAAAGCGCCTATACAATACTCATTATTATTATTATTATTATTATTATATCCTATCCTATCTTATCCTTTTATATCTGATGTACACCATTAATAAATCAGTAATTACCTACACATCTACAGCCCCCTCCCTTCCCCCCCCCCCCCGTCTGCACCCACCCATCAGTGATCTCAGCAAACTACGAAAGACGTCAGAGTTGCCCCCGCCCTACTCCTCCACCCCCCCCCTCCCCTCACACACACACACACACACACACACACGCGCGCGCGCACAGGAATTTCCAACCGGAAGGTGCGGCAGCTCATTGATTTTCAGATGCTGGTTGAGGATTTTTGGAGATCAGATGCTGGATACACAAGACGAATGGAAAGAAAGAAGAACTGAAAGACAGAATAACGAGGGGCCGAAGAAGAAGAAATGGATTAGATTTCCGTTTTAGAAGTTCAGTTTGACATCTCTGCACTATCGAAAACCCACTACTCACTGTACAGCCGAGCCTCTCGGCCGGGGGGGGGGGGGGGGGGGGTGCAGTTTTACATTAAATCAGGTTTAGTATAGTTTTACGTGGAGGTATCAAGTTTTTATTTGAAACAAATGAATCTGATTTGTTACACACACACACACACACACACACAGATGGAGCCTCCATACGACCTCTCTCTCTTCCTCCCAATGACTTCGATGGAAGGTGTTCCAAGGGCAGCTCCGTCCTATCGGCTTCACTGACGTTAGCCTCTGCACTGACGTGAAACAGGCTAACCGAGACCTGAGCCGAGACAGCTAGTAACTGACTAAGAAAGAAAACTGAAAAAAACACGCTCGGTGACAAGGAAAGTGGACAGTTCTGGACAACTTTGTGGTCAACGTGCTATTTCACAGTGTGCAGAGAAGCGGTGAAATCTGTCGCATTTACCGGCACGCCGGGTACATTTTCAGCCGGTTTCAGAGATTGACTGCATGAGTTGTCTCCCTTGCAGCAGCAAACATGCATTTTTCGTGGCAGAGCACAGAGTTGGCACGAAAAATGCATGCTTGCTGCGGTTCTGTGTATGCAAGAAAGACAAGTCATGCAGACAATATCTAAAACAGGCTGAAAATGTACTGTGCTGGTGAATGCGACAGAATTCACCGCTTCTGTGCATACTGTGAATTAATACGAACTGTCTACTTAGCTTGTCACCGATCATATTTGTTTTTTCTTTTAAGTTATTAGTTGTATCGGCTCAGGTCTCGGTTAGCCAGGGGGGAGCCGGGGGTGGCCGGATGGTAGAGCGCTGGATTTTCAATGCTCGGGTTGTGAGTTCGAATCCCGGCTTGGGCCAAATATTTGTGCTGGCCTTTTTCTCGTCGCCCCGTCTTTGCTATCACCCTTACGTGGTGGAAAAGGACGTTAAACCCCCAAACACCCACCCACCCACTCGGTTAGCCGGTTTCGCGTCAGTGCAGAGGCTAACGCCAGTGAAGCCTATGGAACAGAGGGGAAGCGGAGATACAGAGTAAGAAAGAGGGTGGAACCCAGAGAGGGGTGGGGTCCAGAGGTCGCAAGGGGGGAGGGGGTAGGTGGGGGGGGGGGGGGGGGGGGGGGGGTCAGGGGGCTGCTCGAAGAAAGATGGACCGGCCGTCGGACCGCGGACCGGCGAGCGGCCAAGACCGGTTACATCCGTCTCCGGCCTACGTGAGCCAGTGGGCGGTCAATGCGTCTAGACAGTGTGGCCGGACAAGTCGGTCACTGTCTGGTGCCCGGTCCGGCAGATCGATACAGCTCGTGCGCCCCGCTCCGTCCGGCTCTACACTGAGTAATGGTGCGTTGCGATACCGGCTGCTCTCTGTGTACACGTACAACTTTTTGCTTACTGTCTTTTCTGTGTCTCTGTCTTTCTCTCCCCGGCCGCTGGGGGTGAATTATTTGTACTGGCTTCTTTCTCGTTGCGCCGTCTTTGTGATCACCCGTACGTGGTGGGAAAGGTCGTTACACTCCTTAGATCTAGAAGTCGAAGAGTCTTCGCAGACTCCTTAAATCCAGAAGTAGAGAGCTACTGCAGACTCCTTAGATTTAGAAGTAGATAATAGCCACTGCAGACTCCTTAGATCCAGGAGTAGAGCTTTGCTGACTCATTAGATCTAGAAGTAGAGAGTTGTGCAGAATACCTAGATCCAGAAATACAGAGTTCTGCAGAATCTTTCAATGCAGAAGCATAGAGCGTCTGTAGACTCCTTAGATTTAGAAATAGAGAGCTCTGCAGACACTTTAGATCTAGAAGTACAGAACCCCCGGAGATTCCTTAGATCTAGAAGCACAGGTCCTCCGCACTCCTTAGATCTAGAAGTAGAGAACCACTGCAGACTGCTTAGATCTAGAAGTGGATACGTCCGACTCCTTGGATCTAGAATTGGAGAGCCTCTGCAGACTCTTTACATTCCAAGGAATCTGCAGAGGCTCTGTACTTCTACATCTAAGGAATCTGCAGAACTCTCTACCTCTAAATCTAAGCAGTCTACAGATGCTCTATACTTCTACATCGAAAGAGTTCTGCAGTATGCCAAACTTTACGTACCATATGAAAGTGCATTTCTGAGCCGATTGATACGCAACATTACCGGATTGGTAAATAATACAAAATGCGTAAAGGTGATTTGAATAAAATAAAAAAAAAATCCCCCAAAAATAAATAAATAAATAAATAAAAATAAAAAGTACCGTGGAAGGCAAGAACTGCTGAGAGTTAAATCTACAAAATCGGGTCAAGGAGAAACTCGGAATCTTCCAGCGCCACAAATTTATCAAGTATTTTACGCATCAGGCCTCAGACAACGCAGGCCCTGAAATAAAAATCGTTAGATAAATCACTTTCCCCACCCAGCACTGCCACTTTGAGGCTGCACGTGCGGGGTTGTGCCGGTTGCTAAGGGGCTGTGACCTTTGACCTCTTGTCTCATCCCTCTTCATTCATTGTCGCGACCCGCGTCAACCTGCTGTTAACCTTAGACTTTTCCCTGCCGCCTCGCTGTCAGACTTCTAGCGGTAATTCTGGCTGCACACAGTTAATTTTGGTTTTTGAGAGAGAGAGAGAGAGAGAGAGAGAGAGAGATTCCCGTCATTATCACGCTAAGTGTCAAACTTAAACTAATTACTTTGTTCCAAACTGGCTGAGCAGGGCATGCAAGGAAAATCGGCAACATAAAACTGACAACAACGAAATAATGACGGTCATAAACTTTCAGAATTACAATAAAACACTTTTATAAGTTGTAAGTGAGTGTATTTTTGCTGGCCAGCATTACAGATATATCATTATATGTTGCGCTAATCACTCTGAAATGTCTCAGATCTGCCAGAGAGAAAGGTGTGTGTGTGTGTGTGTGTGTCTGGGTGGGTGGGTGCGAGAGTGTGTGTGTGCGGCATGTGTGTGTGTGTGTGTGTGACGGTGTGTGTGTGTGTGTGTGTGTATGGGTGGGTGGGTGCGAGTGTGTGTGTGTGCAGTGTGTGTGCGGCATGTGTGCGTGCGTGCGTGTGTGTGTGTGCGCGTGTGCGTGTATGTGAGCGTTGTTGTATGTCTGACAAACGTCAGTGTTGAGACTTTACCATCTTGAAAGTCTCCGTAAACTAAAGCCTAGTAACATTAGAAAGAGTGCCTTTAACTGTCTCGAGAAAACCATTCTAGCAAAGTCTCGAGACTACGTGAGCTCTTCCCCACACCTTGCGGCTTACACCTGATCCGCGCAGCGTGGGGTGACCCTTTTAATTAAGCACGTGCACACGTGGTCCCGTTGGGATAGCTTAATGAGGTCAGTCTCGGATGACTGGATGCGCTATCGCTCACCTGTCAGGAGCAACCTGCCCACGTGCAAGTGATAGTGTGTCTTGGGTTTCGATACCTCCGCTTTACAGGGAGATAATCACAGTTTCGCTGGAGAGCGATATCGGGTGCGTGCACTCAGGCTGATATCAAAGCATGAAACATGCTTAGCGGCCTTGACCCGGGGCAGTGCTGTGACCCTCGAACAAAACCAGATCAAAACAAAACAAAATAAAACAAAAATATAAGGCAAACACTTAAACAACAAGAACACAAACAATATAATTCAAGATTCAAGATCTTGTATTTTCCTTTTACCTCTTTTGGGGGTATGGAGGATACAAAAACAACAACATCAACTAAAACCAAAAACAAACAACAACAACCAAACAACAACGACAACAACAACAAATCCCACCAAAATCACATACAGACAGAAAGGGTGGGTGTTTGGGGGTTTAACATCCTTTTCCACCACATAGGGTGATATTAAAGACGGGGCAACGATGAAAAAGCCAGCACAGATGTTTGGCCCCAGGCGGGATCGAACTCACGACCCGAGCATTAGAAGTCCAACGCTCTACCATTCGACCACCCCGGCTCCCCACACACAGAAAGATAATGAGATAATGAGTCAAGTTGGACAAAATATGTGTGTACAACATATACATACATTCACAGAGGGAAAGCGCAGCCATGTATGAAACCGCTGAACGAATCATACATAACCGAAACAGAACAAAATAAAACCGAAACCAAACCACTACAAACAAACAAACGAACAAAATGCCCATAAAACACCCAGTCGGAACACACAAACCTCACCCTTGGTTCCCCCCCCCCTCCCCCGTCCCGCCAGCCTTGCCATGCCATGTCTCGTGAATGACCCCCCCCCCCCCCCCCCCCCCCCGCCTTGCGTGGCCATATCTCGTAAATCACTGATAAAAATTATTGAGGTGAACACACAAGGGGCGAAGAGAGCAGTTTCGTGGCGGTCTAAGGGAGGTAACAAAAGTTAAATCAATGTCAATGCCAGTGAATTCGTGGGATTGCTCCCCTTGACTAGTTTCATTATCTCTTTTTTGACGGGATACGCCTGTGTGCGTTTTGGCCCGGAAAATGTATAATAAAAATAAAACCACAAAAATCCATCACATTTTTTTTATTGTGTAAATGCGTGTAATTGTATTGTACAGAATGTTTCAGATCAATCATTGCATATATTCCGTGCATTTGGTGGAACCGTTCCATACATTTCACGGAATGATGCACACTGGTGTGACAGTGTGCGAAAGTGTGTGAAAGTATTAGTACGCGACACTGACAGTGTATGATTGTGTGGCTGTGTGTGGGTGTACCAAGACTAACACAAGACAAAACCAAGACAAACTCAGCACTTGCATTCAAGCACAAAAATGACATCACAAACAAATGACATCACGCAGACATCATACATGACATAATTTGGCATTGTAACTTGGCAGTTGTCCTTTGTTTACTGGACACATCAGTTTGGCGCGTTCCATCCGACGTATTGGACGCTCTACCCACAAGTTCGACCATCAGCCACATCATGAAGCGCACCTACTCGGCAACCAAATCGTCTCTCACGCTATGGACAGCAGCCAGCGTGAAAACTACTTCGGCTCCAAAAGTCGTGACTACCTTCTCGGGCTGGATGAAAAAGATTCTCCCGACTCGAGCAGAGACATCATTGACACTCATCAACCCTGCCGATATCGCCGATCCATCACCGCCCAAAAAGAAGGCCAAGAAGACTACGCCGGCTACACCAAAACCTACTCTGCGAATCTACAAGATCGGACTTCGACCATCGCCGGCTCAGCGCAAGACTTTGAACGCTTGCATCGTGGCAGCCAACTTCGCTTACAACCAATGTGTACATCTCGTACAACACAAAGTATGCAAACCACATCTCTATGACTTGCAGAAGATCGTCGCAAAAATGAAGACTCCTGAAGATATCAACCACCGCTACGCTCCAGATCGAGATGGTTGGTTTTGGAAATCGTCCACGATCGTACGATTGCTAGCAACCAAAGACTTTTGCGCTGCGTACAAGGCCATCGTCTCCAACAAGAAGAAGGACGTGGCTGTCATCAAGTACAAAACCTACGACGATCCGGAGGCCATCAACCCTCTATCTGGACTTTTTGGCTGTCAAAAACAATACGCCACTGTTACTCAAGCTGGACTACGACTGCTGCCCAGGTTATTTGGCAAGGATCCCATCCCGTTGGTCAAGAAGAAGCTGAAAGTCGCCACAATCGACCACGACTTCAAAATCGAAAAGACGTCAAAGGGCAAATTTGTCCTGTGTCTGACTGTCGAATGCAGTTTGCTGAGAAGAGTCAAGCCACCAGCCCCGCTGTTTGAAGACGGATACATTCACGCCTGCGGAATCGACCCGGGAGTCAGGAGCTTCGTTACTGTCTACGATCCCACTCGACAGGACTGCTACCAGTTTGGCACGTCGGCACAAAAAGCCGAGCGACTAGACCCTATCACCAACGCTATCGACAACTGGAACTCTTTCGTCGACCAACATCGCGACAAAGCACCTCCAACTGCCATCGAGAGCTGGTCGAGGAAAACCAAGAAGCTGTGGTACAAGCTGAAAAACCAAGTCAGGAGTCTTCACGACCAAGTCATCGCCCATCTCCTCGGAGCCTACAACTTCATCAGCCTGGGCAAGCTGGACGTGAGCTGCTTTCGGCGAGGAACCACGGCCAAATCCACCAACCGCTGGCTGAGGATTTACAGACACTTTGAATTTCGGACAAAACTGCTCGCTCGAGTGGAGGGAACTGACAACTGTAGAGTGGAGATCACCGACGAACGCTGGACCTCAAAGACGTGTGGCATGTGCAGATCCATCCACCGCGAACTTGGGGCAAAAGAACTATTCGAGTGCCCCAACTGCCACTACACCTGCCACAGAGACGTGCACGGAGCTCGAAACATCTTGCTGAGAAGCTTCGGACAGTTTCCAGTCTAGAAAAACACGAACTTTTTCCTTGGCCCAAGGATTGCCAAACACCACTCAAATCCTCGTTCAGGGGCCTCGAGTGGCTGGGCATATATGGGTTATAGACGCTTACCGAAATACGAGGATGTTCGCGTTTGTTTTCCTCTGGGTCTGTTTATGTAACTTGTCCATCGTTTCTGTTTTGCACATTCAAACTGTTTCTCCCCCCGATGTGTATGCAAGTGTGTCCTTAGATTGTCAGACTGAAAATTGCATGCCAGCACTTTCTGTATAGATGTTGGGTCTTTTCCCCCTTTGTGTACACCAGTGAGCCTTTAGACCATGACTCAGGAAAAAAACATTTTGCTACATTCTGTGCACTCAAATGGTTTCTCCTCTGTGCGTGTATGCCTGTGTGCTTTTAGATGGTAAGGTAACAGAAAGTTGCTTCACTCTGTGTATTCAAAATGGTTTCTTCCCCATGAGACGACAGCCGGGCACATCCCCTGATGTGTTGCCAACATTCATCTGATCTCTGATTGCTGTTAGGACTTTGATTCATCTCACACTCAGCACTGACACCGTGTGTATAGTCTGACACAACACCTGATGTAATGCTGACACTGAGCTCCTGTTTGATATCAGGGTCTGGTTCGAACCCACAGTCCACACTGACACAATGTACATGTACTGGTAAAACCCTCACCACTGCTCCATCTGCTTCATATTTTATATTGGGGGGGGGGGGGGGGGGGTGTTAGTCTCACTGTTCACACTCACAACCATGCAAGTTTTGGTAAGCACTTCACCAATACTTTTAATTCACTGACCGGGTCATGAAGTTTCGTGGATCCAGCATGAAATTTGACCGAGTTATGGGCATTTCAATGAAAGTGTGAGCGCATATATATATATATATATGCAAATGTGACATACAGCAAAGGTGAACCTAACATACAAAAGTTATATTGTTTCAGGAAGCACAAGTGTTTTTGTAATACTTCTGTTTAAAGCTTCTTTCTTACTTATACACATGTATATATATGGTTCTGGCATCATGGCCTTGGAAAGAACAAATAAATGAAAAAATTCACAACTTTAGACTCCCATACGATGTCACTTACACTGTCACAAATGCATTTCAAATACAAATGTTTCAGCCTTGCTATCCTTTAGTCTTGTAAAACAGATGCTGAAGAGAAAATAAAGTCCTCTAGGTGTAATTCGGTCACTGCTGCAATACACTGATGATGATGATGATAATGATGGAGACCTGATATAGCGTACGGCTCCATCCTAACTGAGTGCTCACGGCGCTTAGGGAGAGGTTTTGAAAGGAAAGATAGTGACAAAAAAAAAAGAAGCTGCAGATGATTACTGGGGTGAGGCGCTGAAGAGATGAGTCTTCAGGCGCTTCCGGAATGCGGTAATGCTGACTGCCTCCTTCACTGTCTCAGGGAGTGAGTTCCACAATTTCGGCGCTGCATTTTTGAAGGACCGTGCACCATGCCTCTTCTTACTGGAGTCGTCAGTTGAAGGGAGCCGCAGACGGAGAGAACTTGCAGACCGCAAGTTGCACGCTGGCTGGTACACAGGAATCAGTTCCTTCAGATACGTGGGTGCAGACAAAGTCATCAGAATCAGAATATTTATCTGACGTGCAAAATGCCGCTTTCCCATGTCCAGTTTTATCACACAGGGCAAAATTATGATCATTTATTATAATCTTGCACTGTGTGGTAAATTTTGAAACATGGGACATGGCAAAGAGGCACTTTACATGTTTCACACTGCGTGGAGGTCATCTTTCTATTGTTTCTTAGTTCCTGTCTAGTCGCGCCACCAGCCTTCTTCTTGACGTAACACACTTTACAAGCACGCTGTCCTGCTGTCCTCTTGCCAGTCTTGGTTGGAATAAAATCCAGGTAATGGCCGTCTGTTCGCAGGCTGCCTAAGTCATCTGGGGTCTGTGTGTGCATGTGCGTCTTAAGGTTACTACGCTGACTCCAAGACGTGTGGAAAATTTTGAAACATGGGACTTGGCAAAGGGGCACTTTGCATGTTTCACACTGTGAGGAGGTCATCTTTCTATTGTTTCTTAGTTCCTGTCGTGTTGCACCATTGGCCTTCTTCATGACATAGCACACTTTACAAGCACGCTGTCCTGCTGACCGATGGCCATTCGTGGCTGGAATAAGCTCCAGGTAGTGGTCATATGGCCGCAGTCTGCCCGTGTCATCTGGGGTGTGTGTACGTCTGTGTCTCTTTAGGTCACCAAGCTGACGACACGACGTTTCACACTCTGCACAAGGAAACTGCCGTTCCCGTGTGTGTGTCGATAAGTTTGCCTCAAGGTGGCTTACATGACTATAAGATGCCCCACACCCTGTGCATATACCTGGTTTTCCATCTGTATGGTGAGACACACGCATCTTTTGCTGGCTAGAGAGTCTGACAGATACTCCATGGTTATCTGGTTTCTCCCCTGTGTGTGTATGCCAGTGGATGTTTGAATCACCGGCCTGACGGAACACTGCACCAGAAGATTCGACAACAAATGTTCCACTGGGTTCTTGCTTAATCTCAGATTCACTTTGGCATTCCAAACGGACATCTGCAAGTTTCCCCCCAGGTGTGAAACTATCGTTGGGCTCCTCTTTGGTGTCAGGCTCTGGTCGCATCCCACAGCCCACACTGGGACAATGTATATGGTGTGACGCAACGCCTGATGTAATGCTGGCACTCGGCTCCTGTTTGATATCAGGGTCTGGTTCGAACCCACAGTCTACACTGGCACCATATACTGGTAAAACTCTCATCACTGTTACATCCGCTTCTTGCTTGATGTCAGTGAGTGGCTTAGTGTCACTGTCCACACTCACACCATATCCCAGCGAAACGCCTTGTGTAAAGTTCACTGTCTCCTGTTTGATTTGAAGACAGTCTGTTGTATAAATGTCTGAATCTGCCTTCACACAGCCAGGAATAAAATTATGTGGTTCTCGTTTTATCTCATCACAGTTGATACGTGTAACTTTGTCAGTGTGATCACCATCGTGTGTCTCGTCCTCAGGGCCATGTGCTGCTGACTCAACCTCAGTGTTCTCTGCAGAGACAAGGAAACTGCATTTAGAGAAGAGAGAGTGAGTCAAAATACATACGTATCAGTTACATTGTCTGTATCACATGGTTAATAATAATAATGAGGATTTTTATAGCACCTAATCTCTGAAGCCGGGGCTCTAGGCGGTTTACAAATGTATACAAAAGGTGATAAATAAACACACGAATAATAGATAAATAATCAACTAAATAAATTTATACGAATACAAGCGTACATATATATATACATTACATAAATGTAGTCAGACATAAAGTCAGACATACATACAAGCACTGACACCTACATACATACCAACATCCGATACACACCTGTATACACACTGCAAAAAAAGGTTACAGGTTACCCTGTGTTGGGTCTGTGGGGAGGGAATTTAGCAGTATGGTAAAGTTAAGTATGGAATGTTGCCTGTACCGTGTATGGATTCCTCTGCCACATCAATCTCAACCTTGAGAAAGCCCGACATCCCAGGTGTGTCCATTTTTCTCGCTCGGTCCTGGAAAACAACCCATAGATAAATCACACCCGCCAAGGCAATCTGTACACAAATTAACTTGTTAGGTTCTCTTTGGCCATAAATCTTTTTTAATCTTCCGGCTACGTCGCTAAAAAACTTCTTAGTCCTACATCGTGTGAAACAACTTACCCATGGTTTTTAAATACTAAAATAGGTAATTTTCGACTTATTCCTAGTCCTACGTCGTGGGAAACAAATTACCAATGGTTTTTATATAGGCAGATTGCAGCTTATTCCTAGTCCTACATCGTGGGAAACAAATTACCCATGGTTTTTAGAAAGGTAAATTCCAACTTATTCCTTGTCCTACATCGTGGGAAACAAATTACCCATGGTTTTTATATAGGCAATTCACAACTTATTCTTTAATTACTCTGCTAATTACAAGTTAAACAACACAATTTTTGGCATGAACATAGTCAAACCATTTATTGACAAAGTCATGAAATTTCAAAGGTGTGACATAAATATTGACCGAGATACGTTCATCTAAAGCAATGTGTGTGCAACTTTTTACCCACGACGTCGTCCGAAGGTTAATGCGGTTAATAGTGTGGAGAATAATACATAGAGAAAGAACAAGTAAATGCAGTCTTACACACACACGCACACACACACACACACACACACACACACTCTCACTCACACATATACACACACACACGGTAATCTTGAAGAATAGTATAGAAATTCTGGGAGCTATTTGCACGCACTTTTTCGGGTGCTTTCGGTTCTGCTCGATGCAAAGAGACGTAAGACACCCTCACCTGCTCACTTTGACCTCTCCTTCCCCACATGTGGGTGCAAATAATTTATTTCATTTCACAAGTAGGGATATGCATGCAAATCAGTCCAATGCGCCATTTTGGTTGCTGATCACATGGGCACAACGTCAGAATTTCGTATACTATTCTTCAAGATTACCCCTAGCCTATTACTTAGTCTACCTCGTCACAGTGACAATGCTGATCATACAAGTTCAAGCAGGGCTCCCTAAACTGTGCGTCTGTGCGTAATTTACGCACTGAAGTCAAAATTTACGCACTAAAAAAAATTCGAGAGGGTACGTTGAAGCATTATGAACGCGATCTGTGCGTAGCTTGACGCACTACCTCTGCACTACCGTGCGTACGCCTATAGGCTTGTTGTGATCGAATGAGTGTGCTCCCTTGCCTTGGCCGCGTTCAGTTCGGTTCTGTTTTTGGTTCTGTTTAACGCTCGCAGGCGTTAACTGTCTACTGCTGCAGGTCGGCGGCTTATACAGCCACTCGCGCGTAGTGAACGTGCCCCATCTTTTCCCTCTGCGCACCGAAGCACCCGGCGTACGTGCGATGTCGAAACCATGGACGAAAGATTTTAGAGTCAGTGCTCTTGTTACCGATCGGATTCGTTTTCTCTGTGACGAATCATGCCACCGAAAAAAGTGAAAGTTCAAAAGACTATAGACTTTTTCGTCAGTGGAAAAGTCAGTTGTGGAGGGGCTCGAGCCCTCGCCCGGCAGCGGGTGCACTTCGGCGTCAGATGAGATAGCTACGATTCAGACGTCGCGTCAGAGCCGGTCGGCACAGAGCAGCAAAACTTAGTGTACAAAACTGAATTGTACGGACAGTACCCACTTCATTTAATTATATGATTTGAAGTTGATAAAATTCAGTTTTGCACACACACAGTGTGACACACACACACACACACACACCTTGTGTTCAGCAGTATTTACTGAATTTATAATTCCATGCACTAAAAAAACTTGAGAAATGATTCTGACCCTTTAAAAATTGAAAGTGGGGGTACAAAGACCCCCTAAAATTTTGAACTGGGGGTCAGTGGACCCTTTAGGTCTGTAGCTTTTAGGGAGCCCTGTTCAAGTGACAAAAGCCACAATTACGACAACCAAAACCCAGAAGCAGTTCTCTTCTCAGTTGACTTTCAAGAGTTTTACTGCGGCGTCTAAAGTGCTGGAAACATCATACCGTGGGATAGTGCGTGACCAAAGAGAAACAAATAAGAAGAAGCAAAAACAGACCAGCGCGCACACAGTACCTTGTATCCAAAATAAGCGCCTAATTAGTCAAATACAACGTAGACGACCTGGCTTTCTCATCTCTCACGTCGCCATCTTTGTTCCACACCAAGGGAAGCGATTCTGCATTCCCAGTAGACTCCAGAGTGCAGTACTTCCCCCTGAAAGACTCAGTGCCCCAGAGAGTGTCCAACTGGAAAATGTATCCTTTGCAACATACACGCGCACATGGTGTGTGTGTGTGTGTGTGTTTGTGTGTGTGTGTGTGTGTGTGTGTGTGTGTGTGTGTGTGTGTGTGAGAGAGAGAGGAAAAACAAAACAACCAGTCACAGTAATGGTTTGGTTTCACACTGATTATACTGAAGAAATGCGTGAACACAAAGGCTATCTAGAGAGACAGAAGCCTCATTGTTCTTAGCACTGTCTATAACCATGCCAAGTTTAGTGTCACTTGTGTTTATCGTACCTCAGAGACTGAGACTGAAAATGCCCATGATCAGTCTTGGAAATACTGACCTTGGCGGTTACTAACAACGAGTTTAGACTGAGATGATTTTGCAGTGAGGCTATTCATGACTGGTTACATACAGCTAACATGATTAGTTCGAGTGGCTTACCGCGATATAAACCACAAGATGTTTCAATTTTTTTTTGCAGTAGCTACCGAGCCTCCGGCAAAAACTGAAACACACATATTGTAATTATTCATTCCCCAAGACGTTCTGACTACACAGCGTAATGTGACGTTTGGTGAGTACACGGGTACTGGCAGACAGCGAACGACTGACACTGACACTGGTAGTTCCTTTACTTGACAACGGTAAAAGTTACAGGCACAATGACACTTTTGCAACTTGCCGTTGTTACACTATATGTACAATGATCCAAAAATCAGTCAAAATTAGAAGAAAAAGAAACACCATACACTTTAAATGGTAAAAAATGACATAAAAGCAAACAATATGAAAAAACTAAGAAACAAACAAACAAACAACACCACCAACAACAACAACACTTGAACTGCATGACGTCGCATGATAAGCTCGCGGCTAACGAAAGTCCCTTTCTGCAAGATCCTCTAAAACACAACAATTTCCACGTTAAAACAAGATGTAAATATATATCAAAAAATCTATTGGGTTTAAATCAGGAACATCTTTAAAGACTTAAAAACTGAACATAAGAGGCCAATGAGTGGCTAAATAAATAAGAGGAATATATATTTCGTAAAACTAATTGGCCTCTTTCAGGAAATCAAGGATGTTGTCAGGGGGCGTCGACTCGCAGTACTAACAGTTTTGTCTGGAGTGTGAATTGTCGAATCGTCTGCAAACAAGGGGCATGAAGTTTCATCAGTTCTGACATGAAGCGGCAAATCGTTTAACAATAATAAAAGCACGGGCTTTCAAGAGTGCAACTCCTTGCCTCTGGAAAAACTTGCAAGCTCACCTCAAGTCAGGTTCTGCGTCACTCATGACCTTCAAGCGGAACCTCAAGACGCATCTTTTCTCTCTCTCTCTCTCTCTCTCTCTCTCTCGAATCCCGGTTGGGGCCAAATATTTGTGTTGGCCTTTTTCTCGCTGCTCCGTCTTTGATATCACCCTTATGTGGTGGAAAAGGACGTTAAACTCCCAAACACCCACCCCCTCACCCTCTCTCTCTCTCTCTCTTTTCACCCCAAAGGCGCCGTGAGCATGCTTACTGCATGGAAGTTTTCTTGTAGCGCTATACAAATGGCCAATCATCATCATCATCATCATCATCATCATCATAAACTAAAGAGAAACGGCCATAGGACAGAGCCCTGGGACACGCCACGTCATACAACACCACTTAGAGACTTAGCAGGCATCCCGAGTCAGATGGATCAGACTGTTATCGGACAGCCTTGACGTGAATGAGCTGGGAGACAGCGCGCGACATGGCCAGAAGCCTGGCGTACAACTTATCGCCCTCCTCCCCCTTCGCTTCACCCATCACCGCCACCACCTTCCGCTCCAGGCCCCAGACGGTCTGGTACCTCGTCACCGTCACCACGTCACCACCGGCCATCTCGGCCACCTCCCTCACTCCCTCATCGTCATCGTTCCTCACCACCCTCACGGGGATGCCAAGCCTGCGAAGCCCTGTTACCGCTCCGCTGGCGGGCCGTGTGACGTTCCCTGTCACGTCAGTTTCTTCGTCGTGGGGGTCATCACCCGTCAGCACCAACACATCCCGGTAACTCAGGCCAGAAGCTGTCGTGCTGACTCTGGCGAAGTTGTTGTTGTTGTTGTTGTTGTTGTTGTTGTCGCCTGCAATTAAACACATAACGAGAGCAGTAAGGCTGAGGATTTCGTGTGCCGTTGTTGGGCGAAGTTGGGTGGGTTGTGGTTCTCGAAGAAATAAGCTGCATGTCAGAATAGAACACACACACACACACACACACACACACACACACACACACACACACACACACACACACACACACACACACACACACACACACACACTGACCGACAAGTTTGCTCAGGCTGCGACCCAGTTCCATTCCACACTGCTGACACTCATGCGGATATCCTCCACTGTGACCGTCGACACGCTTGACAGCATGCTCGATGGTGATGACCGGTTGGCCTTCAGCAGGGGGTGGGGTGGGGGGCTCGCTGTACTTCGGGATGGTCCCGTTCTGAATATCTCGAGCCTGTAGGCCATAGATAGGAAATCCAATGAGGCAGGTTCGGGAATAAGAGGACAGAAAATATTAACATGAATTCCACTTGCTTTCCTTGATTTACTGAGTTCCCGAAAACTGCAGGGCGGTTGGTGGTCTAGTGGTTAAGCGACTTCGTCATGAAATGCGAGAGTTCAAGTTCGAGTCCCACTCGGGGTAAATAATTTTTCCTTCTCGTATGTGGCACTGTTCGTTCGGGCCGACCGTCGGGGGTTCTCTCCGGGTACTCCGGCTTCCTCCCCCTCTGCTTTGGAAATGTTCAGCCCACAAAATTTGAAAATAAATGCAATTCTAAATTCCGAAACTAAAATGGTTGAGCTGACCCTTCGCACCACGTGACTGTATTGTGTCCAATGTGTGAGAAAATGCGTGTGATTCACGTGAGCGTGCGTGTTCAGTTCGGCTTTGAGCCGATTCAAGAAAGTGGGTGTAATTATTATAGTGCTATGCAATGCTTATTTATTATTATTATCATTTGACCACAGTTTTTGGGACATGTTTTTTTTTTTCATGGTGGGAATGGCACATTCCATTTAACAGATGACCTATTTCTTTATTATTATTATTATTATTATTATTTTGCCGCCCAAACTCTTTTGCCAGTTCCAGTGGTGTTCCTCTCAGGTAATGGGTGGAATCCACGGAGGGCTCAGAAGCTGGGGCAATTTTTTTTATATTTGATGGATTTTATATGATGATGGAGATGAGGATGATGGTAAGATGATGCTATGGAGGTCCGCGTGGTTTGGGACTGCTAGGAAGAGCCGCATTCCACGCTTCCTGTCATAATTATCCCGGCATTAACCAGGCCCGGGAACTACGGCACCTGCGGTGCCGGCCATGTACTCATCCACATCATAAGACGTGTCATACCAAGGGACGCACCCCCAAAGTCGCACCCGTGAAGTGGGTGGATCTCGGCTGTGTGGCAACAGCCTCCCCACTGGGCCCATAGCACACCCGCTCTGGGTAGCAGCCGACCTAGGTAGCTTGCCTCGGCTGGGACTCGAACCCGGGTCTTCCGGTCCATGGTCCGAAGTGCTAACCACTACACTACGGGGGCCGGTAGTGAAGTGAGGTTGACAAAGACACGGCATTAGTATACTACAAAATTACACTTCCGAGGCTTTCTTTTATTTTTTATTATTTTTTGTTTTTGCTTGCCGTTCATAGAAATGCCTTTGTGCTCGAAACCATAGTCTGTTTTCTTTAGAATTTGGAAGATTTTGCCGCATGAACATTTACAGAATTCGCAGTGTGGAAAACAAAGTCGTAACGTGACCTGTATAACCTCCCGCACGACGACAGGGGGACATCTCAGAGGTTCGGTTAGCGGGACCTTCTGCAGACACTCGGGGAGGTAACTCGATCTGACACCTGCCGCCCACAGTCTGAATTGCTTCACTTTGGTGTCGGACATAATGACGTCACACAGAGATTTCAGTCTGCCACTGACACTGAAAAAAAAGAAGAAAAAAAAAAAGACACCGTTGATATGTGAATGTTTTGAGGTTTAACGACTTGTTTCCACCGGGAAGGGTGATAAAAGAACGGGAGCACCATAAAAAGCATAAATTTTGGCCCCGTCAGGATTTGGACCCACGACCCTATGTGACAATGCAAAGAAAGTGAACTCAGGTGATTATCCCATCAGCCCTCGCGAACCCTCCGGTCGTCGTCCGAGAGGCCTCTAAAAATTCCCAAGCACAACTTGAAATCTTTTTGGCGAGTTTCAGTTTTGTCGCACCAGCCTTTTGGAAATCTCTGCCTGCAAATCTGAGAAATGTGCCCACACAGTCGGTTTCTAAGAGCAGTCTTAAAACTCTTTTATAAAGCCTTCCAGGAATTTACTGTGTAACTGGTCAGTTTCACCGGTGCATGTCTGTTCGTCGTTGTAAGGGTAGGCTGGGTGGGTGTTTGGGGGTTTAACGTCCTTTTCCACCACATACGGGTGATACCAAAGACGGGGCAACGATGAAAAAGCCAGCCCAAAAAATATTTGGCCCCAGCCGGGATACGAACTCACGACCCGAGCATTAGAAGTCCAACGCTCTACCATTCGGCCACCCCGGCTTCCCATTCGTCGTTGTAAAATGTGCGTGAGTGTCGGTGAGTGATCGGAGCATTGAGTTTTATTCCAAAGAAATGCGCCTTACAAACACCATACTTTATTCATAATGGATATTATTATAACATGTCGCTCACCCGTCAACCTCGTCCGCGATGATATTGAGCTTCCCGCCGACATTCAAGACAACATCCCGTAGGGCACGACTCATTGTTGCCTGACCATACAGTTTCCTCATGTCCAGGAGGTGTATACGCCCGGCAGCATCTGGCGCCATCTGGCGGAGCTGGCTTATGATGAGACACGCCGCGGCCAGGGCGTCCCGATCTAAACACGTGACGTAAACGTGTTCTCCCTCCTGCAGGTCACAAAGCATAATCTAAAGGTTAAGGAGCAAGAGGACCTGCATTACGAACATGCTTTCTTGGATTTTTTAAAAAGAGTTTGCTGAAAGTGCATTTGACCCCAGATTTTTGTTGTTTTTTTTTGTGAAAAGAGGGATGTTTGATGTGTTGAAAAATGGCAGCTTTGATTTCAGGTGTGACCATTTTTATAAAAAACCATATCCTTTGATGTGCGCCAGGGCATGAATAACAGAGTGCACAGTTTAGGGTGGGTGGGTGGGTGTTTAGGAGTTTGTCGTCCTTTTCCACCACGTAAGGGTGATATCAAAGACGGGGCAACGAGAAAAAGGACAGCACACATGTTTCGCCCCAGCCGGGATTCAAACTCACGACCCGAGCATTGAGAGCCCAACGCTCTACCATGGGTTCGGAAGGACGCCGCATCAGCAGATTATGAAAATTTCGTTATCGGGGCTTGACTTTTGGCACGCAGCTTGTGGCCGTATCTTGCTTCTAGAAACCATTGTATGTTTTGGTTGGAAAATCTGTTGTTTTTTTTTTGTTTTTTTTTTAGGACGTGTGCTGCCTGAAATTTGTAGGAGCCGAAGGGTAGTGTAGCAGGCGAGCAAACTCTTGTTTCCGGTCTCACCGGCCTGGGAGAAGGTATAAAAGGAGCAGCGATTCCAGTCTCTGGACTGGCGGCCGAATAGGCTAGCAGCCCTGGCTGACAAAGCTAGTACCAGTCCCCGGCTGACAAAGCTGGTTCCCCGACATCTTCCCCGGCAGATAAAGCTTGGACTAGTAGGAGTATGTTAGTTTCCCTACCATTTAGTTACTTGTGGCTGTGAAAGCTACACTACTTGGCTGTTTAAGCTAAACCAGTTGTAAGGTACTATTACCACACATCTAAACTAGTAGCATTATTTTGTCGCTACTCCTCGGCAATCTCCAGCCTTACCTAGGAGCCGAAACAAGGAACGGACCTCTAAAACTTAGCCGGCGGTCCGGTTACAGTAGCAATAAAGTGTATTCAGTGACCTGAAGCCATCGTCTGGCCTTGAGCACCAGCATCACGGTCTTCCCTGTCCCCGGCGGTCCCGTCAGGAACAGCATGTCGTCACCATACAGCAAGACATCCACCTGACTGGGATAGAGAGCGAGTCTGGTGAACAGTCCCCCTATAGTACTGATAGCCTGACTCTTGCTCCACACCTGTCGACGAGGTTCTGCCTGCCACATGTGTCGACGAGGTTCCGTGCTGCAGTAGTACTGGACTGACGTCACGGGAGTACAAAACCTGTTTAGACATTTTAAACAGCAGGGCCCGTATGTAAAAGTCGAGGTTAATTTAACCCACGGCTACAGACCAACCCAGACTAGGACAAAAGAAACCCTAAAGCAAAATTAAATAATAATAAAAACAATAAATAAATAAAACAAAAAGGAAGCGAAGAAAAGAAGAAAAAAAAATTCCTTCTATAACGGCTCAAACACCTTCCTGGAATGGGCCCGCTTCCTGATAAAAAAAAACCAAACAAACAGAAAATTTAATCCCAGAGCTAGTTTAGTTCGAGGTTAGACTCTAACCCGGGGGGAGCCGGGGTGGTCGAATGGTAGAGCGTTGGACTTCTAATGCTCGGGTCGTGAGTTCGATCCCGGCTGGGGCCAAATATTTGTGCTGGCTTTTTCAGCGTTGCCCCGTCTTTGATATCACCCTATGTGGTGGAAAAGGACGTTAAACCCCCAAACACTCACCCACCCTCTAACCCGGGGCTAAAAGCCCTAACCTCAACTATGACATACGGGCCCTGGTGTCACGTTAGGATGGTGAGACGGGCTTTGGCGTTTTAAGCGTTTAAGTAGACCTGCTTGTCAATCTCAAGGATAGGCAAAAAGACTGCGGCACTCGGGCTGGGGCTGGGCCTGTACAAAATTTGATTCAGTCAGGGCTGAAATCAGACTGCCCTTGGCTTTATAGGGATTTCAGGACGCCGAAAACTCTGTCACTGTGACAGGGTTGATTTTGCACAGTCGGATAGTTTTTTTTTTTTTTTTTTTTAAACACACTGCTTGTGGCTTCTTGTTTGTTGAGATTGAAACCTTTAAGGCCGAGTTAGAAGGAGAGAAGCAGGATTCTCGCCCTTGTAATGTGGATCGATTGCACAAGCACAAGCGTACTTCTCCATCACATCATTTACTAGGTGCGTCGAGGTGGGATTTTTGCGATGTCGTGTATTTTGGGACAAAAACAATTTCCCTCTGAAAAAAAGTATTTTCAAATCAGTTCAATTTCTCACCGTCTGGGGGAGCCGGGGTGGTCGAATGGTAGAGCGTTGGACTTCTAATGCTCGGGTCGTGAGTTCGATCCCGGCTGGGGCCAAATATTTGTGCTGGCTTTTTCATCGTTGCCCCGTCTTTGATATCACCTTATGTGGTGGAAAAGGACGTTAAACCCCTAAACACCCACCCACCCTCTCACCGTCTGACCAGCCCCCTGTAGAGCTCGTCTGTCATGTTAGGGTCTTCCCCATCTCCAACCATCCGCCAACGCCACCACTCTTCTGCTTTCTTCATGGCGTCGTCGGGCAGGTCCCGCTTGTGATGGTCGTTCTGGTTGAGCTGCATGTACTCCGGTACTGGCATCATGTCCTGGCACAGACACAGACGGGTCACCGCCTCCATGTCGCTGAGGTCAGGCTCTCCGAGACATCTCGCTAGTTCCTGAGGGAAAAAAATATGCACTGGTTTGTGCACTGAGATCAGCTCACTTTAATGTATTGTTGCGATGTCGGATCTTTACACATCATAAAAATACAAGGACTTTACAAAAACAACAACAGCAACAACAACAACAGCAACAACACCCCCCCAAAAAAAAACAAAAAAAAAAACCAAAACAAACCCAAAAAAAAAACAAAAAAAAAAACCCAAAACAACAACCAAAAAAAAAAAAAAAAAGCAAAAAACAAAACAAAACCCAAAACAACAACAACCAACCCCCCCCCCCCCCCAAAAAAAAAAAAACCCACAAAAAAACAAAAACAAAACAAACAAACACTCCAACAAAAAAACAAAACAAAACCAAAAACCAACAAAACAAAACAAAACAACAACAACAACAACCCCAAACCAAAAAAAAAAAAAAACAAAAACGAAACAACAACAACAACAACAACACACAACAACACACACACACACACACACACACACACACACACACACACACACAAACAACAAAACACCACCAACAACAACAACACTTGCCATCTCTCCCTCCCACACACACAGACACAGACACAGACAGACACAGACAGACACACACACACACACACACACACACACACACACACACACACACACACACACACACACCTGCCCCATTTCAGGGTACGTCTGGAGTTGTACCGTCAGGAGCTTGTCCCACACGTGCGGCAGGATCACCGTCTTGAGAATCCTCGGCCGCTTGACCTTGTCCAGCACACTGTGTTGCGTCATCAGGTCCACCAACCGCTTGGCAACATCACGTGACACAGACTCGTCTGACAGATAGGTGAACACCATTTTCGACATTGCCCTCACTGATTGCGTCCTGTGGTCATCGCTGTCCGCCAGCTGCCTGGTCACGTGATTAGACAGCTCCGTCACCATCCGACGAGACAAGATCGCGTTGAGGTGAGGAGAGAATTCATCAAGTACTTGCTTCACGTGCTCTTTGACAGCACTACCAGACGACGATGCTCTGTAGACCTGGGCTAACAGTTGCTTTGTTCTCCCTGTAACATGCCCTTGCAGCGTCCAACTACACTTCTCCATCAGCTGTCTGCTTAACTTATCCGAGCTCGTCTTTGTCAAGCTCGTTAAACTGGGCAGCGGTTTGAACTTTTTGACGGATCGCTTGACGTGCTTCTCCGCTTCTTCCTGTGTCAGCCTTCTCAGGAGCAACAGTGACAAGTTTCTCGTTTCCACATCCTGCATGTTTCGCCTCATCTCTTCTGCCACCCATTGAGTGTTTTCCACCGTCAGGCCCGTGTCCCGTTTCGTCTTCTTCCACAACTGCTGAACATCCTCTTCTGAGAGCTCTGTTTTGTCCCTGAAAAGTTTCTTTCGTTTTTCTACGATAGTTCTGATGTCCGTCTCGACTTCTTGGACTACCCGGAAGAACAGAGTGTCGGTAACCTTTCCGATAAAATCGTTTGATATTTGTTGACGTGCCTGCACCAGCTCATTTCTGATCCCCGCCAGCAGCTGCTGAGCTGTGCTCTCCAGGACTTGCCCGACAACTCTCTCAGCTAGTTGCCTGGTGACAGTCTTAGCCAGCAGCTGCACCACGCACTCTGTCAACTGACGGCCGATGTTTTTCGGCAGGTGGAGAGTTGTTTTCTCTGGCAGCTGACTGACGTAGGCTAGGACTGTTTCCTCCATGAGTTCCGCTACTACTTCATGCGACAACAGATTGGCCGTTGGGGGCGACAGCTTATCTCCGAACTTTTGCAGTAACTCTGACTCTACAATACTCGACAGGTTGTTCAATATCTTCGTTTTTCCCACAGACATCTGCTGGAAAATTCCGTGCGCCAGCTGGGTTAGTATCCTCTCAGACGCATCCTGCCCCTCAGACGCTCTGACTTCCTGCTCCTTCAGTTCTTCTGTCAGTCTGTCAGTCATCAGTGTGGTGACCTCCTGAAGGAAGTACTCTGTTACCTCCTCCTCAAGTGCCTTTACCAGGTGTGCTGTCAGAATGCCGTACAGCTGACACGTCACTAATCTCGTGACCTCGCTCAGCAGCTCCGGGATTTGCTGAGACTGATCTTCAATCATTTTTCTCAGCTGTTTGTCGATTGCTTCTATCACCTGACCATGAGTGTCAGGCGATGGCCCCTTGGTGCCGCTGTGTGTTGTATTCTCTGGGGTTCCTCTCTCAGCCCAGAATATCGCCTCTTTGGCCACTTCCTTTGACCACTGGGACAACTCTTCGAATATCCCAGCCGCTAGAGGCCTGACTTCTTTCTGTAGGAAATACTCCCAGTCTTCTTCTGATTCGCTGATCTCTTGATCCCGTGTCGTGGTTTTCCTTTCCGATATGCCTGGCCATTTTACGTGGACTTTAGCCTGTGTTTTCCTTTCTGATTCACCGGAGTCCTCCATGCTGATTTCTTCATCCTGTGTCGCGGTTCTTTTTTCTGAAACAGTTGTACCTTTCTGGAACGATTCAATTTGCTGCTCAGCAAAGTCTTCCTCTGGTAGATGGGTTCCGTGTTCTGTGCACACTGTGCCTTTAGACGTAGTTGTGCTCTCTGCTGGACTCGTATCTCGTCCTTGGTTGTGTACAGCGTTGTAATCTTCTGCTGATGTGGCTCCCTCTTCAGTAACGATTGACGCATGGCTCGTGCCTCTTACAGATCGATCTCTTCCTCGAGCTGCAATCTGCTCAGCATGTTTGATGGCTGATGCTCTGGACAGTAGTCTCACCCAGTCCCGCGTATGCTGGTCCACCACGGCTAATGACACTTCCTTCAGTACTGACTCCGCGTGTCGTTCTTCCAGCACCTGGTCGGTCTGCGGTTTGTTCTGTGAAACCTCTCTTTTCTCCGTCTCACCCACTTCACGCACCTCTTCCACTATCTCCCTTGCCAATATTTCTCTCTCCTGCTTAGGCAGCTTCGCGACGATTTGCTCTACCAGCACCTTCTCCACCAGCTTCTTGACGTCCCGTTCCGTGACGTCTAGGTAAGTGATGGCCTCATCTAGCTGCACCCTCTGAACGTCGACGGCTCTGTTGCTGGCGGTTTTGATGCTCCCGATCAGAACCCCATACTGGCGGTGAAGTATCATCAGGTCAAAATCGCCTTCAGCTGGCTCAGCGCTGTTCTTGAAGTCCGGAGCAGACACCAAGGACCGCCTGTTAAAGTCGCTACACTTTACCTGAGACAGGACCACCATCCCGTGCTTCTCCTTGTCTGAGTTCATGGCACGTGGGTTTGTGGTAGTGGGGTTTGTGCCTGCTTGCAATCTTGATGCCTCGCTACTAGTAGCGGCGGAGGTCGTGCCTGATAGGTTCAAGACTACTGGCCTTGTGGCTGGTGGGTTTGTTGCTGTTGAGACTGCGGCTGGTGCGTTTGTTGCTGTTGAGGCTGCGGCTGGTGCGTTTGTTGCTGTTGAGACTGCGGCTGGTGGGTTTGTTGCTGTTGAGGCTGCGGCTGGTGGGTTTGTTGCTGTTGAGGCTGCGGCTGGTGGGTTTGTTGCTGTTGAGACTGCGGCTGGTGGGTTTGTTGCTGTTGAGACTGCGGCTGGTGGGTTTGTTGCTGTTGAGACTGCGGCTGGTGGGTTTGTTGCTGTTGAGACTGCGGCTGGTGCGTTTGTTGCTGTTGAGGCTGCGGCTGGTGCGTTTGTTGCTGCTCGTTTTGTGCCTGGTGGGATTGTGACCCTCGAGGCTGCGGTCACTGTCGTTTGGGCTGTTGGGTTTAAGACTGCTGAGGTTGTGCCTGCTTGGTGTACGCAAGATTCTCTATCTCGTCTACGAGAAGCCTCTCTGTCTGCCTTTTTCTTATTGGCCAAAGCGCGGATAGTGGTGAGGACTCTCCTCTGTACCAGATCGTCTTCGATCGCTCGCCTGTATTCCTGGTGTTGCCTGGGATCCAGAGGAATGAGGACAGTTTGCCCGGCAATCTGCTGCTGCACGTGCGCCTCGGGATTGAGATCAACAGGCGGGATGAAGTAGGTCTCGGTCTGTAGGTCCGGGAACCACTTGTCAATAAACTCGTCTTCCTGTTCGTTAGCCTGTAAAACATCACGGTATTCAAAGTCTCTGTATTCATACGCGTTCCAAATGAATAAATGTCCCCCCTGGCCATTTCGACCATTTCTTTGTGACTTTGCGGGTTCTAATAGTAGAGGAGTATGACTTTCTTCGGCCTAACACCTGTACTACACATCGATACGACCAAGTCGCTAAATATAGCCGCCAATCAGCGACGTCTGGTTGGTGTTCAGTCTGTAACCAAATAACGTCGTCTGCGGTACGCGTCTACGTAAGCAGAACAGCATATACACCTATCTGAGTGACCGCAATGGTTTCAGATGCTATGTTGTGTCCCAAGTGACTGATTCTGACGCACGGATTTAAACGCATTTGATGAAAAGCTTTCCATAGCGTTGTACTAGGCCTGACAAACGTACTGAGACTTAAACACGCACGCACGCAGGCACGCACGCACGCACACACACACACGCACGCACGCACGCACGCACGCACGCACGCACGCACGCACACGCGCGCGCGCGCGCGATTTTCATCTATCGTCGTTTGTCGTGAAATAGATCTGCCATTTGTGAGCAAATAAGTAAGTAAAAATTTCTTCACGAGAATTTTCATGGGGAGTAAAGGGGGACAATCCTTGGAGGGAGTTATATTCATCGTCTTACAACGGTTTTAAAGAACGTGTATATTAAAATACCAACCATCATGCTATTGTCCGTACGAACACAGCAGTCACTACAAAACTGAGACCTTTGCACTGTGTCTGTCTGAAACAGGATAACACGTCCATGTGCAGATATTAGACTACAGTAGCATGGAGGGTACGGTAGCTTTTCTTTCGTGTGTTTATTTTTTCCATATACAGTCTTCACAAAATGTTAAGGACCAGTCAACATAATGGGTGACAGTTTCAATAAATCAGAAAAAATAAACGAATAAGAATTTTCCCGTAAAATTCGGTAGCAAGGTTAAGGGGTAATTAGTGAACATGGCTACCACTGTGTGGATGGCACGTGCGCGTCACACAGCATGCTTGGCGCGTTTGAAAATCTGCAATTTCCGCAAAACCAGACCGAGTTTCAATGTTCAGTGAGCGATACCTGGGGCTTTCTGCACGGCAAAAATGAGATGCAGGTCAAAGAATACATCCCTGGTTATGAACTGTGCTCATTTGTTTGCCTACATAAGCCGCCGTTTCAGCGATGTTCAGCACTACACCAGCATGCCACCACGACAAAAGTTGAATGATATTTGCAAGTGGTCCTTAACTTTTTGTGAAGGCTGTAAGACCCCTTAGGGGCACATGTAAATGATTAGAAAGATAAAACAACATATACATATGTACACATACCTGTTCTTTTCTCAGTTCTTTTTTTTTTTACTAGCTATATATTTTCTTTTCTACTGCAGCCCGGGGAAGATGACAGCGAACTTGAAGTTGTACCTCAAGACCACAGACACACTTAAAAACAAAAACAAAAAACCTCCAATGTCGTATAACTACATGTAGAACACGTATGATAGAACTAACACTTAGCGGGCTACACCCTACAGTTAAACAACACACACCCGGGGTAGGGGAAACAGAAGACGGAGGAGAAAGGGGGGTAAGGGGTCGGAGGGGGGGGGGGGGTGGAGGGAGGCATTGTTGTGTCCTTTTTTTTTTTTTTTTGGTTTGTTTTCCAAAGCAAATTTTATTGAACTTATATGATATGGAAGTTTATTTCTTTATCACACCAATAAATATAATTGTACTACATGCCTTTGGTATGTGGGCACGTTATGCGGGGCACAGCATAACCAGCGTCATCTTTTTTTTTTTTTTTTTGTCTATGATTGTGTGTTTTGTATTACATGTAAGTATGAATCATTGGTGCAGCCTGGACAGTCTGCCCAGCAAACTTTTTGTTGTTGTTGTTGTTACAACATCAGTACATGTAATAGTTCTACTCATAAGCGTTCATGACGAAATGTTGCGTACATTTGATTAGGTACCAGAATACAAAAATACCAGTTTTATGGCATAAGAATATTTATGATTTATGATCAGTAAACTCTGTGCTTTGCTGTACTCTCTCTCTTTCTGTGTGTGTGTGTGTGTGTGTGTGTGTGTGTGTGTGTGTGTGTGTGTGTGTGTGTGTGTGTGTGCGCGCGCGCGCGCTAAACCGTGTACTTTGTTGACAAGGCGTTTTTACTTACCTTTGTGCATACGCCTAAAGAAGTAGTTCCTTTAACAATACCTCTGTTTTAGGAAAGAACAAAACAGAACGTGACGAGTTTGCTCACCAACCGGCGGTAAAATACACTCCAAGCCAGTTAAATCGGCTCGCCAGGGGCACTGCCCAGGGACGCCGTCGCCACGCCAGTGAACAGAACACGATCCTATTCTTTCCTCGCCACGCCAGACAACTGCAGCTGACCGCGCGCTATGTGCATTGTCCAGCACCAGGCCGGCAACGCAGTCCGCCCAGTGCACGCTGGTAGCGTGTGAACAGAAAATCAACTCAGCGAGCGTGCGAGCCCGCTGCAGGCGTGTGCAAAGGCTCTTCAGTAGAATGATTTATCACTGTCATTTATGACAGTAGGTGCTTCCTTGCTCAGCAAGTTTCGTATCCGAAGTGAAACAGTCTAGTCCGGACGACAGACAGTCAAGTGTGGAAAGCCGGTGTCGACCGGGCTGTTTCCTTTAGATATGTAAAGTGTACATGTGTACATGTTTCAGCGAGTTTAACTTGACTTGATATTCAGCCACATAATTTTGCTGGAGACTGAGTGACAGATCAGTCAGATCAGACAGATCATTGAAGAAAGTATTCTCATAATTATTCAACATTGTGTCATGGTTTGGTAACCTCTCTGTAAAGGACAAGCGGAGCCGGGGTGGCCGAATGGTAGAGCGTTGGACTTCTAATGCTCGGGTCGTGAGTTCGTATCCCGGCCGGGGCCAAATATTCGTGCTGGCTTTTTCGTCGTTGCCCCGTCTTTGATATCACCCGTATGTGGTGGAAAAGGACGTTGGACCCCCAAACACCCACCCACCCACCCTGTAATGGACAAGATACGACTATTCATAAGACGAACGTTTTACCACATCGCACGACCAAAAGGCAAAAACAGGAGTTTTAAAAGGATTCAAAAGTCGAATGGCAAGTGATGCACAGCCGTTCCACACGGTCATTTGCACAACCGGAAAATGTGTGAAGCAGGGCCCGTATGTAATAGTCGAGGTTAGGGCTTTCAGCCCTTGGGTTAGAGTCTAACCTCGAACTAAACTAGCTCTAGGGTTAAATTTTTCTGTTGTTCTTTGTTTTAAATCAAGAAGCGGGCCCATTCCAGCAAGGTGCCTGTGCCGTTATAGAAGGAATTTTATTTTCCTTTCATCGCTTCCTTTTTTTATATTTAATTTTGCTTGTGGGTTTCTTCTGTCCTAGTGTGGGTTAGGCCCGTAGCCGTGGGTTAAATTAACCTCGACTTTTACATACGGGCCCAGATATCGAAACGCCTTGGCTTGAGTCCATTGACACCCCACTTACCGCTTGTCCGAACAGCACCGCCTCTGCTGCGCAAACACAAATCAAATACCGTCACTCCAGAGCAGGACGATTCCCACTTTCAACATCACACACTACGTTGTCAGCATTTCTCGGAAGTAATCCAGCAAAACCAGGAACTCAAACGTTCCCGACGTAGAATTATCGACCGGCCGTGCACATTTCAATGAGCCGGTGCACACCTCGCTCTCCTACGCACAGAAATGAGTGCGCTTTGTTTGTTGTTGTTTTGTAGGTTTTCTTTTACAAAATTTAATTTGACTGAAACAATTCATATTTGTCTTATATAATTTTTTATTATTGGATAATGAAACATCGCCCATGAAAATATTTTTGTTGTGAGTTATTTTTGGAAGTGACCTACAAAATGGCAAGACGGGTTAGAAAGTGTATCACAGCACGTGGCACGGTTGCGTTACAATGGCTATGAACAGTCTGTTGACTTCGAGGTAATCATTACGGCAATGACGCCCCCCCCCCCCCCCCCGCCTAAATTTATCACCGACGTGCGAAGCACAGAGCACGTCGGTGACAAATTTAGACTTCATCGGGTTTCATTACCACAATGATCACCTCGAAGTTAACAAACACAGGCAGTTGATCACCTTATTGTAAACCAGGCTGGTTGGGGCATAACAGAAGCAAGTATCAAATCTGCACGCAGATTTCCTAAAAGTGAAGGCAAGCAGGATCATCTTCGACCCCTCTCATGCCCTCAATAGCTGCTATGTTTTGATGCCATCACGGCGGCGGTATAGTTCATAGGCCCGTCTTCAAGGCAAGACGTTTCACCGAGGTCCGTGGTGCATTTGGAGGTATAACGTACTTTGTTTTCATTTCATTTTAGTTCTCCTACAGCGATTGGCGGATACTGCACAACCCTTGCTGGGGATTAAACATGCCGAAAGCACTTCATGCACAAATGAGCGGCAGTGGTAACAATCTGAGAAAAAACGTGTTTGTCTGGACTTTTTACCAGACACTGCAAAGTTTGAAGCACGTGTAGTTTGATAGGACTGAAACATGGAAAGAAAGCAGTAAGTCTGTTGGTGTCATTTGATGAAGACGACCATGACGTCAGTGTCTTTCATCTTGAAATCACCCCTTTCCTTTCACAATTTTCATGACGCCATGGACGTACTGTTTTATGTTGTGCAGTGCTTCACGGGGGTGACTAGACTGCCCGAATTAACATCAGTCACACACACACACACACACACACACACACACACACACACACACACACACACACACACACACACACACACACACACACACACACAAATAGAGAGAGAGAGAGAGAGAGAGAGAGAGAGAGAGGACGCAACGGTCAAGATAAAATGAGTATGCACAGAAACAAAAGATTTATTTCGTACATAGATTAATGATGTAAGAACGACTTTGACGCAAGAATATACGTACGAGAACAATTGCATAATCGTGTATACAGATATTTTGTCTGTAAAAATAAACTGAAAACATTTGAAACAATATACTCTTTACAAATAGCCCTTTCCTCCAAAACAAACACACTAACAACAATCTAACAAACAACAACAAGACATTTGAAGGACCACAGCGGGTAATTTTTTTTTTAAATGCGATGTACATGTTTTGTAATATCCTTTCTCGGGTGTCCTCGCCTGAAGACTTTCCATGTGAATTAAGTGATGAAATTATTCAAAACACCCATGATTTTATCGAAATGAGTGAACAGTGTAGTTGTCCCACACCACATAATATTGTTCACAGAAGGAGGTTTCGATTAGTGGTCAAGGCGTCTGCTGCGGATCCTGAGGCTTCGTGAGCAGGAATTTAGTTATGGGATTTTTTTTGCCGATTCGAGTCAAAATTCACGTGCAGACTCGTTTAGGTGACTTCGTGGGCGCACACATGCATCAGTATGGAATGTGCACATTCCTTCCAAGAGGGGCCGTCCAAAGGAAAAGAAGTACACACCATGCAAGCATTCACGAGGCACTGTCTAAATACCAACTTCCTCCGAGGTGGGGGAAGGAGGGGTTGGGGGCGTTCAAAATGCTATACCAAAACAAACAAACAAACAAACAAACAAACAAACAAAGAAAGAAAGAAACAAAGAAACAAACAAACAAACAAGAGGTCTGAAGCCGGAGTTAAGACTTGAAGAGCGTATACCTAACATACAGCTTTTCAAAGAATTACAGTTAAGTTATATTCTAGCAATTACATGCATGTTAGTCCACAGCATTGTCAGCAACGTTCGAGTTATGGGCACCCAAGACTGACTCCGGACTGCCGACAATTAGACATATATATATATATATATATATATATATATATATATATATATATATATCTTCCTTCCCGTACTTTCATATTAACCTGATTGAGCGCATGTTTTCGGCTTTAGCGACGCCTTTGTTCCTATTTTATATATATTATATGTCTTATTGGCGGCAGTCCGGAGTCAGTCTTGGGTGCCTAAATCCTTCGGCAGAGACATGAATCACACTACAGACGGGCGGTTAAGGGCTCGTTCCCCCGTCTTTGATATCATTCTTACGTGGTGGAAAAGGACGTTAAACTCCCAAACACCCATCCACCCACCCGCGGTTAGGGGGACGGGAGGTGGGTAATTATGAGCGTGTGTGAATGTGCACGGTGTAATATTTATTCTGTTTTGTTATGTGACATTACGTGTGCCTGCTTGCTCTATGTATGAGTGGCATGGATGATTCCAGCGTGTGCTTGCGTGAGGCGTGGTGCGTGTGACACTGACGTTTGTAAAATATGTTAGTCTCCACAACTGCAATACGATGAGCGTCGGTAGCAGAGGGAAGATACGCAACTCTCCTAATGTCACAATGAAGGAGTTTTAAGACCTAGAAGAATAATCTGACAAACATGGGTGTTTGTACAAGACCGCCAGTGAGTTTAAGTACATAATAATAATAAGAAGGGAAAAAACAAGTTTATATAAACTGTTTATATATGTATATATGGTTGTGCATAGATTCAAGATAACTTTCCTGTTGAAAACTGCTCCGCGAAAGTTGTAGAATAGTCAACAGGTGTGTGTGTGTGTGTGTGTGTGTGTGTGTGTGTGTGTGTGTGTGTGTGTGTGTGTGTGTGTGTGTGTGTGTGTGTGTGTGTGCTCAATCATACGCGGCTCCCTGTCGTACATGCTAAATGACATAGTACTAGTAGTACAGTAGATAGTATCCAGGCCTGTATAATGTAACTGTTATTGTGATAATCATGGAGTACACACCAACTTCTGTCTTGTTTTGTAGTTATGTGCTGTATTGTAATGTACTTGTAACTATGATATATGACAAAACAGAATAAAAAATAAAACAAACAAACAAACAAACAAACAAACAAACAACAACAACAACAACAACAACACCACCAACAACAACAAAAACAACAACAACAACAAATTGCAAATCAGGCATCGAGGGCAAATACCTGAAGAAAATAACTTCCCAACGAAATGTTAAACTAGCGTCTAGACAATTATTACTATACAAAATTGAAACTAATATCCACAACAAACCTATTATGAGTAATATGTCCGGTAACGCGCCTGTTACTTTCGGTATAGCAAGAAAAACAACAGCAAACACAAAAACAAAGCGTAACGTACAGATCTGTTCATGTTAGTATGTTGAACAACGTTAAAATGCAAGAAGGAAACAGAACGTGCTGATAAGGGGCATAGATAAAATGGTTTTGTAGGTAAGAAATGATGACTATATGGGTGTGTGTGTGTGTGTGTGTGTGTGTGTGTGTGTGTGTGTGTGTGTGTGTGTGCGTTTGTGTCTGTGTGTCCCCGACTATATAAAATCCAAATAACAATCTACATTGAATTTTCTGTTGTGTACAAAAGACAAAAACGGAGAAATGACTACAGTTTACATTACAGTATTCCATACTAAGTCCTATTGCAGTCGACATCAAAACAAAGAGCACCAACTTACGCGGTTTCACAGGGCATGGTATCCCGCTCAGTGGAACAAAGTTATATCGAAGGTACTTTGAAGGTTAAGCTGGACAAGTCTAGTTTGTTGCTAAAGCTTTGCTGCGAGAAAAAAAAATCTTCACAAAGCACACAACATGTCTTTGCGAACAGAAAGGAAAATGTGACTGCACATAAATTGGAAAGTATGTACAGACCCATACGCTTAAGTCAAACACGCTTAAGTCGAACTTCGGATACGTCGAAGCAAAAAAATTTTCCCGGTCAGTGAAACTAGAAAAGAAGAAGAAAACATAAGCTGAAAACTTATCACCGTTTGGTGCCAGGCAGCTTTCATGTCAGAACGAAACAGCCATCAGAAAAACTTGGCTTTCTCCTTCCTCTGCATTGCATGTGTGACTATGGTAAGACCAAGCGAATATTCTGAACTGAAAGTGAACTAAAAGTGAACAAAATAGCTACGGAGATTCGATGAAATGGCAGCTTGCACGAACGTATTGAATATAACAAATCCTAGCAGTAAGGCTCAATATAGTTCGCACCCCTGGGCCGTACTGGGCAAACTATTCAAACGCATCCACATTCATTTAGTAGAGTTCGCCTGCTTAGACCGGTTTAGGGTTAGTTAGGGTTAGGTTTAGATTTAGGGTTGGGGTTACCATGTGGTGCTGATGCAATCGCTATGTTGTTTCTGACGGTCGCAGTGCATTTACAGCAGGTGCAAATGACACAAGGGGGCGAACTATACCAACGCAGCACCAGTAAGCTCATGTTGACCAGGGAAAATAAATTTCAGTTTCCAAACCGATTCGGGGGGGGGGGGGGGGGGAGGGGAGGCGCAACTCGCTTAACTCGAAGCTAGAGTCAAAATTCGACCTTATCCGTCGTCACGGATAAGTCAAACTTCGGATACGTCGAACGAAAATCCATTTCCCCTGCGAATTCGACTTAAGCGTGTTCGACTGTATAATGAAATGGAGCCATTAATGATTGCCATTTGCACAACGCTGACCAAGAGTGACTCGGGACACAGCCATCGCGTTCACTACATCGTGGCATGTACTGTGCATTGTGTGTATAAATTCCCAGCAAGTAAATACAAATAATCAACGAAGATCTGCATACATATATCTAAGGAGGCAAAAATCACAAAGAACGCCATGCGTATACATCCACCTGAATGGCATTTCCAAGACACACCTTGTCTTGTTATTTTTTTGTTTTGGAAAAACTCACAGAGGTATTAGCATTAAGTAATAAACATGATAATAAAGCTCGAGGGAAACTATAAATGGCACACACACTTTTACTGGTCCATTCCTATTAGAGAACGAATTCTGTGGTCTTTAGTAAGTAAAGGAGCAAAAAATGTTTTTGTAGAGTTTGTCTTTTAGAGCCATTATGTGTACAGTTGTAAAATATCCATTCTGTTCGCGTGATTCTTGAAAAAGAAAAAAAAAAAGAAAAAAGAAGCTAATGATGGAAAGAAAACCATTTTTGTGAAGTTCTGAGCAGAAAGTGAGGAATTTTTTTAAAGTCAAGGCTATACAGTAACGATTCTTTTTCCAATTTTGCAAACAGGCAAAGAGTGCCTAGCACGTAAACAAACAAACGGTCCTGCCCGCAGCGCTGTAAAAATAAAACTTAAGACAAATTATCAGATCGTTATTGAAGAAATGACGAAATGCAACTGTGCAGTGTATACGCTTCTAAAGCCTCGTTTTGCATTTTGCTCTATGTATACGTGCATGTCGGCATGATCTCAATGCAAATTGATGACGCCGACCTATGAAATAATCTTTGAGTTAAATAACAGATATGAGGGGAATAAAGTACGGACAATGCATGGAAATCCACACAATATACATTCACTTTGTGAAGGAAAGAAAAGATTGAGTACAACTGTACGTTACTGCCACACAAAATGGTTAGGAAATGTTTTTCACAAGTGGCCATGAAACTACATACACTGAATTCCCTCCTTTGAAATGTCCATTGTGTTCTTGTGCAGATTTCACTTGAAATTAAAAATGAAATAACTGTATTTGAAAACGGTGGAAGTTTTGGTCTTGCGATCAATTTTCAAACTTGCCGTTTTGAAAAATAAACAAAGAAACAAACAAAGAAACAAAAACAACAAACTGATCGAACATACTTAAACTGGAACATGAAACTTCACACACACACACACACACACACACACACACACACACTATTACCGCATGCATGAACTAGTACGTCTATATATATGCAAACGTATAGTACCTACATCTTTGTTCCACACCATGGGAAGCGATTCTGCATTCCCAACTAGACTCCAGAGTGCAGTACTTCCTCCTGAAAGACTGTGCCCCAGTGAGTGCCCAACTAGAAAATGTTGTTTTGCAACATACACTTGACGTGTGTGTGTGTGTGTGTGTGTGTGTGTGTGTGTGTGTGTGTGTGTGAGAGAGAGAGAGAGAGAGAGAGAGAGAGAGAGAGAGAGAGAGAGAGAGAGAGAGAGAGACAGAGAGGCCGGAAAAACAAAATTTGCAATCACAGTAATCAGTTCTTATCCTTGTTCTTAGCACTGCCTATAACCATGCCAAGTTTGGTGTCACTTGTGTTTATCGTACCTCAGTGAGACTGAAAATACCCATGACTGATCTTGGAAACATCTTGGCAGTTACTGACAACGAGTTTAGAGATGATTTTTGCAGTGAGGCTATTCATGATCGGTTACATACAGCTCACATTACTGATTAGTTCAAGTGGCTTACGGCGAAAGAAACCACAAGATCTTTCAAATTTTCGCAGTAGCCACCTAGCCTCCGGCAAAAATTGAAACACACATATTGTAATTATTCATTCCCCAAGACGTTCTGACTACACAGCGTAATGTGACGTTTGGTGAGTACATGGGTACTGGCAGACAGCGAACGACTGACACTGACACTGGTAGTTCCTTTACTTGACAACGGTAAAAGTTACAGGCACAATGACACTTTTGCAACTTGCCGTTGTTACACTATATGATGATGCAAAAATCAGTCAAAATTAGAAGAAAAAGAAACACCATACACTTGAAATGGTAAAAAATGACATAAAAGCAAACAATATGAAAAAAACAACAACTAAGAAACAAACAAAGAAACAACAACAACAACAACACTTGAACTGCATGAAACCCCCCCCCCCAAAAAAAAACAAACAAACAAAACAAACAAAAAAAACAACAACAACAAACAAACAAACAAACAAACAACAACACACCACCACCAGAAAAACTAGAGAGGCAAAAGCCTCCATGGCTCCCTTGTGACACAGGTCAAGGTCATTCACAAGAGCATGTTTGTAAAGCTCTTATCACTATCCATTATCATGCCAAGTAAAGTGTCTCTGGCGCTCTGAGTTCAATATTACAATTTTCCCCAAAACAGTTTGTATGACCTTGACCTTTGGTCAAGGTCATTCAAATGAGATCTCATCCATGTCTGTCATTATGCCAAGTTTGATGCCTCTAGTATTTGCAGTTCCTCCGAAAACAGTAATGTTAAAATTCACAACAGACAGCTTTAATGACCTTGACCTTCAGTCAAGGTCATTCAGAAAGGTAGGTCTCATTGCTGTCTATCATCATGCCTCGTTTGGTGCCTCTACTATTTGTTTTGTTGGAGAAAATGCCAAGGGTAAATTTTCTCAAAAAACGCTCACATGACCTTGACCTTGACTAAAAATCACTGAACACAGGTATGTCTGTAAAGGTGCTGCTAATGTCAGTCATCGCACATATAGTTTGATGCTTATGATTCTTCTGGATTCTGAGAAAATGAAAATAAAAATTTTCCCAACAGACTCTTTTAATGACCTTGACCTTGAGTCAAGGTCATTTAAGGTGGTATGTGTGCATAGGTCTTATCACTGTCTATCAGCACGCCAGGTCTGGCGCCTCTGCTTTCTGTTGTTTCTGAGAAAATGCCAATGTTAAGGTTTACACAAAAATAGCTTGTACGGCCTTGACCTTGAGACAAGGCCAACGACTACATGTATATCTGTAAAGTTCTTATCAACATCTATCATCATGCAAAGTTTAAAACCTCTGGTGTTTGTAGATTACGAGAAAATGCCAATGTAAAATTTTCAAACAGAGAGCTTTAGTGACCTTGACCTTGAGTCAAGGTCATTCAAAATGATATGTTTTGAAAGGTCTTGTGGTTGTCTATCAGCATGCCAAGTTTGGTGCCTCTGCTGTTTGTAGATTCTGAGAAAATGACAATGTTAAAGTTTTCTGGACACACACACACACACACACACACACACACACACACACACACACACACACACACAGACAGACAGACAGACGACAGACGCGGAGGGTTAATACATAGACTCCCATTGTTACACAAGGGAGCCAAAAAACCCAAAGAAACAAACAAAACATACACAAAAAACTCCAAGAACCCCCCCCCTTCCCCCCCAAAGCAAAAACAAAAACAAACAAACAAACAAAAACAAAAAAACAAAACAAAACAAAATAGAAAACAAACTATAACCAAAACAACAACAAACAAACAAACAAACAACAACAAAAAACACCCCCTCCCAAAAAAACAAAACAAAAAAAAACAGACATGGGAGTTACAATAATAATAATGGATTTTTTATACAGCGTTCATGCTCATCGAGCTGTAAAGCGCTTACAAAGTTACGAACAAAAAGATACAGTAAAAAGAGTTCTATCAATCTGACATTACGGCTGCTGCTGGGCTGGACATTAGTGTGTTTTGACTGCAGTTTATGAGGTGGGGACCAAATCTATAATGTCGTTTTTTTTTTTTTTTTTTTTTGGGGGGGGGGGGGGTCCAAAGGACGCGCAAGCAATAAAGGCTGATAAGCTCGCGGCTAACGAAAGTCACTTTCTGCCAGATCCTCTAAAACACCAAAATTTCCACGTTAAAACAAGATGTAAACATATATTAAAATTCTACTGGGTTTAAATGAGGAACATCTTTAAAGACTTAAAAAAACTGAACATAAGAGGCCAATGAGTGGCTAAATAAATCAGAGGACTATATATTCTGTAAAACAAATTGGCCTCTTTCAGGAAATTAAAGATGTTGTCAGGGGGAGACGACTCGCAGTACTAACAGTTTTGTCAGGAGTGTGAATTGTCGAATCGTCTGCAAACAAGGGGCATGAAGTTTCATCAGTTCTGACATGAAGCGGCAACTCGTTTATACAATAATAAAAGCACGGACTTTCAAGAGTGCAACTCCTTGCCTCTGGAACAACTTGCCAGCTCACCTCAAGTCAGGTTCTGCGTCAGTCATGACCTTCAAGCAGAACCTCAAGATGCATCTCTCTCTCTCTCTCTCTCTTTTTGTAGCGCTATACAAATGGCCAATCATCATCATCATCATCATTATCACCCAGCAGTGCATCGTCATCGTCGTCCACATCATCATCATCATCATCATCAATCATCATCATCATCAATCATCATCATCATCATCATATGGGACAGCCTTGACGTAAATGAGCTGGGAGACAGCGCGCGACATGGCCAGAAGCCTGGCGTACAACTTATCGCCCTTCTCCCCAATCGCTTCACCCATCACCGCCACCACCTTCCGCTCAAGACCCCAGACGGTCTCGTACCTCGTCACCGTCACCACGTCACCACCGGCCATCTCGGCCACCTCCCTCACTCCCTCCTCGTCATTGCTCCTCACCACCCTCACGGGGATGCCAAGCCTGCGAAGCCCTGTTACCGCTCCACTGGCGGGCTGTGTGACGTGCCCTGTGACGTCAGTTTCTTCGTAGTCGGGGTCAAAACACGTCAGCACCAACACATCCCGATAACTCAGGCCAGAAGCTGTCGTGCTGATGCTGGTGAAGTTGTCGTTGTTGTTGTTGTTGTTGTCGCCTGCAATTAAACACATAACGAGAGCAGTACGGCTGAGGATTTCGTGTGACGTTGTTGGGCGAAGATGAAGCAATGTTGGTGGGTTGTGGTTGTCGAAGAAATAAGTTGCATGTCAGAATAGAACACACACACACACACACACACACACACACACACACACACACACACACACACACACTGACCGACAAGTTTTCTTAGGCTGCGACCCAGTTCCATTCCACACTGCTGACACTTATGCGGATATGCTCCACTGTGACCGTCACAGCCCCGCCACTTCGTCCATCCGACACGCTTGACAGCATGCTCGATGGTGATGACCGGTTGGCCTTCAGCAGGGGGTGGGGTGGGGGGCTCGCTGTACTTCCGGATGGTCCCGTGCTGAATCTCTTCAGCCTGTAGGCCATAGATAGGAAATCCAATGAGGCAGGTTCAGGACTAAGAGGACAGGAAATATTAACATTCCACTTGCTTTCCTTGATTTACTGAGTTCCCGAAAACTGCAGGGCGGTTGGTGGTCTAGTGGTTAAGCGACTTCGTCATCAAATGCGAGAGTTCAAGTTCGAGTCCCATTCGCGGTAAAGCATTTTTCCTTCTCGTATGTGGCACTGTTCGTTCGGGCCGACCGTCGGGGGTTCTCTCCGGGTACTCCGGCTTCCTTCCCCTCTGCTTTGGAAATGTTCAGCCCACAAAATTTGAAAATAAATGCAATTCTAAATTCCGAAACTAAAATGGCTGAGCTGACCCTTCGCACCACGTGGTTGTAGTGTGTTCATGTCCAATGTGTGAGAAAATGCGTGTGATTCACGTGAGCGTGCGTGGCGGGTTCAGTTCGGCTTTGAGCCGATTCAAGAAATTGGGTATACTTATTATAGTGCTATGCAATGCTTATTTATTATTATTATCATTTGACCACAGTTTTTGGGACATGTTTTTTTTCCATGGTGGGAATGGCACATTTCATTTAACAGATGACCTATTTCTTTATTATTATTATTATTATTTTGCTGCCTAAACTCTTTTGCCAGTTCCAGTGGTGTTCCTCTCAGGTAACGGGTGGAATCCACGGAGTGCTCAGAAGCTGGGGTAATTTTTTGTTATATTATGCATGATGATGGAGATGAGGATGGTGGTAAGATGATGCTATGGAGGTCCGCGTGGTTTGGGACTGCGGGACAGAGCCGCATTCCACGCTTCCCTGTCATAATCATCCCGGCATTAACCAGGCCCGGCAACTACGGCACCTGCGGTGCCGGCCATGTACTCATCCACATCATAAGACGTGTCATACCAAGGGAAGCACCCCCAAAGTCGCACCCGTGAAGCGGGTGGATCTCGGCTGTGCGGCAACAGCCTCCCCATTGGGCCCATAGCACACCCGCTTTGGGTAGCAGCCGACCTAGGTATGAAAAATCCCGCTTGCCTCGGCTGGGACTTGAACCCGGTGTAGCATCCGGTCCGGTCCCCCCTCTGAAGTAGTCCCCCGGGGGACCAATTCGTGGCAAAAACTGCTCTATAATGGTCCCCCCCTTAGACATCCAGCCTCGTTTTCGACTGGTCCCCCTGGGCGATTTTGGTCCCCCCTCGCATCCAAAATAGGCCCCCTCTCGAACTGGTCCCCCTCTTTTCTAACCAATGTAGAGCTATGTCAGTATTTATTTTTAACTTTATTGTTACAAAACTTTATTGTCCCCAAAAGCACAGGGCCATAGGAACATTTTTTTTCTTTTTTTCCGATTTATGTGCTTGTTGTTATTTTTGTGTGTGTGAGATATATTTGTTTGGTTGTGTTCTTGTTTCTTTCAGTTGTTTTTTTGCATTGGTTGTTTTTTGCTGTCCACATTTCCTGTCATTTTTTAAAACTGGAAATAGCATTTAGAGAATAACATCAAAGACCAAGTATCTAATATTTTCTATACAACGCCATAGAAAAATATTTCTTCAAAATTAAGTAAGTGTCCATGACATGAAAACTAGTTGCCACCTTTGGCTTTCAGCGTACTTCAAGTAGACAGTCAAGACTGAGTACCAGTGTCTCAAATCATGACCCTTGAAACAACAAAAACAGCAGAAGACTAACAGTTCTGGTCTAAGGAGTGACACAAAAAACAGGAGCAAAGTGATGTCCAAGATTCATTATATAAATTACTCTGTCTGTTTTCAATGGGGCCGATTGCCAAACTGGCCCGTATTTCAGCCACCTAGGTTGTCGGCCTGGAGCCTCTCTTGTGAACACATACACGGGCGTGTCCAAGAGGGTGGCTGCAGCAAATATCTCAACCTCGGTGGCCCAAGTACGGAATGAATTGTCGTGTACTTATAATTATAGGCATGTTTGACACGAGTCACGTGACGTGTCAAGAAGCGTGGCGACCGTTTTCTCATCCCACAAAAAAAATAAATAAAAGAAAAGAAAAAACAAATCTAAACTTTTAAAAGTGATTTAACTTCGTAGATTTGCCGTTCTATGTAGCCTATACTTTTGTTTTTTAGTGGCGACCGTTTCCTCATCCCACAAAAAAAAAAAAGAGAAAATAAAAAAAACAAAAGTATAGGCTACATAGAACGGCAAATCTACGAAGTTAAATCACTTTTAAAAGTTTAGATTTGACACTGTAACCTTGACCCAGTTCAAGATCATCTTGAATAACATCTCTGTACAAAAATGAAAATAATTATACATATAACGAAAGAGGTGTGTGTGTGTGTGTGTGTGTGTGCGCGTGTGTGTTTGCGTGCGTGCGTGCGTGAGTGAGTGTGCACGCGTGCGTGCGTGCGTGCATAATGTGTGTGTGTGTGTTTGAGAGATGGGGGGAGGAGAGAAAGTGTGGGGGGCGAGAGAGAGAGAGAGAGAGTGTGAGAGAGATCCAGAGTCACGTTTTCTACTGAGTTGACACACACTATAACAATAAAGTTAAAAATAAATACTGACATAGCTCTACATTGGTTAGAAAAGAGGGGGACCAGTTCGAGAGGGGGCCTACTTTGGATGCGAGGGGGGACCAAAATCGCCCAGGGGGACCAGTCGAAAACGAGGCTGGATGTCTAAGGGGGGACCATTATAGAGCAGTTTTTGCCACGAATTGGTCCCCCGGGGGACTGCTTCAGAGGGGGGACCGGACCGGATCCTACACCGGGTCTTCCGGTCCATGGTCCGAAGTGCTAACCACTACACTACGGGGGCCGGTATGAAGTGAGGTTGACAAAGACACCGCTTTAGTATACTATAAAATTACACTTCCGAGGCTTTCTTTTATTTTATTTATTATTATTATTTTTTGCTTGCCGTTCATAGAAATGCCTTTGTGCTCGAAACCATAGTCTGTTTTCTTTAGAATTCGCAGTGTGGAAATCAAAGTCGTAACGTGACCTGTATAACCTCCCGCACGACGACAGGGGGACATCTCAGAGATACGGTTAGCGTGACCTTCTGCAGACACTCGGGGAGGTCAATCGATCTGACACCTGCCGCCCACAGTCTGATTTGTGTCTCTTTGGTGTCGGACATAATGACGTCACACAGAGATTTCAGTCTGTCACTGAAAAAAAAGCAAGCAGAGACACCGTTGGTAGGTGAATATTTTGAGGTTCAACGACTTGTTTCCACCGGGAAGGGTGATAAAAGAACGGAAGCACCATAAAAAGCATGTACAAATTTTGGCCCCGTCAGGATTTGAACCCACGACCGTATGTGACAATGCAAAGAAAGTGAACTCTGGTGATTATCCAATCAGCCCTCGCGAACCCTCCGGTCGTCGTCCGAGAGGCCTCTAAAAATTCCCAAGCACAACTTGAAATCTTTTTGGCGAGTTTCAGATTTGTCGCACCAGCCTTTTGGAAATCTCTGCCTGCAAATCTGAGAAATGTGCCCACACAGTCTGTTTCTAAGAGCAGTCTTAAAACTCTTTTATAAAGCCTTCCAGGAATTTACTGTGTAACTGGTCAGTTTCACCGGTGCATGTCTGTTCGTCGTTGTAAGGGTGGGTGGGTGTTTGGGGGTTTAACGTCCTTTTCCACCATATACGGGTGATATCAAAGACGGGGCAACGATGAAAAAGCCAGCAAAAAAAAATATTTGGCCCCAGCCGGGATAAGAACTCACGACCCGAGTATTAGAAGTCCAACGCTCTACCATTCGGCCACTCCGGCTCCCCATCCGTCGTTGTAAAATGTGCGTGAGTGTCGGTGAGTGATCGGCGCATTGAGTTTTATTTCAAAGAAATGCGCCCTACAAACACCATTTATTTATAATGGATATCATTATAACATGTCGCTCACCCGTCAGCCTCGTCCGCGATGATATTCAGCTTCCCGCCGACATTCAAGACAACATCCCGTAGGGCAGCACTCATTGTTGTCTGACCATACAGCTTCCTCATGTCCAGGAGGTGTATACGCCCGGCAGCATCTGGCGCCATCTGGCGGAGCTGGCTTATGATGAGACACGCCGCGGCCAGGGCGTCCCGATCTAAACACGTGACGTAAACGTGTTCTCCCTCCTGCAGGTCACAAAGCATAATATAAAATGAGGCAGGTTTGGGAGTAAGAGAACCTGCATTACGAACATGGATTTCCGTTTTTTTCTCTGGATTTTTTTTTTTTTAGAGTTGCTGAAAGTGCATTTGACCCCAGATTTTTGTTTTTTTGTGAAAAGAGGGATGTTTGATAATAATAATAATAATAATGAGTATTGTATAGGCGCTTTACCCAATTTCATGAATCGGCTCAAAGCGCCGCGAACTGAACCCAACACGCACGCTCACGTGAATCACACGCATTCTCTCACACACTTGACATAAACACATTACAATCACGTGGTGCGAAGGGTCAGCCCAGCTATTTAAATTTCGGAATTTAGAATTGCATTTATTTTTCAAATTTGGTGGGCTGAACATTTCCAAAGCAGAGGGGGAGGAAGCCGGAGTACCCGGAGAGAACCCCCGACGATCGGCCCGAATGAACGGTGCCACATACGAGAAGGAAAAAAATTCTTTGCCCCGAGTGGGACTCTAACCCTTGACCTCTCGCATTGGTGACAGGTCTCTTAACGACTAGACCACCGACCGCCCCAATGTGATGTGTTGCAAATATGGCAGCTTTGGTTTCAGGTGTGACTTTTTTAAATTTTTTTAAAATATTTTTTACCATATCCTTTGATGTGCGCCAGGGCATGAATAACGGAGTGCACAGTTTGGGGTGGGTGGGTGGGTGTTTAGGAGTTTGTCGTCCTTTTTGCACCACGCTAGGGTGATATCAAAGACGGGGCAAAGAGAAAAAGGACAGCACACATGTTTCGCCCCAGCCGGGATTCAAACTCACGACCCAAACATTGAGAGCCCAACGCTCTACCGTGGGTTCGGAAGGACGCCGCATCAGCAGACTATGAAAATTTCGTTATCGGGGCTTGATTTTTGGCACGCAGCTTGTGGCCGTATCTTGCTTCTAGAAACCATTGTATGTTTTGGTTGGAAAATCTGTGTTTTTTTTAATTTTTTTTTTTTTTAGGACGTGTGCTGCCTGAAATTTGTAGGAGCCGAAGGGTAGTGTAGCAGGGGAGCAAACTCTTGTTTCCGGTCTCACCGGCCTGGGAGAAGGTATAAAAGGAGCAGCGATTCCAGTCTCTGGACTGGCGGCCGAATAGGCTAGCAGCCCTGGCTGACAAAGCTAGTACCAGTCCCCGGCTGACAAACCTGGTTCCCGACATCTTCCCCGGCAGATAAAGCTTGGACTAGTAAGAGTATGTTAGTTTCCCTACCATTTAATTACTTGTGGCTGTGAAAGCTACACTACTTGGCTGTTTAAGCTAAACCAGTTGTAAGGTACTATTACCACACATCTAAACTAGTAGCATTATTTTGTCGCTACTCCTCGGCAATCTCCAGCCTTACCTAGGAGCCGAAACAAGGAACGGACCTCTAAAACTTAGCCGGCGGTCCGGTTACAGTAGCAATAAAGTGTATTCAGTGACCTGAAGCCATCGTCTGGCCTTGAGCACCAGCATCACGGTCTTCCCTGTCCCCGGCGGTCCCGTCAGGAACAGCATGTCGTCACCGTACAGCAAGACATCCACCTGACTGGGATAGAGAGCGAGTCTGGTGAACAGTCCACCTATAGTACTGACAGCCTGACTCTCGCTCCACACCTGTCGACGAGGTTCTGCGTGCCACATGTGTCGACGAGGTTCCGTGCTGCAGTAGTACTGGACTGACGTCACGGGAGTACAAAACCTGTTTAGACATTTTAAACAGCAGGGCACGTATGTAAAAGTCGAGGTTAATTTAACCCACGGCTACAGACCAACCCAGACTAGGACAAAAGAAACACTAAAGCAAAATTAAATAATAATAAAAACAATAATTAAATAAAAAAGGAAGCTAAGAAAGGAAGAAAAAAAAATCCTTCTATAACGCCTCAGGCACCTTCCTGGAATGGGCCCGCTTCCTGATTTAAAAACAAACAAACAAACCCAGAAAATTTAACCCTAGAGCTAGTTTAGTTCGAGGTTAAACTCTAACCCGGGGCTAAAAGCCCTAACCACGGCTATGACATACGGGCCCTGGTGTCACGTTAGGACGGTGAGACGGGCTTTGGCGTTTTAAGCGTTTTAAGTAGACCTACTTGTCAATCTCGAGGATAGTCCAAAAGACTGGGGCACTGGGGATGGGCCTGTACACAATTTGATTCAGTCGGGGCTCTCACACCGCTGCCTGTGTCCTCTAGAATCCAACATAATGTATTCTGGGCAAAAACAATTCCCTTTGAAAAAAATATTTTTCAAATCAGTTCAATTTCTCACCGTCTGACCAGCCCCCTGTAGAGCTCGTCTGTCATGTTAGGGTCTTCTCCATCTCCAACCATCCGCCAACGCCACCACTCTTCTGCTTTCTTCATGGCGTCGTCGGGCAGGTCGTTGTGGTGGTCGTTCTGGATGAGCTGCATGTACTCCGGTACTGGCATCATCTCCTGGCACAGACACAGACGGGTCACCGCCTCCATGTCGCTGAGGTCAGGCTCTCCGAGACATCTCGCTAGTTCCTGCGGAAAGAAATATGCAGTGGTTTGTGCACTGAGATCAGCTCACTTTAATGTATTGTTGCGATGTCGGATCTTTAAACATTATAAAAATACAAGGATTTTACAAAAACAACAAGAGCAACAACAACAACAGCAACAACAACACAACAACAACACCCCCCCCCAAAAAAAAAAAAACAAAAAAAAAAAAAAACCCAACAACAACAACAAAAAAACAACCCCCCAAAAAAAACAAAACAAACAAACAAAAAAAAAAAAAACAAAAACAAACAACACCCCAAAAAAAAAAAAACAAAAACAAAAACAAACAAACAAAACAACAACACACCCCCAAACCAACAAAAAAAAAAACAAAAACAAACAACAACAACACAACAACACACACACCCACCACACACACACACACACACACACACCACACACACACACACCACACCACACACACACACACACACACCTGCCCCAGTTCAGGGTACTTCTTGAGTTGTTCCGTCAGGAGCTTGTCCCACACGTGCGGCAGGATCACCGTCTTGAGAATCCTCGGCCGCTTGACATTGTCCAGCACACTGTGTTGCGTCATCAGGTCCACCAACCCCTTGGCAACATCACGTGACACAGACTCGTCTGACAGATAGGTGAACACCATTTCCGACATTGCCCTCACTGATTGCGTCCTGTGGTCATCGCTGTCCGCCAGCTGCCTGGTCACGTGATTAGACAGCTCCGTCACCATCCGACGAGACAGGATCGCGTTGAGGTCAGAAGAGAACTCATCAAGTACTTGCTTCACGTGCTCTTTGACAGCACTACCAGACGACGATGCTCTGCAGACCTGGGCTAACAGTTGCTTGTTCTCCCTGCAACATGCCCTTGCAGCGTCAAACTACACTTCTCCATCAGCTCTCTGCTGAACTCTTCCGAGCTCTTCTTTGTCCAGCTCAAACTGGGTAGCAGTGTGAACTTATCGACGGATCGCTTGACGTGCTTCTCCGCTTCTTCCTGTGTCAGCCTTCTCAGGAGCAACAGTGACAAGTTTCTCGTTTCCCCATCCTGCATGTTTCGCCTCATCTCTTCTGCCACCCATTGAGTGTTTTCCACCGTCAGGTCCGTGAATACTTCCGTCTCCTCCCACAACTGCTGAACATCCTCTTCTGATAGCTCTTTTTTGTCCCTGAAAAGTTCCTTTCGTTTTTCTACGATAGTTCTGATGTCCGTCTCGACTTCTTGGACTACCCGGAAGAACAGAGTGTCGGTAACCTTTCCGATATAATCGTTTGATATTTGTTGACGTGCCTGCACCAGCTCATTTCTGACCCCCGCCAGCAGCTGCTGAGCTGTGCTCTCCAGGACTTGCCCGACAACTCTCTCAGCTAGTTGCCTGGTGACAGTCTTAGCCAGCAGCCGCACCACGCACTCTGTCAACTGACGGCCGATGTTTTCCGGCATGTGGAGAGTTGTTTTCTCTGGCAGCTGACTGACGTAGGCTAGGACTGTGTCCTCCATGAGTTCCGCTACTACTTCATGTGACAACAGATTGGCCGTTGTGTGCGACAGCTTATCTCTGAACTTTTGCAGTAACTCTAAATTTACAATACTCGACAGGTTGTTCAATATCTTCGTTTTTCCCACAGACATCTGCTGGAAAATTCCGTGCGCCAGCTGGGTTCGTATCCTCTCAGACGCATCCTGCCCCTCAGACGCTCTGACTTTCTGCTCCTTCAGTTTTTCTGTCAGTCTGTCAGTCATCAGTGTGGTGACCTCCTGAAGGAAGTACTCTGTTACCTCCTCCTCAAGTGCCTTTACCAGGTCTGCTGTCAGAATGCCGTACAGCTGACACGTCACTAATCTCGTGACCTCGCTCAGTAGCTCCGGAATTTGCTGAGATTGATCTTCAATCATTTTTCTCAGCTGTTTGTCGATTGCTTCTATCACCTGACCATGAGTGTCAGGCGATGGTCCCTTGGTGCCGCTGTGTGTTGTATTCTCTGGGGTTCCTCTCTCAGCCCAGATGGTCGCGACTTTGGCCACTTCCTTTGACCACTGGGACAACTCTCCGAATATCCCATCCGCTAGAGGCCTGACTTCTTTCTGTAGGAAATACTCCCAATCTTCTTCTGATTCGCTGATCTCTTGATCCCGTGTCGTGGTTTTCTTTTCCGATATGCCTGACGATTTTACGTGGACTTTAGCCTGTGTTTTCCTTTCTGATTCACCGGAGTCCTCCATGCTGATTTCTTCATCCTGTGTCGCGGTTCTTTTTTCTGAAACAGTTGTACCTTTCTGGAACGATTCAATTTGCTGCTCAGCAAAGTCTTCCTCTGGTAGATGGGTTCCGTGTTCTGTGCACACTGTGCCTTTAGACGTAGTTGTGTTCTCTGCTGGACTCGTATCTCGTCCTTGGTTGTGTACAGCGTTGTAATCTTCTGCTGATGTGGCTCCCTCTTCAGTAACGATTGACGCATGGCTCGTGCCTCTTACAGATCGATCTCTTCCTCGAGCTGCAATCTGCTCAGCATGTTTGATGGCTGATGCTCTGGACAGTAGTCTCACCCAGTCCCGCGTATTCTGGTCCACCACGGCTAATGACACTTCCTCCGCGTGTCGTTCTTCCAGCACCTGGTCGGTCTGCGGTTTGTTCTGTGAAACCTCTCTTTTCTCCGTTTCACCCATCTTTTTCACTATCTCCCTTGCCAATATTTCTCTCTCCTGCCTAGGCAGCTTCGCGACGATTTGCTCTACCAGCACCTTCTCCACCAGCTTCTTGACGTCCCGTTCCGTGACGTCTAGGTAAGTGATGGCCTCATCTAGCTGCACCCTCTGAACGTCGACGGCTCTGTTGCTGGCGGTTTTGATGCTCCCGATCAGAACCCCATACTGGCGGTGAAGTATCATCAGGTCAAAATCGCCTTCAGCTGGCTCAGCGCTGTTCTTGAAGTCCGGAGCAGACACCAAGGACCGCCTGTTAAAGTCGCTACACTTTACCTGAGACAGGACCACCATCCCGTGCTTCTCCTTGTCTGAGTTCATGGCACGTGGGTTTGTGGTAGTGGGGTTTGTGCCTGCTTGCAATCTTGATGCCTCGCTACTAGTAGGGGCGGAGGTCGTGTCTGATTCTCTATCTCTGTCTGCCTTTTTCTTATTGGCCAAAGCGCGGATTGTGGTGAGGACTCTCCTCTGTACCAGATCGTCTTCGATCGCTCGCCTGTATTCCCGGTGTTGCCTGGGATCCAGAGGAATGAGGACAGTTTGCCCGGCAATCTGTCGCTGCACGTGCGCCTCGGGACTGAGGTCAACAGGCGGGATGAAGTAGGTCTCGGTCTGTAGGTCCGGGAACCACGCGTCAATAAACTCGTCTTCCTGCTCGTTAGCCTGTAAAACATCACGGTATTCAAAGTCTCTGTATTCATACGCGTTCCAAATGAATAAATGTTCCTCCTGGCCATTTCGACCATTTCTTTGTGACTTTGCGGGTTCTAATAGTAGAGGAGTATGACTTTCTTCGGCCTAACGCTTCCTTACCTGTACTACACATCGATACGACCAAGTCGCTAAATATAGCCGCCAATCAGCGACGTCTGGTTGGTGTTCAGTCTGTAACCAAATAACGTCGTCTGCGGTACGCGTCTACGTAAGTAGAACAGCATATACACCTATCTGAGTGACCACAATGGTCAGATGCTATATTGTGTCCCAAGTGACTGATTTTAACGCCCGGATTTAAACGCATTTGATGAAAAGCTTTCCATAGCGTTGTACTAGGCCTGACAAACGTACTGAGACTTAAACACACACACACACACACACACACACACACACACACCACACCCACCCACGCACGCACGCACGCACGCATGCACGCACGCACGATTTTCGTCTATTTTCGTTTGTCGTGAAATAGATCTGCCATTTGTGGGCAAAGTAATTTTTTCTCTTAAAATGTAAGTAAAAATTTCTTCACGAGAATTTTCATGGGGAGTAAAGGGGGACAATCCTTGGAGGGATTTATCTTCGTCGTATTACAACGGTTTCAAAGGACGTGTAAATCAAAATACTAACAACTTCAACTTCACATTGTGCTATGTATAATTTCTACAGTAACCGGTTCATGTATATATATGTTTGTATGTGCACCAGTGTGTGTGTGTGTGTGTGTGTGTGTGTGTGTGTGTGTGTGTGTGTGTGTGTGTGTGGAAACAGACGTGCGGACAAAGCGATATGTACAAGTGCCGTGGCTGACTGGCTGAATACAATCAGGTAATGTATGCAATGCACATAGTAGATGTAATTCATGTAGACTAGGTAAAATATGCAATACACGCAAAGTATGTCATGTACGTAGCACATATGTAACTTAGATCATTGTATGTAATGTACATGTAATGTGCATATGTAAGGTATGTAATGTATGTATTGTATGTAATGTATGTAATGTATGTAAGGTATGTAATGTATGTATTGTATGTAATGTATGTAATGTATGTATTGTATGTAAGGTATGTAATGTATGTAATGTATGTAATGTATGTATTGTATGTAATGTATGTAATGTATGTATTGTATGTAAGGTATGTAATGTATGTATTGTATGTAATGTATGTAATGTATGTAAGGTATGTAATGTATGTATTGTATGTAATGTATGTAATGTATGTAAGGTATGTATTGTATGTAATGTATGTAATGTATGTAATGTATGTATTGTATGTAATGTATGTAATGTATGTAAGGTATGTAATGTATGTATTGTATGTAAGGTATGTATTGTATGTATTGTATGTAATGTATGTATTGTATGTAATGTATGTAATGTATGTAAGGTATGTAATGTATGTATTGTATGTAAGGTATGTAATGTATGTAATGTATGTATTGTATGTAAGGTATGTAATGTATGTATTGTATGTAAGGTATGTAATGTATGTATTGTATGTAATGTATGTATTGTATGTAATGTATGTATTGTATGTATTGTATGTAATGTATGTAATGTATGTAATGTATGTAATGTACATGTAATGTGCATAATTATGTAAGGTATGTAATGTATGTATTGTATGTAATGTTGTCCGTTATGTCATCATATACAAAAAAGTGAAGAACAATAATAATAAAAATACTAACCATCATGCATTTGTCCGCACGAACACAGCCGTCACTACAAAACCTTTGCACTGTGTTTCTCTGAAACAGGATAGCACGTGCATGTACACATATTAAACTACAGTAGCTTGGAGGGTACAGTAGCTTTTGTTTCGTCTATTTATTTTGTAAAAGACCCCTTAGGGGCACATGTAAATAATTAGTAAGATAAAACAACATATATACATATGTACACGTACCTGCAATCATAAAACGAAATACAAACATTATACGAAAGCACGTGAATAACAAACACTTATATATATATAAGTACATCATACAGGACGTTAAGTAGGATACAAATCACACTATCACACAGAAAAGTGGTGGAGAATAATCCCTGATATTCACCGCATGTACAAAAATATGGTCTGAATAAACTTTGCAGTTTATCATGTTCCTTTTTTCTTTGTACTAAGCAAGGAGCGATATTCGGATATATTTTATAGTAACCAGTTTTTGGGGTTTTTTTTTTACTAGCTATATATTTTTTTAAAGTTGTACCTCAAGACCACAGACACACACTAAAAAAAAAAACAAAAAAAACCCCAAAAAACACCTCCAACGTCGTATAACTGCATGTGGAACACGTATGATAGAACTAGCACTTAGCAGGCTCATGACACCCGGGGTAGGGGAAAGAGAAGACGGAGGAGAAAGAGGGGAGGGGGGGGGGAGAGGGGGGGAGGGAGGCATTGTCTCGACAGACTCGACTCGACTCGACAGATTTTATTGATCCCGGCCATAGGCCGCTATCATGAGGGTAAACAAACGGCAATACTATGATCAAACGAACGCACAAACATGTATATGAACAACAGGGACATTTACAGCACGATAAAAGTACGAATATATGGTAAAACTGGATAAATCGTGTTACACTTGCAAAAACGAGGCGCGACGTTTAAAAGTGAAAAACAAGAATTTCGCTAAGCTGATTATCTTGGCCTCGCTACTGCTTTTCATGATACTGGCAAAGTGAGTCTGGTCCAAAGCTGGCAAAAACCTGTCCCTCAGCTGCGTGTAGACAGGACATACGAACTGCGCGTGCTGCTCAGTTTCTATGCAGTCAGTACACACTGGACACAAAAGGCGATCAGCTGACTGTTGGTAACGCAAGCGGTGTGCGTTTATAGGGGAAACCCCCATTCGAAACTGGGCGAGAGCGGTTCTGTAGATACTAGTATAAATCAGCTCTGTGTACTTCTCACGCTCAAGGCCGCTCTTAAAACTATGATACATGACACACCGTGTGCTACTTTCCATATAACTGGACCAATTCTGCGCGAACATGTCTCGGAGTCTACACTTAAACTCTTTCAGGAACCATTTCTCGTTACCACAACCAAACAGCCAAACATGTCCAAAACCGTTGCAGCACAATAAAGACTTGATGTGTGAGAACCATGTCTCTTTACCACGTTCGTGCATATCTAGTAACATTAGGTAAGCTTAGATATTGAAAGAAACTCAGAAATTCTATGAACAGCTGTATGCCTCTAGAGAGTCTGCTATTGTTGATGTTAATTTGTCTAGGTCAGTGGTAGCCCCTCGTCTTACAGAGGAGGCCAGTAATTCCATGGAAGGTCCTATTAGTGAGACAGAAGCATTATGTGCATTGAAACGCAGAATTGAAGAATAACAAAAGTCCAGGCTCTGATGGTTTTAGTGCAGGGTTTTTCAAGTTCTTCTGGGTGGATATTGGGTCTTTCGTTGTGCGGTCGATTAATTATGGTTTTTGTACTGGACAGATGTCAGTTACTCAGCGTCAAGGTGTCATCACATGCATCCCTAAAGAAGGTAAACCCAAGGAATGTTTAAAAAACTGGAGACCGATCACACTTCTTAATACAGTATATAAAATAGCATCTTCTTGTATCGCTGAACGCCTTAAATCAGTTTTACCTAGCATCATACATGAGGATCAGAAAGGTTTTTTTAAAAGGTAGACATATAGGGGAGAATATTAGACTGATATATGACATACTCACATACACACATGTAAACAAGTTACCAGGGCTCATTCTTTTAGTGGATTTTGAAAAAGCGTTTGACAGTGTGGCCTGGAGTTTTATTTATAAATGCCTTGATTTCTTCGGATTCGGTCCAGACTTGAAAAAGTGGATAAAAACCTTTTATAACAGTATTACTGCTTGTGTTTCAGTCAACGGTGAATATTCTGGGTGGTTTCATATTGGTCGCGGCTGCAGACAGGGGGACCCCTGCTCGCCGTATATATACTTAATTTGTGCGGAAATTATGTCCTCTATTATACGACAGAACAAAGATATCAAGGGTTTAAAAATAAATAACATTGACGTTCTCTTGTCACAGTTTGCTGATGACACCTCCATGTTCCTTGATGGCAGTGAAACATCATTTGTACAAAGCATACACACCCTACAGTACTTTGGCTCGATTTCAGGTTTAAAAATTAATCTTGAAAAAACAAAAGTAGTTTGGGTTGGCTCAAAGACAAACTCTGAGACAAGATATACGCGGGACTCAAACTTTGTATGGAATCCAGGTATCCAGGTATTTTTAAGGTGCTTGGAGTAAAATTTTCGACAGAGGTAGAGAATATAGTAGATATTAATTATGACAATAAATTAGCAGACATCAACCGCATTCTCAAAACATGGTCCAAACGGCAACTTACCCCTTTAGGCAAAATCACTGTTATTAAAACACTGGCTCTGTCCACAATTGTACACTTGTTCTGCAACCTACCTGACCCCTCACCACAGTTTATGTCAGAATTGAACAAAAGTTTGTTTTCATTTTTGTGGGATGGAAAGAAAGGGAAAGTGGGCAAGAAGGTTGCATGCACCATGTATGAAAATGGTGGTATTAGAATGGTTGATGTAAATGTTTTTTGGCTTCGTTAAAGCTGAGCTGGTTGAAGCGAGTTTTCAGAAGTGAATCTCTTGGTTAAGCGTTATACTACCTGCAATTTGCCCGGATATTAGCAATGTGGTCTTATATGGTGGGGAATACGCCAACATTGTCATGCAGCGTTGTAAAAATAGATTCTGGGTGGATGTCATGAAACACCTCAAAAACTTGCATATGAAATGTGTGCCAGACACATACGAGGAATTTGTATCTGAGAAGATTCATTATAATATAAACATCAAAAGGGCACATAAAACCATACATATTAAAGAATGGAAAGAAAATGGGGGTACTAGCAATTGGAGACTTGTTGGATCACACAGGTTGCTTTTTAAACTTCGAAAGATTTCTGGTGAACAATACCCAAATGTGACAACCAGCTTTTTAGTATACTCAGGAGTATCAATGCTGCTAAAGCATTACCTGAGGCAGATTGGTATCAAAATAACTGAAAATTGTTCTGTGTCTGAGTGCAAAGTCTGGAAACTCATTCTGTATATTGACTCAAAAGCAATTTACTCTGCATTAGTTAAGGTGAGCTACAAAGTACCTTGTACGACAAAGTGGCAACAACATTATACCGACCTGCCACCCTGGAAATCTATTTTTCGTAAACCATTCAGAACCACACCAGATTGTCAACTTAGATGGTTTCAGTTTAGATTGTTACATAGAGTCCTGCCAACTAAACGATTTCTGTTTCTCAGGAAAATTATAGATTCTCCAGCTTGTACCTTTTGCCTACAGGAAGAGGAAACTGTGAGCCATTTGTTTTGGAATTGTCCATTTGTAGCTCGATTCTGGTCAGCGTTTCAGACATGGCTGCATGAAAACTGCAATAGCTGTGCTTCATTTACTCTTTCAGATACTCTGGTGATGTTTGGAATGAAAAAAAAAATGTTAGAACAGACGAAATAATAGATCTCCTTTTACTGTTAGGAAAATTTCATATTTACAAATGTAGATTACAGGAGTCACTGCCAGACATTAATGTATTCATCAGATCTGTAAGACAGAGATATATAACAGAAAGGTACAGATATGGAATCTGTGGAAAGCTTGTGAAATTCGATCATGATTGGTTCCCGTATAAAAAGTTAATAATGTAAAATCATTTTAAGGTACATACTATGTATTACAAGTATACATGATCTGTATCTTAGTAGATCTACATGGCTAGATATTTGTAAGCGCTCTGGACAAATGTCTGTCACCCTGGGGGGGGGGGGGGTCGCTGTTGTCTGTTTTTTTTGTGGGGGGGGGGGGGGATTTTTGTTTTTGTTTTGTTTTTTCTCTTTCTTTTTCTGCTTTATTGGTATGTGTTTTTTTTTTTTTTTTTTTCTTTCTTTCTTCCGTTGGTTGATTGTGTACGTATGTTATGTCTATCTTATGTGTGCAAAATGTGAAGAAAAAAAAAAAGAAAAAAAAAAAAACATTAGGTAAGCTTTCTTAGAATACAGGTGTTCGGGTTGTTTGCAAAGTGTTAGCCAGTATTTTATACATCTTGTTTTTGTCAGAATATGCAGTGGGTGACGACCAAGTTCGCTATAGACGATGTTGTTAGGCGTTCCAGTAGATACACCAAGAAACCTTTTACACGCTAAAACATGCACTCTTTTAATCTGGGTATACATTTGATATCCCCAAACTTCTGAAACATACAACAGCAAGGGAACGACTTGAGTGTCAAAAAGTTTAAAAAACACTGTTGGTGATACACACCCTAGCCTTTTCAGTGTCAAAAGGATTTCCACAGCACATTTCTTGGCTCTTACAGCAAAATCATCCAAGGCAAGTGAGTAACTCAGTCTAGTGGAAAAA
>JACVVK020000090.1:470000-570000 GCA_018292915.2 Batillaria attramentaria
AGTGTGCACGCGTGCGTGCGTGCGTGCATAATGTGTGTGTGTGTGTGTTTGAGAGATGGGGGGAGGAGAGAAAGTGTGGGGGGCGAGAGAGAGAGAGTGAGAGAGATCCAGAGTCACGTTTTCTACTGAGTTGACACACACTATAACAATAAAGTTAAAAATAAATACTGACATAGCTCTACATTGGTTAGAAAAGAGGGGGACCAGTTCGAGAGGGGGCCTACTTTGGATGCGAGGGGGGACCAAAATCGCCCAGGGGGACCAGTCGAAAACGAGGCTGGATGTCTAAGGGGGGACCATTATAGAGCAGTTTTTGCCACGAATTGGTCCCCCGGGGGACTGCTTCAGAGGGGGGACCGGACCGGATCCTACACCGGGATGGCCGAATGGTAGAACGTTGGACTTCTAATGCTCGGGTCGTGAGTTCGAATCCCGCCGGCTGGGGCCAAATATTTGTGCTGGCCTTTTTTTTCGTCGTTGCCCCGTCTTTGATATCACCCGTATGTGGTGGAAAAGGACGTTAACCCCCCACCCCCCACCCCACCCTGTAAAGGACAAGATACGACTATTCATAAGACGAACGTTTTACCACATCGCACGATCAAAAGGCAAAAACAGGAGTTTTAAAAGGATTCAAAAGTCGAGTGGCAAACGATGCACAACCGTTCCACACGGTCATTTGCACAACCGGAAAATGTGTGAAGCAGGGCCCGTATGTAATAGTCGAGGTTAGGGCTTTCAGCCCTTGGGTTAGAGTCTAACCTCGAACTAAACTAGCTCCAGGGTTAAATTTTCTGTTGTTTTTTGTTGTAAATCAAGAAGCGGGCCCATTCCAGCAAGGTGCCTAAGCCGTTATAGAAGGAATTTTATTTTCCTTTCATCGCTTCCTTTTTTAATATTTAATTTTGCTTGTGGGTTTCTTTTGTCCTAGTCTGGGTTAGGCCCGTAGCCGTGGGTTAAATTAACCTCGACTTTTACATACGGGCCCAGATATCGAAACGCCTTGGCTTGAGTCCATTGACACCCCACTTACCGCTTGTCCGAACAGCACCGCCTCTGCTGCGCAAACACAAATCAAATACCGTCACTCCAGAGCAGGACGATTCCCACTTTCAACATCACACACTACGTTGTCAGTCTTGGGTGCCTAAATCCTTCGGCAGAGACATGAATCACACTACAGACGGGCGGTTAAGGGCTCGTTCCCCCGTCTTTGATATCATTCTTACGTGGTGGAAAAGGACGTTACACTCCCAAACACCCATCCACCCACCCGCGGTTAGGGGGACCGGAGGTGGGTAATTATGAGCGTGTGTGAATGTGCACGGTGTAATATTTATTCTGTTTTGTTATGTGACATTATGTGTGCCTGCTTGCTCTATGTATGAGTGGTATGGATGATTCCAGCGTGTGCTTGCGTGAGGCGTGGTGCGTGTGACACTGACGTTTGTAAAATATGTTAGTCTCCACAACTGCAATACGATGAGCGTCGGTAGCAGAGGGAAGATACGCAACTCACCTAATGTCACAATGAAGGAGTTTTAAGACCTAGAAGAATAATCTGACAAACATGGGTGTTTGTACAAGACCGCCAGTGAGTTTAAGTACATAATAATAATAAGAAGGGAAAAAACAAGTTTATATAAACTGTTTATATATGTATATATGGTTGTGCATAGATTCAAGATAACTTTCCTGTTGAAAACTGCTCCGCGAAAGTTGTAGAATAGTCAACAGGTGTGTGTGTGTGTGTGTGTGTGTGTGTGTGTGTGTGTGTGTGTGTGTGTGCGTGCGTGCGTGTGCGTGTGTGTGCGTGTGTGTGTGTGTGTGTGTGCTCAATCATACGCGGCTCCCTGTCGTACATGCTAAATGACATAGTACTAGTAGTACAGTAGATAGTATCCAGGCCTGTATAATGTAACTGTTATTGTGATAATCATGGAGTACACACCAACTTCTGTCTTGTTTTGTATAGTTATGTGCTGTATTGTAATGTACTTGTAACTATGATATATGACAACAAGATGGCCACTGACCAGCCCAATATGTTGTTTCCATTTAATCACCTGCTGTCGTCACGGTCGTTCTTTTGTAATGCCATGTATTCGGGAGGACACACACACACACACACACACACACACACACACACACACACACACACTCTCTCTCTCTCTCTCTCTCTCTCTCTCTGAATGGAAACAACTGACCGGGCTTGTCAGACCAATCTTGGTTTTGGAAGACGTCAAGTTGTTTTCTTTGAAATCTATGACGTTTTCCTCATTGGGATGACGCATAATACATTTGACGTAATAACTTTGACTCGGATACAATTCTTGCAATGAAAGCAGCCCCATGAAAATTGAAGTGTTGCTGCTGCGCAGTGTAAAGATCGAATTTATACCGGCTCAATGTGTTTAACAGACAAGTCTGCGCGGCGAACGTTTTTTCATTATGTGTTATGTCTGCTGCGCGCGCGCGCACACAGACACACACAGACATACGCGCGCGCGCACGCACGCACGCACGCACGCACGCACGCACGCACGCACGCACGCAGACTTGCGCGAGCCGCGTTTGTGCACGTGCTCCATTGAGACCTATGTGGTGTTCTCTCACTCTACTATGCTATTGAGTGAGAGTCAGTGGGAAAAACAAAGCTCACTACATCAATGAAACTCCCGCTTTCCCCGTCTACAAATAGAGAACTTCCGAAAAGTGACGACACACCCCCACGTCAATCAAACATGACGTCGGCAAACTGACGCTGATACAGTTTTGCGTCAGTGCGCGTGTGCCTTTTCTGCGATGTTTGTGAGGCGTGTGGCTTGTGTAAAGGAAATGTGCTTCGAGTACAAATTTTCGAGTCAACTGACGACAACGGCTGCAGTGAATTTTTCTAATTTTTTTTGTATATTTTTTATGGCACCCCAGGCTCATTATCTATGTATAGTAGGAGCGATTTTGAGATCTAAAGTGTGTTCACCAGCACTTTCATCAGGTACGGCTTACGCCAAAAGTATAAAAGCGACAACCTCCAAAATTCACTCAGTTGAGAGTCCGTACTCACGCTATCTATGTCCCAAAAAATGGAGTGGTTTAGGTAAATATTACGCCTTTAAACGCCAGAAAGCCACTTTTTTTGAAAAGGGCGATAACTCGCAAATCATGTGTGCAATCGTACCCTGGATCGGGCCTTCTATTCAACAATCTTGGTTCATTTAGAAACCCCAAATTTAAAATCGATCGGTTCAGTATTTTCGGAGAGATAGGCATCTGAACTGGGTTCACATGCAATGTCAACTCAGGCTCGGTTTACATGAAAACTATAAGAGCGACCATTTTCTAGTAGTGACTCTGTTCAGAGTCCGTATTCAAGCTATCTACTGCCAACAAATTGAGTGATTTAAATAAATATTACGCCTGTACACGAAAGACAACCAACTTGTCTCAAAAGGGCGATAACTCCCAAATCACTTAAGCAATCATCACACGCTTGGTTCCTCTAATGTAACATTTTGATATATTTGGATATCCCAAATTTGAAGCCATTCGGTTAAGTATTTTCGAAGAAACGGGCCCGGACACAATTCACACACACACGCACACACATCCACACAGAAGGCACTCACTGAGGAGGAGAAGTGCGTTCGGCGCACTATACATGCCAGCATCGATGACGTACGTTTTCTTACGTCATTGTCAGAGTTACACTTGCATAATCGTCTCTGCGGGAGATCGGCAGTGACGTGCGTTTGTACCACAGATGCTTGCCCATGAACGTGGAAAATTTAGCCCGTCCTATGATGTTGTTTCCATTACTATGGAAACAACATAACAACGCGTTACGTACAGATCTGTTCATGTTAGTATGTTGAACAACGTTAAAATTCAAGAAGGAAACAGAACGTGCTGATAAGGGGCATAGATAAAATGGTTTTGTAGGTACGAAATAATGACTATATGGATGTGTGTGTGTGTGCGTGTGTGTGTGTGCGTAAGTGCGTGCGTGCGTACGTGTGTGTGTGTGTGTGTGTGTGTGTGTGTGTGTGTGTGTGTGTGTGTGTGTGTGTGTGTGTGTGTGTGTGTGTGTGTGTGTGTGTGTCCGACTATTTGAAATCCAAATAACAAACATCTACATGGAAGTTTCTGTAATGTACAAAACACACACACACACAAACAGAGAAATGAATACAGTTTTACATTCTTACGCTGAGTACTAATACGGGGCATAGATAAGATTGTTTCGTGGGTAAGAAATAATGAATATATGAATATATGGATGTGTGTGTGTGTGTGTGTGTGTGTGTGTGTGTGTGTGTGTGTGTGTCTGTGTGTGTGTGTCTGTGTGTCCCCGACTATATGAAATCCAAATAACAATCTACATTGAATTTTCTGTTGTGTACAAAAGACAAAAACGGAGAAATGACTACAGTTTACATTACAGTATTCCACACTAAGTCCTATTGCAGTCGACATGAAAACAAAGAACACCAACTTACGCGGTTTTACAGGGCATGGTATCCCGCTCAGTGGAACAAAGTTCTATCGAAGGTACTTTGAAGGTTAAGCTGGACAAGTCTAGTTTGTTGCTACAGCTTTGCTGCGAGAAAAAAAAAATCCTCACAAAGCACACAACATGTCTTTGTGAACAGCAAGGAAAATGTGACTGCACATAAATTGGAAAGTATGTATAATGAAATGGAGCCATTACTGATTGCCATTTGCACAACGCTGACCAAGAGTGACTCGGGACACAGCCATCGCGTTCACTACATCGTGGCATATACTGTTCATTGTGTGTATAAATTCCCAGCAAGTAAATACAAATAATCAACGAAGATCTGCATACTTATATAAAAGGAGGCAAAAATCACAAAGAAAGCCATGCGTATACACCTGAATGGCATTCCCAAGACACACCTTGTCTTGTAATTTTTTTTGTTTTGGAAAAACTCACAGAGGTATTAACATTAAGTAATAAACATGATAATAAAGCTCGAGGGAAACTATTAATGGCACACACACTTTTACTGGTCAATTCCTATTAGAATTCTGTGGTCTTTAGTAAGTAAAGGAGCAAAAAATGTTTTTGTAGAGTTTGTCTTTTTGGGCCATTATGTGTACAGTTATAAAATATCCATTCTGTTCGCGTGATTCTTGAAAAAAAAAAGAACAAAAAAAAGAAGCTAATGATGGAAAGAAAGCCATTTTTGTGAAGTTCTGAGCAGAAAGTGAGGATTTTTTTTAAGTCAAGGCTATACAGTAACGATTTTTTTTCCAATTTTGCAAACAGGCAAAGAGTGCCTAGCACGTAAACAAACAAACGATCTTGCCCGCAGCGTTGTAAAAATAAAACTTAAGACAAATTATCAGATCGTTATTGAAGAAATGCAACTGTGCAGTGTATACGCTTCTAAAGCCTCGTTTTGCATTCTGCTCTATGTATACGTGCATGTCGGCATGATCTCCATCCAAATTGATGACGCCGACCTCTGAAATAATCTTTGAGTTAAATAACAGGTCTGAGGGGAATAAAGCAAGGACAATGCATGGAAATCCACACAATATACATTTACTTTGTGAAGGAAAGAAAAGATTGAGTACAACTGTACGTTACTGCCACACAAAATGGTTAGGAAATGTTTTTCACAAGTGGTCATGAAACTACATACACTGAATTCCCTCCCTTGAAATGTCCATTGTGTTCTTGTGCAGATTTCACTTGAAATTGAAAATGAAATAACTTTATTTGAAAACGGTGGAAGTTTTGGATCTTCCGACCAATTTTCAAACTTGCCGTTTTGAAAAATAAACAAAGAAACAAACAAAGAAACAAAAACAACAAACTGATCGAACATACTTAAACTGGAACATGAAACTTCACACACACACACACACACACACACACACACACACACACACACACACACACACACACACACACACACACACTATTACCGCATGCATGAACTAGTATGCAGCTGCCCCCCCTGTACCCAAGCAGGGGGGGGGGGGGGGGCAAGAGTGTCTTTTTGCCCCCCCCCCTGGAAAATCAGGTGACTATGGCAAGAGGGGGGGCAAAGCCATGGTCTTGCCCCCCCCCCCCCTTCCCCTACCTCTCCCCCTACCCCTCTTAGTGCTCTCTCCCTCATCCCACCCAACAGAGAACTTCTGTTTTTGCGGACCGAAGGCTGTCCGCTCCTCTGATTGACCCTCCCCCCCCCCGCTTTTCACTTTTCCGGGCAACGTCCTGGTTCGTAAAGGTTTTTTGTCTACGCAGCATTTGATCCCCCCCCCCCCCCCCCCCCCGCTTTTCACTTTCTTCGGGCAACGTTCCCCCCTCCGAGATTCTGCCCCCCCTCCCCCCAACATCTTCCGGCGCCCCTGGTATGTCTATATATATGCAAACGTATAGTACCTACTTTTTATCAATATTTGTTATTTGTTGGCTGATAGATATTTTCAAATAATATGATGAAATAAACTGAAGATCATCAGGCCATACCTGGACATTCATTTCACTCACGTTTGTGTGTTTCGAGTCACTTCTGTCTCTGAAAGTCCTCGAACATGAGAACAGCTTTACCCTCTACTGGTTTCGCCATGTATGCTTCCAGTTCCAGAAATCTAGCCGTCCACCTGTAACACTGCACTGACCGACACACAGGTATTCCTCTTTCATTGTTTTAAATGTTTTGCCCAGAAGTATCATCCGATTCATCATAACTTTCATCAGACCCTTCCTCACCACCCACGCCTAAATACAACTAAATGGCGGCTTCGGCAACTGGCAATATTTGCCTTCTCTCCAACACACAAATAATCCAGATATATATCGAACCCTGCATGTATACAAAGCGTTCTCCCTTGCAAAAGAGGCATTAAAGGACCGTTACTCTTGTCGAAAGAAATGTCAAAAACGTAGGATACCGGTGCACGAAAAGAGCTATGCTGCTGGACCCTTTCATGCACATCTCCTAGTGAAATGTGATCAGATATTCCGGGTACGCCTGTGTGTCATTGAAGATCACATACAAGCTTGGCTTCTGGGTATCATCAGTTGCTGAATCATACAGAATGTCGCCTGTTCGAGAAGGGAGGGTTTTGAGCTGCCCATTACCCTGCACTGGATGACCGACGAGTACCTTGCACTGGTAAACATGCCGATTGCCTGATGGGTCTCGTGGAGAGTACGTTGTACTTGTTGAATAGGAGCTGTTCACGGCAAAGTACACGCCTTGTCCAAAAGCAGTAGCTGCAAGAAATTGAATGAATTAATATTGTACCGCACATTAACTTTGATTTAGTTCCTCTCCGATTTTGTTTAAAGTAAATGGTTAATAAATGCCCTCCCCCTAGGAATACTGTCAGCAACGCTGCGCACACTGATGAATATTGTAACACTCAAAAATTGATATCACTATACATACTTCAACCGAAGCGCCTCCGTCAGCCATCTGATTGTCGTCTTCGACTAACGAAACTCCAGCAACATCCTATGGCGGCTGCTATGAACCTATAATGTTGTCCGGCTGTTCATTATGAGATACCACGAACAGGTTTTGCATGGAATACATTATGAACATCATTAGTTTGTGCCACAAAAAAAATTGTACTCTCCTCCAGAATATTTTTCAAGCTTGCAATCTAATGTTACATGTATAGTTTCAAACTAATAGTTTTCAATCGAATGAATGTATGGAGTTACCATTTTTTCCACAGTAACTGCGATTGAAGCCGTACAAGTTGATGTTCTTTATCGCGTCAGCTGCAGTTCCATGCCATAATGTCCTCTCGTTATCAATGTCTGGGTTTTGTTTCTTCATGTAGTCTTTTTTGGTTTCATACTGCCGGTACTGGGTCGGATTCTGGACGCGATGAACCTGAATACCATTAAAGGAAATTGCTATTGATAGGTAACATACAGCGTTGGCATTCCTTTGTCAGATTTGTGTGTTCCAGTGGAGATTTTGACAATCTTACTTACGTGGTGGAAAATGACCTTAACCCTTTCACTGTCGCCGTCGCAGGATTTCATGAATCGCACCAGTAGACCCACTGTCAAATTAGTTAAAAATGTTTAATCTAGACTTTCCAGTAGTTGGATGAAAAAGCTCTTTGGGTGCAATACAGGTTTTGATTCCTGTTTTCAGCAGTGACGTGACGAGATGTTATCCGTGAGTGAACCGAAACGCGTCTGGCAGTGAAAGGGTTAAACTCCCAAACACCCAACCACCCACTCTGAGAATAATGCAAAATTTGAACCTTTTCTTAGAGTACAGTGTGAGTGAAATCAGTTTTAGAAATATTGAAACTCATACTGTGAGTTGTTGGTTATTTGACAAAAGGGCCTACGCGTCATGGATTAGACAGGCACCAAGGCCCTTTTACGATTTGACTGTTACGGGTTTCGTCATGATTTCACTGTTTATACAGTTGAGTCATTAGCCAATCAGCTGTTGATATCTATCTGAATTTACAATACTGCTATCGTTTGCATGTGGCGCAATATGAACTATACTATAGAATTATTATGCCCTTGTCTAGTTTTGTGTTGCTTTGACTAAACGTTTTGCTGGCTGATCTTTTGGCTCGTACGGTGATAATGGTGACATTCCTGTCGTCCAGTGTAGCCCTGAAGTTCCTTTCCACCTGTTGATACTCATCACCGCTCTGATCCAACGGCACCAGTTTAAGCTGTTCAGTGTCGGCGTGTTTATCCCAGTGTTCCGGCAACATATACCACCGGATAAGGCCAACAATCCCATCTAGACTTGCTGGCAGTCTGTGACTCTGGTGACAAGACATGTATAATGTTATGTCAGCAGAGAAAGTGGAATCCATGACGATTCTGACTCCTACAAGGAGAAACTGGAATATTCTGGTTTCTCCTGAGAAAAGTGATTCGGCGGACGGACAGCGTAGCCAGCGGTCACGCATTGTCCGAGCTCTCGCCTGGCGCATTGCTGCAGAGCTCACCATATTCAAGGCGCCGGCTCTAGCCGATTTTTTCTTTCTCTGTTTTTCAACAGTCTCCTTGGATAAGTTTTCACTACTTACACTGTGTGTGCATCCTATTTTGTAATAAATTCTGATATATTGTGCCGTGTTGGAAAATGGCTGTAGTGTTGCCAGTCTTTCTCAAGAACCGTGACATTCCGAATGCGACAGTTCAGCCACCGACAACGTTGGAGATGTGCCTGGCAGCGGAGCGAATATCTGGACCAGGATCCGCACTGAGTCACACACCGAGTGTGTTACGTCTCCTCTTCCCTAGGAAACTATGGACAAATTTAACAATTATGGCCGAAACAAAACCTTGGTAAGTCAAAAATGTTGTTGTTGACATTTTGTTCTGTTTGTCTGTTGTGCCCGCGGCGTTGATTACAAGATATATAGGCGATTTCCAGTCTCCCCTATCCATTGTCTCTGGAACACCCTTAGGGATCTTCCAACGCTCTCAATTCAAAGCCCAGGGGGAGGGAGGAGGGGGCACAATTGAATGTCCAGATTCCGTTTGTGAGTCGTTGCCATATTCACTGTCTCTGATACATGAAAGGAGGTGTGTGTGTGTGTGTGTGTGTGTGTGTGTGTGTGTGTGTGTGTCTGTGTCTGCGCGTGTGCGTGTGAGCGCAAAGAATGTTTCGTAGAAAACAGATAGACGCTATATAAACTGTATTCATTATTATTACATGAAAGGGGAGGGGGGTGGGGGAGGGGGTACAATTGAATGTCCAGATTTCCGTTTTTGAGTCGTTGCGATGAGTTTACTAAACCATTCTGATTTCCTTATAACTCACCTGCCTAGGCACACTCGTTAAGGTCAAGGTCTTCATAAGATCTCTCCGGGTGATGTCTCGATCCTTCACCATTTTGGCCAGTGACTCGAGGACAGCTCTTACCGAGTTTTGACTTTCAGCATACACGTACAGGTTGGCTTTCTTCTCAAAGACTGCGGTGCTGTATCTTCCCATGAACGTGACAACAGGCTTGGAGTGACCCGCCAAACCTGTTGAATACATTCGATGAATTTCGAGACACACTTCAATTCATAAACTGTGCTTCAAAACTACACAAAATTATAAGTCACGTGAGCCAAAGCCTTCACCTCAAGACCCTACGCATATGACACGTTTCTAACATCAGCCACTGCTTTTATCACGGGAAACATGTTGAGAGTTAAATAGCTTATACAGATATCTGCATCTGGTGTATCAGTTCCAATCAAAGCATTCAATACTTAGGGTATATTAAAAATATGACCTCTGAAATCTGCCTAAATGAACTTTACAACTCAATCCAACACACAAACCTTTTAACCGCCTGGTCAACCCTTTACTCTCCTCGTTGTAACTGGCAGCTGCTTTCATTACCGCCATGATGTACTCCTCAACTATTTTCTTGTCGAACAAAACTACTCGAAGCTCCTGAAGACTCTCTCTCTGTTTAAATTTTGTGACTACGTTGAAAAGAGCTGTTGCAGATGCTTGGGCGCTCATGCCATAACCGCCTAAACACACACACACACACACACACACACACACACACACACACACACACACACACACACACACACACACACACACACAGAATACACGTCGAGACAAAAACAAACAGGTTATTAATACACAGAATACACGTCGAGACAAAAACAAACAGGTTATTAATTTGTACCTCAGTACAAAGTTTTTGCTATGTGCAAATTAGAAATAGTGGAGAAGGTATTTAAAGTTAAATTCATAAAAACGCCGACTGTAACCGACGTGATTCTGCTTGTTCAAGTCAATGCATATTTCTTAAATTGTGCTTTAGCCAATGAATGAGTGAAATACGCACGAAACTGCTCATTTGACGAAACGGCCAAATTTACTGGCCATTTCATGAAATGAGCAAAAGTTTGTTGCGTATTTCACGAAATGCGCATTGGAGAATTTGAGAGTGGAACCTTTAATTAACAGTGATGTACATCCCTCAACCACAACAACTTTTAATTCTGGCTGAGAGTTTTATTTTCATTATCATTATATGGGGTCCACATACGCAGATTGTACTCAGTCCTGTTTGTTAAGTTGTTTCTCTATAGTTTCAGTAGTACAAAACAAGGCTGTGGCATTTCTCCAGACAATACATACTTTCGCGCACACTGTGACGTAACGAAATCTGCGTCATAGACACTTGACGTGCACACTGTGCTGCTGCGTTCTTTTTGGCGGGAGTTGTGAGACGTGTGTGTGTGTGTGTGTGTGTGTGTGTGTGTGTGTGTGTGTGTGTGTGTGTGAGTGTGTGTGTGTGTGTGTGTGTGTGTGTGTGTGTGGACGGATGTAATGATGGCTCCTAAACCACCTCGTTGGAGGCCTTTTTACTTTGAGATAAAATGGGAATTCACCTTCTCCAACGGACAGAACTCTTACAGCACTCCGAATGGTCAGTTCTGTAGCAGTAGGAACATCCTCAATTTTTAACAAAACTTGCTTTGCAAATTCCAAACAAACTTGCATTCAAACGTTTGACTCTCAAATACTCCAATGCGTATTTCGTGAAATTTTTGCTCATTTCATGAAATGGCCAGTAAATTTGGCCGTTTCGTGAAATGAGCAATTTCGCTGCGTATTTCACGAAATGAACAATATCGTGCGTATTTCATGAAATGGGCAGTTTCACAAATTACACGTAACATATACATGCAGTGATGTTGCCAGGATTTTTTTTCTTCGGCGATTCAGCCGAAACAGCCATGAAAGTTTCGGCTTTTTACAGAAAGTTTCGGCTCTCTCTGCCGAAGCAGTTTCACAAGTTTTTCGACAAGATTCTCTACTGTTACGTTCTCCCTCCACCTCCATGAATTAAAGATGTTCTGTAGGAATCTCGCAGAAACGGACATAATCGAGCCGATTCACTCGTGAAAACTTCGGCTCGGCCAGCCAACATGACAGACAGATTATCGGCTTTTAAAAAAAATTCGGCTTTTAGCCGAGATCCGACTCCAAAAGACATCCCTGTACATGTATGTCAGTTTTGTATTTCCATGGTATGTTTGTCCCTCCGGTCTTCATCCGATACCCTGATATTCAGAATCCCACGCACTAAACTTTCTTCTGTTGGCTCTCGAGCCTTCTCCTACGCTGGTCCAAAAGCCTGGAATTCTCTCTTTCTTTCGCTCCGCCAGTCAACCTCCCTCGAAACCTTCAAAACAAATCTAAAAACCTACCTGTTTTCATCTCAAAGCTCCGTCTAACCTCCCTCCGTCTTTCTCCATCTCCTTATTAAGCACCATACATGCAGTTGCCCTGGCCCTGAACCTTCACGTCTATCTGTCTCTTTACCTGTACTCTAAGCGCTTCGAACTACCTTCCATGTAGATTAAGCGCTATATAAATAAAATTATTATTATTTTTGTTTTGTATATACATGTGTTTTTATTCAGAGGCGCAAAGCAAATTCTTCTTAATTGTAACTAAGAAGCGAATAAATCTATCTTATCTTATCTTATTTAAGGTATCTGGACTGGTCATAGACATGTGTGTTCCAATATTACCAAGAGTACTTTGAACACTATCCAGTCCGCAAGCCATCAGAGATTTCTTTACCTGTGCCAAGCGCTGGTAGAGCCATGGACTGGACTCCTTTCTCTTCAGCAGCCAGCAAACACAGCTTGATCCCTGCATTCAGATTCCCTTGAGCGAAGATTTGGGCATCAATGTGCACAATGAATTTGCACTTTATGTTACAGGCCGGTGTCACAGCAACCCCAAAGCTCTTGATATCTCCAACTGTACCACAAGCATACATAACCGGCCTCTTATAACAATAACTGAATATTGTGTAGGCACTTTACCCAATTTCTTTAACTGGCTCAAAGCGACGCAAGCATAACCCAACACGCACGCTTACGTGAACCACACGCATTTTCTCCCACACACTGCACATGAACACATTGCAATCACGTGGTGCAAAGGGTCAGCTCGGCAATTTAAGTTTCGGAATTAAGAGTTGCATTTATTGTTAATTTCTTTTGGACTGAACGTTTCCAAAGCAGAGGGGGAGGAAGCCGGAGTACCCGGAGAGAACCCCCGACGATCGGCCCGAATGAACAGTGTCACATACAAGGAAAATTTCTTTGCCCCGAGTGGGACTCGAACCTGACCTCTCTCTCTTTGACAACCGCCGTCTCGCAACATGTCGCACGTATGAGAACTGTGCTTAGTGCACACGTCTATGTACACCGTTTCCAGTCTCTAGAAATGGATGGGTAGACTGCTTTAGGATTCTAAGACGGGCAACGACAAAAATAGCAACAAACTGAGAAAGACGGAAAAAGATAATGCACTTTGGCCACTTAAAAAAATCATATGTATTGTGGTAAATGCACTAAAATAAACGAATTATCTTCAGAGCTGATACTGCAAGCTTACAGCTCTGTCATATTATTACCCTTTTCTTTGCAATAATCTTCCAGTGTTCCCCCACACTTTCTTTTCAAAATTTTGGAGACAGCTCCTGTAACACACACACACACACACACACACACACACACACACACACACACACACACACACACACACACACACACACACACACACAAGCAGAAGCTTGAAATACCATACAAATGAACACTGCAGTTTTCCAGTAGGTTTCATACGGGTCATATGGGTGTAGATTTCCTTGCAAGATAAACCACTATACTAATGAAAATGAAGTGATTATCTCAATCATTAAGAACATTAACGATACTATGAGTAATTAGCAGACCTCACCGTTTCGAATTGTTTGGCACACACACACACACACACACACACACACACACACACACACACACACACACACACACACACACACACACACCTCGGCTGAGATCAAGTTGATCATTTGAGCTGTTTACAATTGCATCCACAGTTTCCTCAGTGATATCTCCTTCTTTGATGACAAGAGTCAAGCCACCAACATCGAATTTTGCTCCTGTAGATTATGATGTAAAGACGATTAGTCACAGTACATCAGTATGATCAAAATAAACTTGTAATTGTATGGAAAGTGCTTATCAGTGCGTTAGCATGGTATATAATCCACACACAGAATACTACGTAGCTTAATACGGATACGATTACATAGCAATACAGTACATGTAACCTGAAAGTTTTACTCAAAGAACGAAAGGTAAGTACAACAACCAGCCGTGCGAGCAAATGGCAATGCTAGGCGAGAAAGAAGAGCTGTGATATCACACTCGGACGTGCAGGGTTCCTACTAAATGGGCGTGATTATAGCTGCAAATAATGGCCACTGATGTAGTATTTTGGGAACAGTACACATAACACACGACCAACAATCTACTTTCAATGTATTTTACATCACACTCACTCATAATTATGAGTCTTTAGATTGACCGAGATTTATGGAACAGGATTAAGTGTGAGGTTTAAGACTAAGGTAAGACCCACTGAAGATGAATGTTAGCAGGGTTGTGCTTAGTTCGTACACTACGAACTTCATAGACTTGAGTTTGTAGTACACTATCGGGAAAACACGGTTGAAAATTTTCTGTCCCTGGCGCATTCAAGATGGTGCTGGAGGGAGCAACAAAGCAAAACTGAAACGAAGAAGAACTTGAAAAGGCATATATCTTACTGTTGAAAAGTTGTTTAATCGGACTAGGCTTTACGTTATCATCTATTGCGGGGGAAGATATTTGAGAAACATTGTCCCGAAAGCGTTCCGCCACATGCACATTGAAACAGATTTTACCAATGACAAACTGAGACACAGAACTGCAAATGAACATCTTTTTATCAATATCCCCACGTGATTTCAGTACATCAAGAGGCTGCAGTTAATAACTCTGCCAAAAAAAATATGTTGACAAAGCAGACAAGGTAACGTCTTTTACGAAACCCACCACTTCCAGATGGCTGTGCGACTTGATGGGCCACTGTAGACGGGATTAACTGACCTCCTTCCGTCTGTTTCTTTATTGTGTGGAAAACCTATTGGCCAACAAGAAAAGCAAAAAAGATAACAAAGGAGAAATCTTGCGTTCACCAAACGTATCCTGTTACCTCGCCATACGTCACGAGAGATTAGTAAAATTCAAAGAAGTTTCAAAATAATTTTCTGATTTTGCATTTTCTGATATTTTCTTTACGTAATCATTCGTAAATGAAATAAAAAGGTTAAATAGGATAACTGATACGTGTTATTTCAATATCATACAGTTTTGGATGCAACAGCATCTTTGCAAAGAACAACTTCATAAAGATCTAAACAAATTGTTTAATTAAACATTATAAAATTACAGTAAAATCATATTATGACATTAATTACGATTTTTTCCTTTATTTTGGTATTGAATAAACTTAAGAGAGACCACATGAAACATTTACAAAAGTTGCCATTGAATGAGGTCACCCAAACAAATGATATTTCAAGAGCAAAAATATCTGTGTGTAAACACCCACAAAAGAGGATCGGGTCATCTTAAACTGAGTAAAAGTATAGGCGCGAGAAAAAACCCATAATGTACAGCAATTGATTGTTCCACACAGAGAGCGACCATACATATATATGCACTGGACTTTCCCTCCTACAATCAGTTTCCTGTGTAACTGTTTCACCTCTGATACTCGCTAGAGCAGAATTATCAAAATACCCACTGACATAGTTATTGTGTACATTGTATTCTGCTTTGATGAGAAAAAAATGCATGTACCGCGAGGGCTTGCTTGTCTGCATGATACACGACAATGCGTGCCTCCCTCAGGGTTGTAGAAGGCGTGCTTAGCTCAAACTGCTTGATAGCATCGAGCATAGTTTTCGCCACAACGTCTGTTGGATAGCCCAGGACGCCGGTGCCGAGCACAGGAAAGGCTATTGAGCCGTACTGACGGTTGCTGGCTTCAGTCAGACATTTTGTGATCACCTGTCGTAGTTGCTGTAAAACATTGCCATTCATTCATGCCTTTCTCAACCGCACGGCGGATCTCAAAGACCAGTTACACAGAACATTTGAAATGCATACTTATGAGTCAGGAATCTTGGCGGGTGAAGGGAGGGTGGGGTGGGTGTTTGGGGGTTTAACGTCCTTTTCCACAACATAGGGTGATATCAAAGACGGGGCAACGATGAAAAAGCCAGCACAAATATTTGGCCCCAGCCGGGATCGAACTCACGACCCGAGCATTAGAAGTCCAACGCTCTACCATTCGACCATCTCGGCTCCCCGGCGGGTGAAGGGAAAGGAGGTGGAAAAAAGCAAGGGGCGGGGAGGTGTTGTGAATGATCTGCCCCTTCTGCACAATCTCAAGACACACACTGACGTTACCTTAATGTCTTTCATCTTGAAATCACCCCTTTTTCGATCCATAAAACGGCAGTGCAGTGCTTCGGGAGAGTGACTAGACTGCCCGAATTAACATCAGTCACACACACACACACACACACACACACACACACACACACACACACACACACACACACACACACACACACACTCTTCGTAGGCATGACATGCATTTGTGGCAATTATTTCAAACAATCGCATTCTATGGAACCTTTCCTAATTCGCTTCGTGTAATGCAGTACGTCTTCTGAAGCTGAAATGTAAGACAACCTGCACAGCAACATCTCGGTTCTTCCAGTTGCACAAAGACAGATGAAACACCTCCTTGCAGACAAGCCCATGGCCACTGGTACATGCGATGTCTCCATGATTGACGCCAGATGGATATCGTCTTCTGCACTCGTCTTGCAGACGTGAACCCCCAACCTTCAGGATGGAAGAGGACACCCCCCCGTTGTTCAGATCAAGGCCACTGGATGTAGAGTTAACAATTACGTCTGCCTGAAAGTATAATAGTAATTACGATTCGGATGACCTGCCACAATGTATACACAGATTCTCAAACTCATGCATTAGTTTTCTGGTTTAAGAGCTCCTCATATTCTAATACAAGAGGGCTTTTTGCCCTTGACAAGAAAGAACATAATTATAAATGAAAAGATAACAGAGATGCTGAGTAGCTAATGCCAACATTCTGCTCAGATGATCATAATAAAAAAAAAACGCAGGCCCTAACTTGTTGTTTGGCAATCTCTCCTTCAATAATGGAGATATTGATGACACAGATACTGGCTGCAGATACTCCTTGGACACTGGTTCCAGTGCCCACCGTACACTGGACAGATCCAAAGGCTTGTCCTCCGGCTGGTGTAACCACCTGAAGAAAAAACAAACACCAAAAAAGTTTTCATCATATTCCCTTATCCGCTGAGACCGAAATGTTTATGCCAACAGGCAACAAATTGTAAATCTGGAGTGGCTTTTTGCTATTGCAAGGTATCTCAAGGCCTCAGAATCCGTAGCGGATGTCTGAACCAATGGACCTAATGCCCTGTCCAGTTGGCAGCGAATTCCACAACTGTAACCCCAGAAACTGACAAAGTAGTTTTGAACAAGTCAATATTCTAGGACAAGGCAAACAGACAGACAGACAGAGAGAGAGAGTACCTGCATTCCCGCAGGTTCCGGCACCAGAGCAAGAACACACTGCTCACAGCTTCCCATCAGATCGAGGTCTGCTTCACATTTGCCTGGGGTCAGGAACGCTACTGTTTCGGGGTCAGCGAATGTCTGAACATGGACAGTGATTTCTTTTTCTAGCTGTTGCAGCCTTTGTTTCACTTGCTGTAACCCCACACTTGTACCGCTGGCACGAAGTGCTGAACGATCCTCCTTAACCGAAAGATCCACACAGTAGGCTTGGAGATCATTTGTAATCAGTTGCAGTTTGTTTTGCCAAAATGTTGCGACAAATCTCTGGCGGCTAGGACTGTAGCACAGCACCTCGGAGTAGATGGTGTTTTCCTGAATAAAGTTTTGAACCTTCTTCCCAACCTCATGCACAATGTCATTAGTGCCCGTTATGCAGACCTGCTGGCCGTTCTGGGAAGGAACAATCATAAGCTTCCCCTCATGGTGCTCTACCAGCCCCTCAACAAAACCCAAATATTCACGAGAATCAAGCAGTTTTGCAGACTCCGGCTTCAGTTCAAAGCTAAGCTGTACAACTGACTCCCGGATGTTGCTGACAGCTTTGGTAACATGTTCTCTTAAACCGTAAACAGTGACATCCTTACCAACCTCCCACACGGCGGCCATTTGTTCAGATTTGAATTTCTCAGTAATTATTTCCCGTGTCTCAGCCGTTTCCAACAGACGTTTCTGATTCTTTGACATGTCAGTTATCTTTTCAGTCTGCAAGGTGTTCAGCAGATCGTTCATCTCTTCGACGGCTTTCTCCACATCGTGTTCCATGCCGTGGAAAGTGATCTCCCCTTCCTCCGTCTTGATGTATACACTAAGACTTTTGTAGCGTTTTGCCACCCCAGTGGGAAATGAGATGGCTTCCAGGAGCTGGAGCTGATATCTCTCTAGTTTGTCGTTTGTACTTGTTACCTTCCTTTTCTTGCGTTCAAATTCTTCCTCAATGGACCGTACTCTACTCTTGATCTGGTCAAACGCAACCTTAGCTGAATCCTGTTTTCCAACAACCACAATTGCGTACTCGTCACCAAGAGGAATCGTCATCACCTCGTCTGGTTTGGAGATTACAGATTCTGCGACTGACTCCGACACATCAGTCCAAATATGCTGCATTATGTCTATCCGATGAACATTTATCAAAAGCAAGAAGCTTTGTATTGTTCGCCGCGTATCACTGGCCCATCTTCTGGCTCGCAAGCGTTGTTCGGGAACTTCCATTTTCAGAGTGCACTCAAGAGTCACGGTATCGCCACTGAACATCGGAACAGCATTTTTCTCCTCCAAGAGTTTAAGCAAATCTGTTCTCTCTGTTAGTGAAAACCGAATAAATTCGAGTTTAAACTTGTCCATGTCCTTCAGAACAATAGGCTCGGGAAGAGTAAGGGACGGTGAGTCTCCGCTACCAGCCCTGGCACTACCAGAGATCCGGAGATACTCAGTGTATCGCTTCACCCGTACCGTTTGGCCCTCAATCGTGTGCGACTTGGTCAGGACTCGACAAAGGTCTGTGAAAACCAGAATAACTATACATCACATGCTAGAGATTTGACGTACTTTCACAAAGCGCTTCCAAAAAGAATTTAACTATGACACAAAAATTTACTTCGAAACCTCTAGAAACGTCTCGGAACTGAAAGGGATGTATTTTTGTTCAGTTGGGGACATAATGGTGAGTTTCTGAGTACTCGTAATTCTCTTTGAACTTGCGATTGTTTGTTTTCTTAGGCGTGCATTTGCAAAACACCCGACAAAGACTCCCAAAACTGTTTGGTGGATATTGGAACTTAGGAGGAAGAAACCCTCTTGGAAAATAGTGTTGCTCGAATTTATTTATTTATTTATTTATTTATTTATTTTTATTATTATTATTATTTTTTATTATTATTTTTTTTTTGGGGGGGGGAGGGGAGTCTGGCGGAACACTGCCCACATTTTTGCAATTATTGTTGCTCATGGTGTCCCCCCCTCCCCCCTTCCCCCGAGCTTGTTTCCCCCAAGAGAACACGTCGCCAAATACTGTTTTTGAATTTCGCTGGGGAGAAGAAAGTACAAAAATCCAGATAGAAATCGAGAGACGACAGGAAAACTCGATATAATCACATATCACAGTTCGGCCTGCCGGCTCGGGCACACGCTTTAAAAGTTCACTTGGAAGTTTCACACACACACACACACACACACACACACACACACACACACACACACACACACACACACACGCACGTTTACCTTCATTCTTTTCAAAGTAGACGAAGCCTGTATGTAGATTTCCAGAGTCCGAAATGACCACTTCCCTTACAGGACCTCCACCGCTTCTGCGTCTGTTCGCAAAGTAATACTTTACAGAGTCATCAATGGTGCTGGGTTTTAGCCCTTTGACAACCAGGCAGTTGGAGACGGATTCAGTGAGTACGCTGCTTTCCTCTTCCATTTTGGGAGACACTTCCGACGTCTGCACAGAGTCTGAGAGAGGAATACATGTCAAAGAATCAATTGTTTTCGTATATCATCAGTCTTACACGCGTATATAACAAAAAGGGGATGGTGTAGGGTAGGTGGGGAAAAAATTACCGCTAGGTGATGCTCGTATGAGTTCTTCGATTGAAGTGCCACACAAATGAAAATATGATAATTGCTTTACTGGAAGTCGTATGAATAAATAAATGCATATCATACAAGGATAAAAAGGTCAACTCAGAAACGTTTCGTGACAGATAAGACATAAGACATAAGATATAAGACATAAGACATAAGACATAAGACATAAGATATTTTATTGGATCCCATGAAAGGGAAATTACAATGCCTGCTCCTCCTTTTATTAAGAATAAATTATTATGTTCCCACAAACACCTGGACGGGGAGGGGGAAGGGGGGAGGTGGGTGGTCGTGGAAACCAAGTGTAACTTCGATATGATGTTGTTGAGCTATATTCCATAAACCTTTCGCTCGTATGCGTGTACTTTTTTTCCGAATAATTATGTCATGTGAGTAACTAGGCTTAGGCCCTACAGACTGTCATGATAATGTGACCAGAACCATACGGCGCGGATGCCCCTTCCTATGTAATGGTGAAAAAGTGGTCTGCGGAATTCAGTAGAGGCAGAGACAGCATTTATGGTGACCCTCGTGCTGGAAGACCGGCAACAGGCACTAGCGACGAAACGGTTGCCAGAGACCGTAGACCTGTGGCGGCTGATTGACGGCTGTCGCTCACATACAAGCGTTCTGACCCAAAATCTGGCAATGAGGAAGGTATCAGCGAAATGGGTGCCAAAGCTTCTGACAGACGTCGAAAAACGCAGCAGGTTCAACATGTCTTTTGAAAATCCGCGCAGAATCGAAGCAGATGCCGATGACTTTGTGAAGACATTTGTAACCATGGACGAATCCTTGGTTCACCATTTTACGCCTGCGGCAAAACATCAGTTCTTGCAGTGGAATCACGTTGGCTCGCCTCCTCTAAAGAACGCCAAGGTCGACATGTCTGATCGGAAAGTGATGGTGTCGGTTTTCTTGAATACAGATGGAATTTGCCGGTGGATTTCCTTGAAAAGGGTCGCACAGTATATAGGGCATACTGTTCAACCTTGCTTCGGGCAGCTACGCCGTTGAAAATGGATAAAGGCTTTCATGGAACGCTGTTCCATCAGGAAAACGCACCTGTCCACAGATCAGCTGTTGCCATAGAAACAGTTCAAAACCCCGGCTTCGAACTTGTTCATCGCCCACCTAGCAACCATCTGACTTTCACCCTTTTTTAAAAAAAAACTGAAGAAACATCTCGCCGAAAGAAGTGTGTGCAGGTGATGGGCGACTATGTTGAAAAATAAATGATGAAAACTTTCCTGCACTGTCATCTTCATGAAGTACATTTAAAAACAAAGATGTTTGCGTGTATGTGTGTAGTTTGTAGGCCAACAACTTTCCTAAAGCAATCTCTCTCTCTCTCTCTCTCTCTCTCTCATGCTGTCAAAGTTGCGATTCATAACAGATGCTGACACGCGTAAGGTATTCTACAATGCCCATATCAAGTTCCACATAGACTATGTGTCAACAGTGTGGGATGGTTCGAGTGAAGTTCATTTGAAGAGGCTGAATTCTTTACACAGGAGAGCTGCAAAATTAATATTACCACTACCAACCTTCTCAACAGATCAAAAACTTAAAGTGTTAGAAATTCTTCCCCTACAGTGCCACTTTCAGTTTAACAAAGGAATGTTTATGTACAAACTCCGCAAAAAGTTAGTTCCGGAATATCTTGCATGTACTCTCTCAGAATCCACATCCATAGACTCTAGGTTAGGACTAACTTTTAAAATCCCCCGTCCCCGCATTGACATGTATAAAAGTAGTTTCGCATTTTCCGGAACTTCATTGTGGAATTCACTTCCTGTCCATGTTAGGCACAGCCGGTCAGCCTCATCGTTTAAAAGCAGCCTCTTCAAATATCTATTAGCCAACAAATAACAAACAATCATAAAAATAGGTACCTCACGTTCACATAAATATGGACACACTAGTTCATACATGCGATAATATTGTGTGTGTGTGTGTGTGTGTGTGTGTGTGTGTGTGTGTGTGTGTGTGTGTGTGTTTGAGTGTGTGTGTGTTTGAAGTTTCTTGTTCCAATTTTACGTATGTTCGATCATTTGGCTTTTTTTGTTTAGTTGTTTGTTCTTAAAAACGGCAAGTTTGAAAATTGGTTGCAAGACCAAAACTTCCACCGTTTTCAAATAAAGTTGTTTCAATTTCAATTTCTCTCTCTCTCTCTCTCTCTCTCTCTCTCTCTCGTTGGACAGCTTGGCTGAACTATAGGAAGATGAATATGCGATATACATACCGCCTAAATGTTGGCAATCTGCTCTTTCCTCTGTGTCCTTAGTTTTCTTCACCTCGCCACCAGCCTTGCCTGTGTCTTCAGTCGGCGTTTGCTTTGGAACTTCAAGTGTGACTTGTAGGTCACGACCTCCAACCCTGTGTTGCCTTTTGCAAACATCTTCGGCAGCTGTGTGGTACCCAATACGGGTAAAATAAAGAAATGTTCGTTGCGTGTGTGTGTGTGTGTGTGTGTGTGTGTGTGTGTGTGTGTGTGTGTGTGTGTGTGTGTGTGTGTGTGAGGCACCCTTAGCTATTGCGAACATTTGAGTGTCCAATTATTATCATCATCATCATCATCATTATTACTGTAATGCACATCTCAAAAACAACACAGACAGTCATTGTACCAGTCCACTACACTATCTTTTTAGTACATGCATACTTTTCCTGAGTTGGTACAGTTTGCCCCCCCCCCCCTCCCCTCCCCCGTGCCATTTGCGCCTCGTGTGAGTTATGCAAAACGGCCGTCTGTTCACTACAGCGACTTCACGATTGCCAACTTGTAAACCTACATCTAGCTCAAAACCTAGCCTCGTAAAGGGTGTGCTATTCTAAACGGGGGCCATACTTTGGGGATCTTCGAAGGTGATGTAGATTGCCTGCTGGGCATGGTCGACGGTGACATCACTGATGGCTCCTCCTCCTCTCCTGCGATTTTCGAAGTACAATGTATACAATTCTTCCTTCTCCTCAAGGTCACCGCCTGTGACTTTCACTGTGCGGGGTCGAGTAGTGTTTGTTTCATCCATGTGGCTGGGTTCATCGCAAGTGCGCGTCCTCCATTTATGGATGCTGGACAAAGAGGTTACGTATTTTTCAGTTATTTATAGAGGGAGCAGACAACAGACGAAACACAAAATTTATATTCCCTCATTGTCGCCCAAGCTGTCGTTATCGAGGAAAATGATACTAACTGCGCCACAACACAGCCTAGCTTATTTACTTACGTCACTTTGTACGCAGCAGCTGAAGTTCACCTCTTTGTCTTCGGCCTGTTGACACCCCCCCCCCCCCAGGAATTATTTCAAGACGGCACAACGTTTCAGACACTGATTTAAATTAACATTCTGTTGCCAAATTTCAATAAATCAAGCGTTTAGGGCCGAGTTGCAAACACAAGTGAAAAGAGCAAACGACAAGTACAGACCTTTCCAGAAGAGTGCAACCACAAACAACTACATCTGGTCCACTCTGGCCTTTTTTTTAAACACCCGCAAATGATAACACATTTGAGCGCACTGATTTCGGAAGGAAAACATAATTAAAAGAATAATACGTCTCTGCTTGACCTAGAAGAAAATTAATGTGGTGTTTAGGATTTCTTCATATCGTAACATGCGTGCACTGCATCCCTGTAGAACAATAGGATGTTGTCCTATATGTTAGAGAGGTACCGGCTGTCTCGGTTTATATCTAGGTCAGCAATATGTCAACGTTGTGTGTATGCATTATACTTTACTGGATACTTTACAAATATCTGGTCGCCGATTTCCGCCGATGTTTACCATTTATGCGTGTCTGGAATGAAACGGCACTGAGAAAACCATTGACAAACCCGTTGTGAAAACCATTGGGAAAAAACACACACAAAAAAACCCGCTGACGAAACCAATGGGAACAAATTGAAAACCCAATGACAAAACCATTGGCCTAGAAAAACGACAGCGTGTGTTCGGTACAAATACTGAATAAACTAGCTGAGAGTTGACCAGATCGCACGCGACATGAGGATACTTGAATACATTTAGAACAGTAAGATAGGGGTCACTAGACCTTCCTGTCTGGCTAATCAATTATCGCCCGAGTCCTTGGTATCGAGAAGACTGAAGATAGCGTATCAATAACATGCTTTCTGTTGTATAAGAGGTTCGCTAAGTGAAAGTTTGCACGCGACATGTCTGCCCGTTGCTAAGCGAAATTAGCTCGTGTACGCTGTGTGAGGGCAGTGGAATAGGTTTGCCGTGAAGTTCATATATACCAGTCATGGTGTCAGTGACAGTAACTTGCAGTTCTCTAGCGCTCACACACACACACACACACACACACACACACACACACACACACACACACACACACACACACACACACAGAGCCTTGACTCCAAGGTTTAAACACAAAGGAAGTTAGATATGTAGCAATCGGGAGGGTTTCTTGCCACTAAACCGCCGACCACCCCGGAACATAATAACAAAGTAGCTACAGAGATTCAGTAACATGTCGGTGTACACAAGCGCGTTGAGCATAATGAATTCTAGCAGTAAGCTCGTGCTGACCAGGAGAAATAAATTGTCAGTTTCTTAACCGAATCTGGGGGTAAAAGGGTGCAACTCGCTTAACTCGAAGCCCTCTTTGAAATTCGACCTTATCCTTCGTCACGGATAGGTCAAACTTCGGATAAGTCGAACCAAAATCCATTTCCCCTGCGAATATTCGACTGTATTTAATTTTGATTAACGAGCCAAGAACAAGAACCTTCATTTGACAACGGTAGAACCATTATTTTACAACGGTAGAAGTTACAGGCATATTCATACCAATTTTAAAACTTGCCGTTGCAACTTGAACCTGGCTGTTTCACGTCTTATCTATACCTGTTTACTCTTCTACGTGTGGTAAGAGAGAGAGAGAGAGAGAGAGAGAGAGAGAGAGGTTTCCTTAGAGTCATGATCACGCAGGACACACGTTTCTGTTTCTTTGTCACTTTTTGGACAGGACAAGATACTACTGTACTACTACTACTACTACTACTACTACTCATCATCATGTAACTTTAACTAAATATTGTTTGCAGTTTCTTCTTTATGCTCATTAACGCCTTGCCGTTGTCATGGCTACATTCCAAGTGACCGACATGCCGAATTTTCAATTAACCATTTTGGGTTACTGAATGTGAGTGTGCATTAAACAGCCATTCGTCTTCCTACTTTCTGGTGGCCAAAGCGATGGGAAAATGAAATGAGTGCTAAAATAAACGTCGATTTTTTAATACAGTCACTCGTATTCCACAAAAAAGATGCTCATGATAAATGTATTATATTTAGATTTACTTACAATGTGTCCTAGACTTCCAGTTTGAACATTTTCCTCCACGTACATGTATTACACACACAAACTTCAATACCCTTTACATTATCAGTAGAAATGCCCGTTAGTGCAAATATTACGTAGAGTTGTAGCTGAGAGTGCACGAGATCTCACGTTATCAGCATTGCGTGCTTAGAGATAAGTGGGAACTGGAAAGCTATAACTGTGTACCTCCCTCTTGACGTCACAGTTTGACCTTGACGATATCGCAGTGCGAGTTTGTCTCTTCTACACACCAAGTCAATGTCAATATTTACTGACGAGTATAGTGTAGCCTAAGCCGATGTGTGTGTGTGTGTGTGTGTGTGTGTGTGTGTGTGTGTGTGTGTGTGTGTGTGTGTGTGAACGTGAAGGGGTGGATGGTGTGTGTGTGTGTGTGTGGGGGGGGTAGTCGTGTGTTCTGTCATCTGCCGCATAATCGTGGTGACACTTAAGTTCATAGAACTGTCCAACCCGATGTGGTGTCGTCTGCTCTGCTAGCGATATTGATTCTTTTATTTCTCCGGCAAATGTGTGTCTCACCATACATGTATTGCTGCCAGTGTCGATGTTTGCCGGGTAAAAAATAAAAAAAAACAAAACCCTCAACCTGTCATCCCCCACGTACACAAAGTATATTGCCATGCACACTGACGAGTTGAGAGGGACGTTAAGTATTATTCACTACGGACAAGTGGAGGCAGATTTTTACTGCACTGTTCATTTCCCATTGTTACAGTGTTGTGGATGTGGTTTTTTTTCCCCCACGAGTGTATTTCTATACTAGCAGTGGCACGGAGAAGTTAAGAGAGAGAGAAACAGGTGGAATTTATGGTATGCTTATAATACCTTGACATTATTAAAGTCCGTTTGCCGATTTAAAAAAAAAAAATCTCTAGAAACTGTTCACTTTATCAAAATGCTATAAGCACAAAAAGTGGGCTCTGGAACAGCAATACTTTTTGTGCTTATAGGATTTTGAAACAGCATCACAAGTTTTTGTGATATTTTTGTGTTTTTTTTTTTGTACATGTAGATTTTGCTGTGCACATGGGGTAGTCTACGTCATTTTTACGAAACTGTCGAGTTTGTTTGCCACTACTAGGACCCGTGATTGGATGTCAATGACGGGATTGCGCCCGACCGTGCGACGTAGGCCGTATACATAACAGGCCTTTCGTTTTGAGGGCCTTTCAACTTTCTACTGGACATGCACGGGCAACATTCTGATATCACTATATACTGCACATGCCAAACGCAATGGAAAATGAGGCAGGAGACACCATAGAGGCCTTTTGAGTTATGTTTTGTATTGTCATGGCTCACACACACACACACACACACACACACACACACACACACACACACACACACACACACACACACACACACACACACACACACACACACAGAGTCTTGACTCCAAGGTTCAAACACAAAAGAAGTTAGACATGTAGCAATTGCGAGGGTTTCTTGGAAAGCAATAGGGTATTTTTGGGGTATTTTAATTAGTTATCGTTGTTTGTATTTTCCAATGCTTATTGCTGGTGTATTTGCCTAACGAACGATGATCTCTGCCAAATTTTCTGTCTACTCGGGCAAACTGAAAAAAAACAAAACAAAACAAAAACAACCTATACTGGAAGGAGAATCATCCTTCCACTTCAGATCCCAGTGCCTGATCGACCTAACCTCTATTCATCACATTCTCATGTAAAGTTTCTCTGCATGTGTGTCCGGTTGACGTGTGCGCGCGTGGGGGACGGTCGGTGCGTGTGACTCTGTTGTCACTCTTCCCCGATTAGTTTTATCAGTATTGTGATTTGTGAGTAGTTTAAGTCACAGGTTGGACAATCTTGCAAGACTTGGCACATCCGACCTGATAACATGACATTGTGTCAAAGCTAAAATGCGTGCACTTACTCATGCTGTCGAGTACCAACACTGCTGTCAGTCGAAAATCCGCCTAAACCCTTGAACGCTTGACAGCATGCAGTGCGATATATTTTATCACTCCCCCCCCCTCTCTCTCTCTCTCACCCCCCCCCCCCCCCCACACACACACACTCTCTCTCTCTCTTAGCACGAAATTCAAATAATAATAATAATTAAAAAAAAAACCCAAGTTACGTCTGTATAAACTGCAAGTGGGTATTTGTTCTTGTTTGTTTTTGTAGTCGTTGTTTCCCTTGGGTTTGTTGTTGTTGTTGTTGCTGACGTCGTCGTTTTGTTGTTGTTTTTTAGCTGGTCAATTCCCTCAACGACGGAAGCGTCTCACGGCAGGCAATATAATAGTATTTACAAAACAGTCTATGAAAAAAAAAAAAAAAAAAATGATGTGTGTTTTTATTGCTTTTGCAAAAATATACACAACGCTATGGCAGAACATGCTCTTTTCACAAATCTAAAGAAAATAACAAATTCTCTGGAGAAAATTCACCTGTTGACAATGTTTGTATATTATGCTGTAGACGATGTCCATGGCGATCAGGGCAGCAACATAAATACTGAAAATCTGGGTATATTTTTACATTCATACTATCGTATTCGTGCATATTTCTGTGAATGATGTTTTTTTTTTATATTGTTTTCACGCACGCACGCACGCACGGCCACGCACTCTCTCTCTCTCTCACACACACACACACACACACACACACACGCACACGCACACACACACACACACACAGAGCAAGACCAAAAAAAAAAAAAAGTTGGTTTAAAGAAAGTTTATTCAATTCAAAATGAATGAACGACGGCATCATCTAACCTGCTATATCAAAGCAAATGGGAGATGATTCTTCCTTTATCTGTACAACACACGTCGGAATACACGAAAAAATAGAAAGTATCAACCGGTCAATCATTCTACTGAGATCAAAATAAAAGGAACCAGAGGGCACTGACGTTATAAACGAAAACTAAAGGCGTTGATATCGCTTATTATTATTATTATACAGGAAATAACCTTTTGAAAAGCAAAACCTGCATTTTGCGAAGTTCTGTTGTTACTGGTTATTTGATGTTACGTCCCTTTTGAAATACACGGATGACGATTTTTTTTGTCCTTGGTGATTTTGCTCTCTCTCTCTCTCTCTCTCTCTCTCACACACACACACACACACACACAAACACACACACACACACACACAGACACACACACACACACACACACACACACACACACACACACACACACACAGACACACACACACATGCACGCACACAGACACACTACCATCTTGTGGTGGTAGGCATGGCATCGTTCTGCTTCTTTCATGACATCCGACATCCCTTCTCAAACCATTACCTCTGAAACAGACAGACAGGAAACGACCAATACATAAGCCAATACAAGTGACAACTGATGGACGCCCAGGTTGGTCGGGTTTCTTTTTGTGCATTAACACAGAAGCAGCAATATTAACAACAACAGCAACAGCAACAACAAATTTTATCACCTTCACTTACAATCTTCACAAAAAGTTAAGGACCAGTGAACATAATGGGTGACAGTTTCAATAAATCAGAAAAAAAATAAACGAATAAGATTTTTCCCGTAAAATTCGGTAGCAAGGTTAAGGGGTAATTAGTGAACATGGCGACTACTGTGTGGATGGCACATGCGCGTCACACAGCATGCTTGGCGCGTTTGAAAATCTGCAATTTCGGCCAAAACTAGACCGGGTTTCATTGTTCAGTGAGCGATACCTGGGGCTTTGAGATGCAGGTCAAAGAATGCATCCCTGGTTTTGAACTGTGTTCATTTGCTTGCCTACATAAGCCGCCGTTTCAGCGATGTTCAGCACTACACCAGCATGCCACCACGACAAAAGTTGAATGATATTTGCAAGTGGTCCTTAACTTTTTGTGAAGGCTATATAAATTTTGTAGTGGTCCTGTTTTTTTTTTTTTTTTTTTTAAATCAAAATCTATTTCCTCTGGATGTGTGAACGTGATCTGTTTGTGTAACTGTCAATCGCAGTCAAGCTCACATCAAATTTGGCCGGCCTGGCAGCCTGACCGCACTGAATTATGTTCGGGTGGACTGTTCAGTCAGGGTATCTGTCCCTCACCCCCCCCCCCCCCCCCCCATAATTACCTGCCCAATATGGCGGTCTCCAATCACTCTTGTGGCGGGTACGTTAAACCGTAACTAACCAACCAACTAACTATAGTCGACACATTTCCGCACTACAACTATAGACGTGAGAGACGTGTGCTGCTCAGCTTGCTCTTGAAAGCACAAACCGACCACTATGGGCTACACTGACTGATAAGATACAACTGTTATCTCCATTGCACTTTCCGTAGCCATGACGTTACCGATTACGCCTGTACGCAGGGTTGTGTGTTGTTTGTCATTCGAAACGATGTCATAACATGCATCGTTGATATATCACATGGAAATTGGAAAGTGGAGCAAAACATTAAGTCCAGGGTTTACTCATTTAGCTAGAAGCCAAGGATGCTGGGTTTTTTTTTATTTTTTTTAGAAACAGTTGATATTTACAGACGGGGGTGCGGGTGGATGGGAATGCTTTCGATAGGGGTGGTGGAGAGGCGGGTGATATGGACCGCACTGATTTGCCTACGTCATCAACCCCCTCTCAGCATCCTCCCCCCCCCCCCCCCTCCCACCTCCCCCTTTACATCTCTCTCTCTCTCTCTCTCAGTGTTACCACTCACGGTAAAGATGGACTTTCTCCGTGGGGTCCGGTTTGACGCAAGGTGTAAGGCAGGCAAGAGCTCGGTGTGTCCAACTACAGGCATACTGCCTGCAGTATCATTCGCCTTTTTCAGCGTGGCTTCAAGCAGGTCCAGGTTTTCCTTGGTGGTAGTGCTCCAGGACACGGTGTGTGTCTTCTTCAAGGGTGGAGAGACGCTTTCGTAGATTGTACCAGTTTCTTCTCGTTGGGCATCTTTCATGTTGGAGCTTGAGGTTCTCTGTTTGGTGCTAGAGTCTTCAGACTCTTTGCTCTTGCCAATCTCGGTGACTGGAGCAAATCTGGAGTTATCGGCCATAGGGCTAGGGGTTGTGGGTCTTGTATTCTCGTAGATTCTTCCCTTAGGTCCCGGGGATTTTCTTTTCTTCCTCTTGGAGTTGCAGGAAAAGATTCGAGTGTCTGAGTCATCAGTATCTGAACCGCTGGACAAAGAGGGCGCAGGACCATTATTAGGGACTTTGTCGGGAAGGTCGGAGTTTTTATTCGTTTCTCCCTTGCAAGCTTGGGGCGTTGGGGGTCTGTGCTTTCTTGCCGATTTTCTGAAGTTGGGGCTTGGAATTCCAAACTTCTTCTTCTGAGACTCCACCTCTTTGGATATAGGATCTGCGCTTTTATCGTCCGAGCTCCTGGCTTTGGGGCTTGGAGTTCGAGCCCGTGTGTTCGCATAGTCTTTGCTTTTCTGGTCCATGGTTGTTGGGTTGTCGGCGGATCTTGTGGTGTTAGGACTAGGGCTTCTGGACTTTGCGTGTTTCGAAGTTTTGTCTTTGGGAGCTGGGGCGCTGGCTTTGTTCTCAGATTCGGTGGACGTGACGTTCTTGTTTTTATAGTTCTCGTCTGTGAGCGTAGGGGTTTCGAGTTTTGTGGTCAAGTTTCCTGCGAGGTTTTGGGATGCTTGCGATATGGCCTTCTCTTTACTCTCTGTCCCTCCGTTCCCTGGGTTCAGGGTTTTCACCACCGTATCCTCAGCTGGTTTGCTGTTTGCAGTGGGGTCGCTTGGTCTGCTGCCAAACTTTCTGTCACTAAGATGAGTCGATAATCTGGTCTCATGATCCTCAGACGAGACTTTGGATTTGCTGCTGTCTGTTGGGCAGACGTTTCCAGGCTTTGTGTTGTCAGAGTTTCCATCTCGCGATTTTACGTTTTGTTTGTCTCCAGTGGGTGGTTTTGGAGCTCTGCCTTTACCGGTTGAAGGTCTGGTTGTTTGACTCACAGTTGCTGATCGTGAATCTTCCTTGGTTTTGTCTTCCGGGCTCGGACTTTGGCGGTTCAAAGTTTCAGGATTCTGGTTTGATTCTTGTGGTGTTAGTCCCGCGTTTTCGAATCCCAGGCTAAGGTTTCTGTATCTTGGACTCTGGTGTCTGGCCTTTGGGTTCGATCTAACATCTTTGTTTTGGCCTGAATGGCTGGATCCGTCCTCTGAGGGTTGTTGTTTGTTCTCGTGTTTATTACTCCCCGGGTCCAATCCAGTCTTCTCTGTGGGTGATGTCACAGGTTTAGCTACATCAGTGGTAGTATACGGTGTTCCCGGTGACGTTGTGGGTGATATCCTGTGTGGAGGACTGTTGCAAAGAGCGCAAGAGATGCTGCGGCCATGGTAGTGTGTGGTAGCGCCGGACCGTCGAGGCGGCGAGGGGAGCTGAGCGCCCATCTGTACACTCTCGTATGTGTGGTCATCGCCCAGTTCGGCCTTCTCGTAGTCAGTGACCAGAAACGGGTTGAAGCGAAGGGGAGACGGTGACGGACTAACCACATTACTCAAAGGACTGCTCGTCGGAACGTCTCCTCTTGCTTTTGGTCTTGGTGATGTTGGAGTCGCATATACTGGGCTGGTACTTGCTTCCAGGCTATCCCCTGAATTCTTACTGGCTGATGGTCTGATAGTGACATTCTGATTGGATGATGCTCCAGTCAGCTTTTCCGTTTTAGTCTTGGGCGCCAGATTCTCGTATCGTGCATACAATGGGGGTGATGTCGGTGCAACTGGTTTGTTGCTGGGCGGTACCTGGTACCGATCCGTAAAGTCATACACATGCAGCGTTTCCGTAAGAGGAGTGACGGCAGGTTCAGCGCAGGATTTCTGACCGAATTTCATTTTCTGTGTCTTTGACCTCAGCCATGAGCACGCGTCCAGTTTCGCCGGGAAAGGCTGAGACAGAGCGTCCCAAGGACTGTGTATAGTGGTCTTTGTATCACACCTGTCTTTCTTCTCCGGGCTGCTGAGGTCGACCACGAAGAACGCATCATCAGGATCAGGTTTTGACCTTGGAGGTGGCGTTTCGTCCAGCGACAGATGAATCACCTCCTGATGTTGGTTCCCCAGAAGCTTCTCCGTACAGGCTTCTCCGCTACCGGTTAAATTCTCTTTCGGTATCCAAACGGAACGAGATTTCGAACCTCTGCCACCGATCTTTGCTGACCCTTTATGCCCGTTTCTCGATTTGTCTACATCTTTGCTAGGTGATTTCGCGCTCTTTTGGGAGCTGTCGCTTGAGGGAGATACGCTCATGCCGGACAGTCGCCGGTTAAAGTTATAGTTGCTCTTCTCGCTGTTGTAATCATCGTCTTTGAATCTTCTGTTCCTGCATCCCTCATCTGCACATAATGATAAGGAGAGAATACATGGACAACAGGTGTACTTGGATTTCGAAGAGTCAGCTTTGAAAAGGCACAGGCCCCAGTAGTGTAGTGGTTAGCACTTCGGACCATGGACCGGGAGACCCGAGTTCGAGTCCCAGCCGAGGCAAGCGGGATTTTTCCTACCTAGGTCGGCTCCTACCCAGAGCGGGTGTGCTATGGGCCCAATGGGGAGGCTGTTGCCACACAGGCGAGTTTCACCCACTTCACGGGTGCGACTTTGGGGGTGCTTCCCTTGATATGACACGTCTTATGATGTGGATGATTACACGGCAGTTGCCGTAGTTGCCGGGCCTGGTTAATACCGGGATATTTATGACAGGAAGCGTGGAATGCGGCCCTGTCCCGCAGTCCCAAACCAAACGGAACTCCATAGCATCATCTTTCCATCATGCTCATCTCTATCATCATGCATAATAAAAACTGCCCCAGCTTCCGAGTTTACCGAGGAATCCACCCATTACCTGGGAGGAACACCACTGGAACTGGCAAAAGAGAGTTGGGGCAGCAAAAAAAAAAAAAAAAAAAAAAAAGAACCACCACCACCACCAACAACAACAACAAAACCTTTGAAAAGGCGACGCGAGCTGCCAAACAGTATACGCGGTGAGTCCGAAAGGTGGCTAAAATGCTAAAGGTTTACAATATATTCCGACTTGTTGGAATGATCTCCCACTTTCGATCAGATATGCAGACACAAAACTTTCTTTCAAAACAAATTTGAAAACCCACCTCTTCACAGCCTTCAACCAATAACTGTTGCCACATCATCATCTTGCTGGTCGTGTGTGTGTGTGTGTGTGTGTGTGTGTGTGTGTGTGTGTGTGTGTGTGTGTGTGTGTAAACCAGGGGCAGCCCGTGTATGATGCTGCACATTATGTGTTTTTAGTTAAATGTATGTGTGGAGGCATGTTGTGTGTGTTTCTGGGTGAGTGAGTGTGTGTTCGTTGTAAGGCGCCCTGAGCTCCCGCGATTGGGAGGGCGTCCGTTAAGTACCCATTTTATTATTATTATTATTAGTATCATTTGTCTTTCGGTTTATTTACGCTCACAGGCCGTTCTTTCGATGGCCTCTATTCTCGCACGATTTAGACATAAGTATAGTTACTAACTTACAGTTTTCGAATATTCTGGCAGTCACTTCCTTTCTGAGAACTAATGTCTTTCTTACGTAGCAGCCATAGTTCAAATGACATGAAAAAAAAAAATGTAAGCACCGGCCTCCGTAGTGTAGTGGTTAGCAGTTCGGACCATGGACCGGGAGACCCGGGTTCGAGTCCCCAGCCGTAGTTGCCGGGCCTGGTTAATGCCGGGATATTTATGACAGGGAGCGAGGAATGCGGCCCTGTCCCGCAGTCCCAAACCACACGGACCTCCATAGCATCATCATACCATCATCCTCATCTCCATCATCATGCATAATAAAAATTGTCCCTGCTTCCGAGTCCTCTGTGGATTCTACCCATTACCTGGGAGGAACACCACTGGAGCTGGCAAAGAGTTCGGGCAGCAAAAGGGAAAAAATGTAAGCAGCTGCAAGACTCCCCTTCCAGTCTCTGTCTGTGTGCGTCTGATTAATCCCCACTGGCACAGTGAGCTACATCTGGATATCCCGGCTGGGGCCAAATATTTGTGCTGGCTTTTTCATCGTTACCCCGTCTTTGATATCACCCGTATGTGGTGGAAAAGGACGTGAAACTCCCAAACACCCATCCTGGATATCTCCCTCATAAAATGTACATACAGGTACGACCAACAAAAAAAAAAAAAAAAAAAAAAGAGAGAGAGAGAGAGAGAAACCGAGAACTAGCGTGGGGCCAAATGCAGAATAAAACAGACCCATTCTGTGCTGCACTCAACTGGGCTTACAAGGATACAGACTAAGACTCGCTACTCAAAAACGTGTTTTCAGCTGGGATTTAAAGAAAGGTCAATTAGAAGCATGACGACGGTCATGGGGAAAGGGATTTCCAGATGAGATGGGTTTACGGCTGATGGGTTTACGTCTAAGTATGTCTCAGGTGGTATAGTTCGCCCGCTAGGGGGTGCAAATGTATACCAGTTACATGCAGGAGGAGCAAATGTACTCCAGCTCTCAACTCAGTAGGGCGATTGTATCCCGCCCTTCATTCCGGTCAGCTCTCGCGATGTTGCCGTGCTATTTTCACCGAAAGGCTCGTTGCCGGAAAGCGAAACGGTTACAAATTACGACAGACACTATACATGCAAATGTATCATCGCCATCTGTTGGCTGCATTCATCTAATGCTTGATGTGAACGATGTTTCCGGTTCGCCACCCCTACAGTCTGGAACTCTCTGCCTATGGGGTTGAGACAACAACCATCTTTATCAGCCTTTAGATCTGCACTGAAAACCCACTTATTTCAACAGGCCTTCAGCTGATGTGTCTCTATGTATTGACTGACGTGTTGGTCTGTATGGTATGAATGTGTATGAGTGACGTGTGTTAGCGCAATGAGTCACTGTGTCTGAGAAGTGCGCTATATCAATGAAATTTATTATTATTATTATTATTATTAATGCTTTCGTTTAAGTTACGAAGTTAGCTGTCATGTGACTTCAACTCCTGAGACCCAAATCCAGGATACATTAATTTGCACCCCGTCCCGTGCAGTTGGTGTACATTTGCTCGCCCTGCAAATGACTGGTATACATTTGCAATCCGTAACAGGCGAACTATACCCCAAATGAGCCTAAGCATGTCTCTGATTATGACTCACCCGCGTCCAGCACTGCCTGCTGACAGATCACTGAGACAACAGCAAGAACAATGACGAAGAGAACGACAAGGACGATGAGCCAGGCAAAGGCGTAGTTCATGGGTGACCCGTCGTTATCCGAGTGACCGAGGAGCGAGGGACTGGCCCCGTCCTTCAGCTCCACCGTAAACCGAACGTCTGTACGGCCTTCGGGGTTAGTAAGGCGGAGTATGTAAAGGCCAGTCTCCTCTCTGAAACGTGATAATGACAATAATGATGATGATGATGATGATGATGATAATAATGATTTGTTTTGGAGCCCAATCTCCAGCTGGAGATCTGGGCCCGTATGTAAAACTCGAGGTTTATTTAACCCATGGCTACGGGCCTAACCCAGACTAGGACAGAAGAAATCCCAAAACAAAATTACATAAAACAGGAAGCGAAGAAAGAAAGACAAAAATCCTTCTATAACGACATAGGCACCTTGCTGGAATGGACCCGCTTCCTGATTTAAAAAAAAAAAAAAAAAAAGAAAGAAAAAAAAAATCCAACACTAGAGCTAGTTTAGTTCGAGGTTAGACTCTAACCCGGGGCTAAACTCCTTAACCCCGACTTTTACATGCGAGCCCTGGGCGCCTTACAATAGCAGAGTTGGGTGGGTGGGTGTTTGGGGGTTTAACGTCCTTTTCCACCACATAGGGTGATATCAAAGACGGGGCAACGATGAAAAGGCCAGCACAAATATTTGGCCCCAGCGGGGATCGAACTCACGACCCGAGCATTAGAAGTTCAACGCTCTACCATTCGACCACCCCGGCTCCCCTTACAATAGCAGAACATTACATACACATTACATACATTACATACACACAGCCATACAACGCATTCTTACAAAACGTCACTATCGCTCAACATCCCGGCTGAATAGAAACGGAAACGGTAATGACTGCGAAGTGGTTACAAGTTAAGCAAATAAAAGCGACATAAAAGGGACAGAAACCACTTAACTTTGACAAAGGACGGCACAGGTCGACGTTTCGGCTTTCGCCTTCTTAAACAAATGGGACATAACTTCAACAAACAAACAAACAAAAGGTAACTCTGCGGACGTACTGACATACATACGAGAAAAAAAAAAAAAAACAGTGGGCGAGAAAAGGACCAGAAAAAATAGTAAAAATATCACAAAACCCATCCTTTGGTGACAAAATATTGCTGAAGCCAAATATTTGGCTTTTTCATCGTTGCCCCGTCTTTGATATCACTCGTATGTGGTGGAAAAGGACGTTAAACACCCAAACACCCACCCACCCCAGTATCGCTCAGTTGGTATAGTTCGCCCGTTAGGGGGTGCAAATGTATACCAGTCAATTCCGTCGACATTTCGCATAAAGTAAATTCGTAGAACGAAGTCAGCGGCCACGTGACTTCACCTCGCCAGACACCGGAGTACATTTGCACCCCCTCCCGCGTTGTGGGGATACAGTCGCCCCCGTTAGTGGAAGGCTGTTTATGCCGAAATATCGACGGAATTGACTGGTATACATTTGCACCCCCTAACGGGCGAACTATACCATCTGAGCGTCACTATCATGAGGATATGAGCCAAGATAATTAAAAATCGATGATAATTATACTTCGGGCGTTTAACTTTGTTGTAGTCGTAGCGGTGGTTGTTCTTCTTGTCGTTGTCGTTGTTGCTGTTGTTGTATACACAGTCACAGGTACGAGGGCATAATAAAGATGGCCAGACTTCTCTTTTTATGCTGCCCCAACTCCTCGCCAGATCCTGTGGTATTCCTCCCAGGTCATGGGTAGAATCCACGGAAGGCTTGGAGGCTGGGAAAGTTTTGAATGATGATGAGGATGAACTTTACATGATGATGAGCATGATGGCATGGTGATGCTACGGAGGTCCAGGTGGCCGCACATTCAGCACCTCCTGTCATAAACGTCTTGGCTTTAACGGAGAAAGGGAACTACATCACAAGGCGTTCCATAACAAGGGAAGCACCCCCGAAAGTCGCACCCGTGAAGCGGGTGATTCTCGGCTTTGTGGCAGTAGCCTCCCCACTGAAACCACAGCACGCCCGCTTGCTCGGCTGAAATTCGAACTCGGGTCTCACGGTCCACGGTCCGAAAAGCTAACCACTACACGACGGGTGCCGGTGGCAAACCATTTTAGATTTCCAGTTTCAGCTTTAGTCACTCCCTAACTCACCTGGTGATGTTCTTGGCGATGATGACGCATCTGGCGTTAGCGGGACTGTAATTTCGCACAGTGATTTCAGAGCAGACGGCCATCAGTTTGCCGCAGCACAGTTCCTTCCCTTTGCTAGGGTGCTCTTGCCGTTTCTGCCCGTGGAAGAGGATTTTCCAATACTGAATGGCCGGGTAGGAGATTACTGGAATCTCCAACTGACTGGGGAGTGACGGGTCGTAGACGAGTTTGGGCAGGTTCTCGTACTCCTCTGCGGCTCGAGGGCTGCCTGTAATCAAGCAGAGTGGTTCAGCACGTAGCGCATTTAATACTAGTACTAAGATAGGGTGGGCGGGTGTTTGGGAGTTTAACGTCCTTTTCCACCACATAAGGGTGATATCAAGGACGTGGCAACGAGAAAAAAAGGCCAGCACAAATATTTGGCCCCAGCCGGCGGGATTCGAACTCACGACCCGAGCATTGAGAGTCTAACGCTCTACCATTCTGCCACCCCGGCTCCCCTAGTACTAAGATAAGATAAGATAAGAATAACTTTATTAATCTCCTCAGGGAAATTTATGGTGTACAACTCTTGACATAAAAACAGAATTTCCATGTAATAATATGTAAAATATCAACCATGCACCCATACGCACTCTTCACTCATACACCCATCACATACACTCATGGCAGAAATACTATAAATGATTGAGAACAACATGTCTTAAGAACTGAATTTTATAGTTAAAAACAGAACTGTAATTCAAAAAGACAACACTACTACAGTCTACATGGAGATTTTATAAATCTCCATATAAAATCAATCATGCTTTACACACTCCTGTGCACATTCACACATCGCATGCGTACACACACTCAGCCATAGTCATACACTCTACACTTGCATAATTATCTCCACACCACTTATCACTAATGGTAATAAGCTCATTAATATGGGCGCGGGGGAGCCGGGATAGCCGAATGGTACAGCGTTGGATTCTCAATGCTGGGATCGTGAGTTCGAATCGCAGCCGTGGCCAAATATTTGTACTGGCCTTTTTTTTTTTTTTTTTTCGTTGCCCCCGTCTTTGATATCACCCTTACGTGGTGGGTGGGTGGGGTGGGTGTTTGGGGTTTAACGTCCTTTTCCACCACATAGGGTGATATCAAAGACGGGGCAACGATGAAAAAGCCAGCACAAATATTTGACCCCAGCCGGGATCGAACTCACGACCCGAGCATTAGAAGTCCAACGCTCTACCATTCGACCACCCCGGCTCCCCACTTAGGTGGTGGAATAGGACGTTAAATTCATAAACAACCAACCAAACGACCTTAATATGGGCGCTTTATCCCAAATATTTAGCTCAAAGCGCCCCTTGCCGAACCCAACACGCACGCTCACGTGAATCACACGCATTCTCTCACACACTGGACATGAACACATTGCAATCACGTGGTGCGAAGGGCCAGCTCAGCAATTTAAATTTCGGATTTATTTGAATTGCATGTATTTTTGAATTTTGTGGGCTGAACATGTCCATTGTGGTACCGGGAACCGATTACAGGTTCTTTATCTGGGGCTGACTGGTTATCTCTACCAAATCGCATATTCATGTCAAAAATATGGAAGCAGGCAGATTCAGTAATCTGCTGTCCAGTTACCTGCAGTATGATCGCCTTGTTCCAGTTTAATGGATCCCGAAGCCAACAAAGAAAACGATGGAAACATAATTACCAGTTCACAGAATATACCCTCAGTATGTTTCTCTTGTGAATAGTATTCTAGACCGGGTACAAATCTAACACGTTTGTCTGTTTATCGTGTTTGAAACACCTAATCGATGTCCGCTATTAAACGGCGTCATGAAAGATCTGTACCGAATGTGTGCTAGTTGTTAGTGATTTTGTTGTCACGAAAAAACTTGATTTTCGTCTTTGGTAGGGCAAAGTGCATGCCAGGGTTTCTAGACTGAAGCATTTTTAGGGGTGACTTTGACGCTTGTTTCTGATACTAATAGGGAATAAATAGGCACTTTGAGGCTTCGTGTATTCTTTGCCCCCCCCCCCCCCCCCCCCCACACACACACACACCAGCCCATCTTTAACTTAGCGTGATCGACATACTCACAGGAGACTCTGAGCCTGGCTGTTGCTTCTTTGCTTTCTCCAACATTGTTGTGGGCTGTACACTTAAACACCACGACGTTACCACACTTCTTGCCCTTCACCACCTGTCTTACCTGAATCATCATCATCATCATCATCATCATCCATCCATCCATCCATCCATCCATCTTCGTCGTCGTCGTCATCATCATCATCATCATCATCCTCATCATCATCATCATCATCATCATCATCATCATCATCATCATCATCATCATCATCATCGTCGTCGTCGTAGTCGTCGTCGTCCATCATCATCATCATCATCAATTAACAGTGGTTCGTTTATTATGAACTATGCGCATTTACGCACATACTAAATCACTGTGCACCAGTACATGTACACATATTATTAACTAAGCAGCTGCTAAACAATAGATAGAAAGGGATTCCCATGCCGACACCAACTTCACGCTTTTAGTTGAACGCTCTCACACACACACACACACACACACACACACACACACACACACACACACACACACACACACACACACACAGAGCACTAACCGACGAACCAACCCAGTTGTTCCACAAAATATTGAGAGTTCCCTGCCATAAGACTAGTCAGGGCCACCAATGCGTGTTCGTGGACTCTACATTCTGGCTCGATGAGAGGAGAAGGTCAACGACTATGCCAGAGCGTATACTATCAATTCATTCTCTCGAACTCGAACTTGCGGCCCATTTCAAGGAGGGGAGATTATGCACGGCTGACTACTAAGCACGTGCTTATAAATACACAAAACACGTAGCTACACGAACTTGTACATATAGAGAATAAAGCAGAAATACTAGACGCATATACAAACGTACGTACATCAAAAGCACAGGGCTGTACACACGGATCTATCATCTAAGATGTCACCGGGCACCTTTCCACACTCTTCGCACTTCTGGTTTCGGAGTAATGGCCTTGTTGCCGATTCTCGTTATAGCGCGTGAACATGCGTGAACGTGCGCGATTTTGGACCGAGACAAGGCTTGATAGACTCGGCATGTGGGCTACTCGAGTCACACACGATGCCGCATTATCATTGCGTTGCGATCGGCTGCCAAAATGGCTCGAGAAAATCAGATAAGCTGGAGAAATTCCCAGAGACGGTCTTACCTAATGGTGAGATCGTTCAGTTTGAGCCCTTTTCTTCAAAAGTTTCAAGAAATTTGTGGATAAAAGCGATTCGAAGGCAGAACGCCGACCCGTCTCGGTGGCCTAGCGTGTGCAGCCGCCATTTCGTCGGGAACAAGCGGACAAATTCTGTCCCGGTACCTACATTGTTTGAACACACTGCAATCGTTATGGAACCAAAAATCAAGATAGAAAGACTTTCATTTCCAAGCAAAAGTTCAGTTCGCACTGATAAACAGCCAAAGTGCTTGAATAAAAATTAGTGGCAAGCCACAAGTCACAGCGGGTCGACTTGACCTTTACACCGCCTACCTCTCGGTTGAAGCGACTGCCGATCTGCTTCAAGGGCTAGAGTGATAAGCTGCGCTTTTGTGTAGCCACTTAAACGCACGCCCCTGTCTTTCAGATATTTTTTTCAGTTCAGGAACTTTCATTGATTTAATTTTATCGCGAACATCTTCGCCGGTCGAAACGCTCACGTTGCTCGCCATCGCATGCGTAGCCCACCTCAGGTGGACTGTTCGCGTCTCCGGCGCTGGAGAGCACCCGACTCTTCGTAACCGGCAACAGCGGTATTACGAAATTTCTTCTAATTGCTTGACCTGGTCAAAATTTTGCGTGTGAGTTGAAACGTGAGCACAGCTCGCACCCCACTTGACTATCAATACAGACAGAACTAAGAGAGATGGTTCGTTCTGGCAGGCAGAGAACGCTCGAGACATGACAGCAAAGGTCCATACCTCGACCAGGTCGCCGCGTTCCTTTGCATCAGATTGCGCATCTAGTCTCTCTTCATCCTGATAAAGTTCCACCTGTGGCCTTGTCGCTCCCTCTACTAGGCAGTCGATCACCATTTCAGCTTCTTCGTTCAAAGTCACTTCCTCCTTCTGTCCGTTCAGTGTGAATCTTTGAATCGAAGGGACGGCTGAAAGGAATCCAGGAAAAAAAAAAAACGACTGTTATCCCAATAGACGACACCACTCCCGACGCCAAAGCCCCGCCCCTTTACTCTGCCCTGTATTTGTAAAACACAGTACGTCCATGACGTCATCCCAGCTGGGGGTCAAATGTTTTCTGCTGGCCTTTTTTTTCATCGTTGACCATTTACCAGTCTTTGATATCACCCATACGTGGTGGAAAAGGACGTTAAGCTCCCAGACATCCACCCCACACCCCCATGACGTCAGTTTATGGAAAAAATGGATGAATCCAGAATGAAAGAGTTTGGGCATAAAGATCTTTCCAAAAATGACGTTAATGGACTTAACTGCTTTCTTTCCATGTTTCGGTCATGTCAAACTTCCCTCGTTGTAGTGTCTGGCAAGGAGGTTTTCCAGACCATTAAGCCACGGCACGCAATTGGCTGAATTCTGGGGGCTCGGCCCTTTTGATTGACAGGAGTGGACTCGTCTATTCCTACCAAGTAAGGGGAGCCGGGGTGGTCGAATGGTAGAGCGTTGGACTTCTAATGCTCGGGTCGTGAGTTCGATCCCGGTTGGGGCCAAAATATTTGTGCTGGCTTTTTCATCGTTGCCCCGTCTTTGGTATCACCCAATGTGGTGGAAAAGGACGTTAAACCCCCAAACACCCACCCACCCCACCCTACCAAGTAAGTTTGGGGTTGTGCGCGCACACACACACACACACACACACACACACACACACACACACACACTCTCTCTCTCTCTCTTCGGGCTCTCTCTCTCTCTCTCTTCGGGCTCTCCCTCTCTCTCTCTCTTCGGGCTCTCTCTCTCTCTCTCTCTCTCTCTCTCTCTTCGGTGGTGGAAAAGGACGTTAAACTCCCAAACACCCACCCACCCACCCACCATCTCTCTCTTCGGGCCGAACTGTACACTGGATTTTCCTTTTGGTTTTCTCTTTTTCACCTTGGACTTCAATTGTTGCAGTAGCAGATCGTCGTTCCGCCCAGACGAGCTCACATTTAACGGTATGACGTCCTGTGCCGTGTGGTGTGAAGGTCAAGGGCAGACTGGACGTCCCCTGGGTTCCCGGGCGCGAGCCTCCGTGTTCCGTGTCCCAGACGAGCCAGCCCGGAGGCTTTCCGATGTTGTCCGTTGAGCACGTGCACGTCACGTTCGCCTCGGCCACAACGTTGTCCGGACAGTGGACGGTCGGTTCTGACGGTGGTTCTGAGGACAGTACAATCCGGTTCAGTTCCAATTCAGTTCAACTCAATGAAATTCAAGTCGATGCATTTCACCTTATTGTCCTTAACCCTTTCACTGCCAGACGTGTTTCGGTTCACTCACGGATAACATCTCTTCACGTCACTCTGCTGTAAACAGGAATCAAAACCTATACTGCATATAGAGAGATTTTTCCCCAACAAGTGGGAAGTCTAGATTCACCATTTTTAACTAATTTTACAGTGGGGTTACTGGTGCGTTTCATGAAATCCTGCGACGGCGGCAGCGAAAGGGTTAAGGGGATATCTTATTTGGTGTGTTTGAATATACAACACACACACACACACACACACACACACACACACACACACACACACACACACACAAGACCATCAAGATGATGATGTGGCAACAGTTATTGGTTGAAGGCTGTGAAGAGGTGGGTTTTCAAATTTGTTTTGTGTCTGCATATCTGGGAGATCATTCCAACAAGTCGGACCCTGGTATGAATAATTACGCTGACCAAAGCTCTTTGTCTTGACAAAGGTCTTTGTGTTGTATCTTAAGGCCGTTCTTAACCGGGCGAACAACCAGTCCGGCGAACTTGTTCGGCGAACTGTGTATTGTATACGAACAGGGCGAGCGCGCACACGTACGTAGTTCCAGAGGTTCGGCCGAACTAGTTCTCTTTCCTAACCGACCGTTAATGATATGCATTCGTTATCGCCCGAACAAGGCGGAAGTTGAGACAATCGTAAACAACCAAAATGGCCGCCTTCGTAGATCGAGACGACATGCGCACAACAGCTCTCCCCGAGCAACCAATCAGAGCGCAGGATCGGCCAAAGGATCGCGAGGGTTCCCACGACACGCTGCGCAGACCTCAAACCTAGTTCGGCGTACCTTTCGAACCAGGGTTTGCGAAGAAGTGTTCTGTCGGTTAAGAAACAACTTGCGCGAATCTTGTTCTCCGTACTCTTCGAACCTAGTTCGCGAACCAAAAAATTCGCCCGGTTAACAACGGCCTTTAGCTTCATGAATACTAGCATTGTCCTCCTACGCTACCACCTCACGGAACCCCTCACAGACTTACCAATAACCAAAGTGGAGGTTTTGGTGTGGATGTCTGGAGGAAACACCGCGTAGTAGCGAAAGGTTTGTTTGGTAGTGAACCAGATGAGGGGAAGTTTGCGGCGGAACCCACACTCTCCTCTCTGATACTCTGCTCCCGTGCGAGAGTCCGTGAAAGGCTCGAGTGACATCTTGACGATGTCGTGGGGGAGTTCGTGAAATGGTGCTCGACGTCTGGGGCGAGGGAACTGGTTGCCCACGGACATACCTGCCGCCTGGATGTATCGCACGAAGAATAAACGCATTTTAAATCTACCAACACAGGGTGAATGATGACAAGAACGAAAATATAAAAAAATGATGTTTTGCTTGGACTATCATCATCAACATCATCATCATCGTCGTCGTCGTCTTGTGGCAATAGCAACAACACCAACAACGAAAACAACAACAACAACAACAACCATCATCATCGTCATCGTCGTCGCCGCCGCCGTCGTCGTTGTCTTGTGGCAATAGCAACTACAGCAACAACAAAAAACGAAACGAAAAAAAAACCCAAAAAAACTACAACAAAAAAGCAACGACGACAGACAGACTGACAGACTAACAGACAGACAGGCATAGAGAGGAACAGAGAAATAGAAGTTTTGACAAAAACTAAATAGTGTTGGCATAGCCACTGACCATTTTCAAACGTCGTTGCTTCGTGAAAATGACAAGCCGGAGAGAGAGAGAGAGAGAGAGAGAGAGAGAGAGAGAGAGAGAGAGAGAGAGAGAGAGAATGACAATGACACTTTATTTTTCAAGGATGAAAGATTAGGTACAGCGTCCTTTCTTGTAGCTTGTCCTTGCTACATTCTACTACACAAACTCTCTCTCTCTCTCTCCCTCCCCCCCCCCCCCCCCCCAATTTCAAACGGAATAACATCAAATTGATAGTAAAAGGAAAAACGTTAAGAAACGTAATAGTGCAGGCTCACACCAATACAGAATGACATCGTGACTATTGAGATCTGCAACATTTAACCCTAGGCATAAGTTAATTGGTACAGACAATCTGAAATTTAGTGGACCAGTAATGCCATCCATTGAAGAGAGAGAGAGAGAGAGAGAGAGAGAGAGAGAGAGAGAGAGAGAGAGAGTGGCGTATTCATTAAATAATTTCTTACCATTTCGTTAGTGTACCAGCAACACGTATAATTGTTCAGCCGCGAATACATCTTCTTCATGGAACAGCCGCCGTGAATCGTCCAATCAGATGTGTCGACAGACACGTGACACTCGGTCTCTGCCGGGTCTATAGGGTCTGCAATAAATCAACCGAATCAATGTGATCGTTGACCACGTGTTTCCAGACAAATTCGGGGTTTGGTGTGCTAAATAATTGGTTTATCAATCCAATCCAATCAAAAGTCCAATTTCACATCGCACAGGCACCCAGTGAAAAAAAAAATTCCATGCACGGGTGAGGGAGGGAGAGATGATGACGATGATGACGATGATGATGATGATGAAACGTTATTTATCAACGGTAAAAGATTTGACAGACATTCGCCGGTTTACAAACTTGCCGTTGCTAATACTACAGAGACTATCTACTAAGAAAAAATGGAGCAAAATATAAAAGAAAGAAATTCAACACAGAAAATTATGCACTAAACTACAAGAAACAAAACCATAGAAAAAATCGTCCATCAGGAGAGAGAGAGAGAGAGAGGACTCACAGATGACGTCAACCAGACACGCCGATCGTTTGATTCTTTTTCTCATTTTTATGTCTGTGCCCGTGAACAAACACTTGTAAGTCCCAGCTGACATGCGGGTCATGGACTCCGACGTGAGTTCAATCTGGCTGTGGAGACAAAAACAACTTACAAGTAGACTCAGACATTTCTATATATACAAAGCCCGTAACAATGGAAGGAACCAAGCAAAGAATATGTAATCAGTACAGATTCATCATCAGACTATTATACTCATTCTCATCATCATGACCCTGTCTGCTTTCGGGCCGTCCATGGATTCCATCCATGACGAAAAACAACAACCAAACAACTACAATAACAACAACAACAGACACAAGAAAAACAAACAAACAACAACAAACACAAGGAAAACAAAAACAAACAAACAAACAAAACAACAACAACAACACCTCCTCAAAAATGGGGCGGTCGGTGGTCTAGTGGTTAAGAGACCTGTCACCAATGCGAGAGGTCAGGGTTTCGAGTCCCACTCGGGGCAAAGAATTTTTCCTTCTCGCTTCACCGTTCATTCGTTCTCTCTGGGTACTCCGGCTTCCTCCCCCTCTGCTTTGGAAATGTTCAGCCCACCAAACTTGAAAAATAAATGCAATTCTAAAATTCCGAAATTTAAATAGCTGAGCTGACCCTTCGCACCACGTGATTGTAATGCGTTTATGTCCGGTGTATGAGAGAATGTGTGTGATTCACGTGAGCGTTCGTGTTGGGTTCAGTTCGCGGCGCTTTGAGCCGATTCATGTAATTGGGTAAAGCGCCTATATAATACTCATTATCATTAGTATTAAAACAACAACAACAACAAACAAACAAACAAACAAAAAACCCAACAAAAAACAAAAAAACAAAACAAAAAAAACTTAAACAAAAAGAAAACAAAACAAGAAACAGAAGCCAAAACAAAACAAAACACCACCAACAACAACAACGAAACAAGATGGCCACCAGCCCAATATGTTGTTTCCATTTAATCACCTGCTGTCGTCGCGGTCGTTCTTTTGTAATGCTATGTATCCTGAAGGACACACACACACACACACACACACACACACACACACACACACACACACAGACTCGCAGACTCCATTGAGACCTATGTGGTGTTCTCTCACTCTATTATGCTACTGAGTGAGAGTCAGTGGGAAAAACAAATCCCACTGCACCAATGAAACTCCCGCTTTCCCCGTCTACAAACAGAGAACTTCCGAAAAGTGGCGACACATCCCCAAGAAATGCCAGCATCACGTCAATCAAACACGACGTCGGGAAAATGACGCTGACATATTTTGCGACAGTGCGCGTGTGCCTTTTCTGCGATGTTTGTGAGGCGTGTGGCTTGTGTAGCGGAAATGTGCTTTGAGTACAAATTTTCGCGTCAACCGACGACAACGGCTGCAGTGAGTCTTTCTATTTTATTTATTTATATATTTATTTTTTTATTTTATTATTATTATTATTATTATTATTTTTTTTTTTAAGGGGGGGGGGGGTATTTTTTATGGACCGCCAGACACATTATCTATATATAGAAGGAGCGATTTTGAGATCTAAAATGGGTTCACCAGCACTTTCATGAGGTACGGCTTACGTCAAAAGTATAATAGCGACAACCTCCAAAATTCACTCTGCTTAAAGTCCCTATTCATGCTATCCATTTCCCCCCAAAATGGAGTGATTTAGATAAATATTACGCCTTTAAACGCCAGAAAGCCAACTTTTCTGAAAAGGGCGATAACTGGCAAATCGTATGTGTGCAATCATACCTGGATCGGGCCTTCTATTCAACAATCTTGATTCATGAAGTAACCTCAAATTTGAAATCGATCGGTTGAGTATTTTCGGAGATACAGGCATCTGAACTGGGTTCACATGCAGTGTCAACTGAGGTACGGTTTACATGAAAAATATAAGAGCGACCATTTCCGAATAGTGACTCTGTTCAGAGTTCGTATTCAAGCTATCTACTTCCAAAAAAATGAGTGATTTAAATAAATATTACGTCTGTATACGCGAGACAACTAACTTGTCTCAAAAGGGCGACAACTCCCAAATCACTTAAGCAATCGCCACCACGCTCGGTTCCTGTAATCTAAGATTTTGATATATTCGGATACCCCAGATTTGAAGCAATTCGGTTGAGTATTTTCGGAGAAACAGGCTTGGACACACACACACACACACACACACACACACACACACACACACACACACACACACACACACACACACACAGAGATGGCACTCACTGAGACGGAGAAGTGCGTTCGGTGCACCATACACGCCAGCATCGATGACGCACGTTTTCTGCGTCATTGTCAGAGTTACACTTGCAAAATCGTCTCTGCGGGAGATCGGCAGTGACGTGCGTTTGTACCGCAGATGCTTGCCTATGAACGTGGAAATTTTAGCCCGTCCTATGATGTTTCCATTACTATGGAAACAACATAAAAACAGACCCCCCCCCCCCTCCTATCCCCCGGAAAAAAACCCAAACAAACAAACAACAAATCAAAAAACACCACCAACAAAAAACAAAAAAACAAATTAAACCAAAAAACAACAAGAAACAAACAAGAAACAAACAACAACAATAACAAACAAACAATAACCCCCCCCCCCCCAAAAAAAAAAAAAATACCCCCCCCCCTCCAAACAAACAAACAAAAAAAAAAAACCCAAACAAACATGTACCATAGAAAAAGTGTCCTTACTTCATACTGGCGTTTCTGTATCTGATCTGCGTGTTGGGGACGGAACCCTTGTTGACTCGAGTACACTCCCCCTTCCTAGAACATTTGCCGATCAGTATGAACCGCTTACTGGTGAGGTTGTTCAGCAGGTCATCAGGCGACCAGTACGCTTTCACCTCACCGGCGAACCGTGACTGGCATGTCAGGTGGTGCTCACGACCTTCTTGCACACTGGTGCGACAGTGGGACTCAGCTGTCTTTACCAAGCCTGCAAGACCGAATTAATTAATGGCCTTAATTAATTAATTATTGCTGCCTCAACTCTTTGCCGCCTGCAGTGGTGTTCCTCCCAGGTCATGGGTGGAATCTACGGAGGGCTCGGGGTGGGGTGGGGTGGGTGTTTGGGGGTTTAACGTCCTTTTTCACCACATAGGCGGAGGGCTCGGAAGCTGGGGCAATTTTTATTATGACGATGATGGAGATGAGGATGGTGGTATGGTGATCGATGCTGTGGAGGTCCGTGTGGTCTGGGACTGCAGGATTCCACGCTTCCTGTCATTGATATCCCAGCGTTAATCAGGCTTGAGAACTACGGCACCTGTAATGCCGGCTGTGTAATCATCCACACCATGAGATGTGTCATAACAAGAGAAGCACCCTCCCAAAGTTGGACCGGAAAATAAGTGAAACACTTGTAGGTCATAGAGAATCATTTAAAAACAGCATAATGCCCTTCCTGCCTTGATATTTCGCCCAACATATTGCTTTCACCAAGAACACTTGTGCGTCATTTCAGATTTACCCAAGCCACTCACCGTTACACTGGTTAGCAGACTACAATTCTCCGATAATAATCTGCGATCATAATGGTGTTGAAAATGTAAAATCACTGTATCTTAGAACCTATTGACACCCACCCAGAGAGAGAGAGAGAGAGAGAGAGAGAGAGAGAGAGAGAGAGAGAGAGATGATGGTGATGATGATGATGATGATGATGATGATGATGAAACCTTTATTTCAGGATAGAGTTGTTAGGCACTGGAAGGCCTCTCTTACACACTGTCCTGCTAACAGTACAACAGAAAATTCAGCTAAGTATTAGGACCACATTAAACCAGAATCTATGTGGCAAATAAAGGAGATTAGTACAAAACAAGCAAATACAACAAAACATTTAACAAAGGATGTACATGTATAGGTATCCAGCATCAGTAAGGCGTTACTAAACACGCTGCTCACGTAAAACAATGCATCAGTCATGCATTTATTATTTACAACCTGTCGTAAAGACGAGAGAGAGAGAGAGAGAGAGAGAGAGAGGTGAATATCCACCTGACACAATCAAGCAGACTGTGAAGACAGCGCGGAGAAAGTTCCCGCTGCGCCATCCGGGAAGCGTTTTGCCGATCAAGGCCCTCAACTCGGTCATCGCAGCCAGGGTTCAAAGAGCAATCCGCAGGAAAACTCTTCAGCCAGTGGAGCAAATTTTCCTTTCATTTCCCAGAACCCCACTCTGGACACACTAGCGGCATAGACCTAGCCTACGGGCAAGGTATGCCTTCTACGTTCTGTACGAACTTGTCCATCGTTTACAGGGTACAGGAGTTACTGGCTTGGTAGTTTTGACCGAGGGCTGCGATGGACCAATCACAGTCTGGATAACAATGTATTGATGGTAACTTGACAGCTGCAAAGGCCTTGACTCGGCCAATCGACTGACGACCTGATCCTGTTTTGATGGTGGTTCGAAGAAATGTCTGGGCGTAGACAACAAGCCTGCCTCTTTTGAAGCCTGATCCCTCGCTGTCTTCAAAAAGGACGCAAGTGAAAGGCGTTCTGTGTAGTGACTCAAATGATGCTGCACACTTTTAAGGACAAGGCTTCTCAATGTGAGTTTCCTTTTATGATGACATCTACGGCATCATCCCGAAAGTCCTGTTTGTAAACGCTTTAGGATTTGCAAACGGTTACTGTAGATGTTTTGCGAGCTACGACAATAAAGTGCTGAGCCTTGTGTGTGATTTTGATTTTGATTGAAGCAATAGAAGATGAAGCTGCAAACCCTAGTGCGTTCTACGGCGGAGGTTCTGTTCTTGTTTCAGACTGTGACAACAACAAAATCAACATTGACAGGCGTGTTTTTCTACAGTAGTGTCTACCGGATTGTGCGTGTTCTTCTAAAACAGAGTCGATGATGAAGGCTACTCTCCCTCCACAGGTCAGGCCTTGCACTTACAAACGACTTACTCAATGCTACACTTCTGATGACGCAGTATGACGGCTGTTCTCCGGTGCTCAACCAACGCAAGCCAGCTGGCGATCTACAGAACCAGTCTGGCACGACCTGCCTATAGGCCTGCAATTCTGTGGCAGTCTTTCCTCGCCAGTTGTGGCGGCACCAAGATCTAAAGACCACGTTGGCAGCGGTAGCTTTTTGGTGAAGAGGATGAAGACTGAAAGCTAGCTTCTAACCACGCAGGTCTTTGAAGGAAGCAACGGTTCTGCTCTCTGATCTTCACGATGGCGGCAGCGCGTAGCGCTTACGTCAGACATAATCTGCTGAGATAGGTTCCTAGAACGTCATTGAGATAGTAAGCGTTTTCAGGTTACACTTCTCCAATAACTTCCGGGGCATGTAGCAACAATTCCGCCACAGACAGTTATATATTTCCGCCACAGACAGTTATAGAATGTTTTGACTCTTTTTCAGTTTATGTGCAGAGAGAACACAATGGCAGCCTGGGGCTGCTTTGTGAATTGGTTTTATGCCAGGTAGAAGTAAAAACAGTAACAAATGGGTCAGGCACGGGGGTTATTTGTATTCATGCGCGGCTGACACAAACAAGACTAGAACGAGCAGACGATAAAGGAATGAGGGAGTAGGTGGTCGCTGCTAGCATTGCAAAAAAAACAACAACAACAACAAAAAAAAAAACCCAGGGTACATTGGAAATAGTTTGAATTTACCCTACACGTAAATCTTTGGCTTCTGGATATTTGTGATTTTTTTTTTTTTGGGGGGGGGGGGGGGGATTTCAAGGATTTCTAGGGTGTCGAGTGCAGCGTTAAGTTAAATTGGAGTAGACAGCGTTTTCTCTGAAATCCGTATCTGCGTAATGTAGCCTATCAAACACTTCCGCGCCAAGTGTAGGTAGTCAGGATAGCTCAGTGTGTGTGTGTGTGTGTGTGTGTGTGTGTGTGTGAGCGCGCGCGCCACCCCACCGACCCCTGACAAGTTGACCTCTGGCAAAGCCCCTCCCCACCCCCCTCCACCCCCGCCTCAACACTAGTTGAAACTGAAACCGGTTTGTCAGTTCATCCTGCTTTTGAATATGTTGTTTTTATGCTGTTCGTGTAGTTTCGTTTTCACCCAAACCCAGTACATAAAATTACGGCATGCGTGACCACGGGAGGGAGGGTGGGGTGTTTGGGTGTTTAACCACACTACATGCGGGTGATAGCAAAGACGGGGCAACGATGAAAAAGCCAGCACAAATATTTGGCCTCAGCCGGGATGCGAACTCACGACCCGAACATTACAAGTCCAACGCTCTACCATTCGGCTATCCCGGCTCCCCGCACGCGTGACCACACGGCTACATAATAAACACAATCATGGTTAGGAAACACACGTGCTTTATTCGTGTAAACTGCGTCATTATTCGTGTAAACTGCGTCATTATTCGTGTAAACTGCGTCATTATTCGTGTAAACAAAACTGTATACAGAGACAGCTAAATCATTTCTCATTCCGCAAGATTTCACTTCCAGACATTTTCAATAAGATTTCTGTTATTGAAATTCTTAATTTCAGGGAGAAATGCACCTGTGAACATACTTGTACATCTGTCTCCTACATCAATATAGTTATGTAGACAGTATTTTACTTATCAGGTGTGTACAGATCACTCTCTACTGACAGAAAGTGATTAAAAAGTGTATTGTTTAACGTGACAACATCGGAAAGGTTGAAAAACAACAAAACTTTTGTTGCTGTTTTCGTACTTTGTGCACAGTATTTCACAAGCCAATACTGAGCGTTAGGAAAAATGTTGATTTTTTTTCACGCATCAACAGATGGTGTGTGTGTGTGTGTGTGTGTGTGTGTGTGTGTTGTGTGTGTGTGTGTGTGTGCGCGCGCACAGAATATCCCTTTTGATGTCTCACAGTATCGTCCTGGCGATGAATTGGGATGGGAGAGGGGTGCAGAGGTGGAGTGGGAGGGGCAGTTAGGTGGGCGTCGTGAGGAGAGGGGGGGGGGGGGTTGGCAGGGTGAGTATCACTTGTTTCTTATAACATAAATGATGTCGACGTCAACATATATGAAACTTGTGTTGTTGGTTCTGAATCCGGCGAGTGCTCGATGGTAAGCGCTGGAGAATTCGAGAGAGATGTTCAAAATGGCCACTGTAATAATGAAACTGCCTCAACGCTGTGTACTCCCAGTCCCCAAAAACAATCATTATATGGACATGTCTTATGTTACGGGGACCGACGCTCATCATTTATGTCGAAGTGCTCTGATACTGTGAGCGATACTCTGTCCTCGTGTTTCTTTTTGTGAGTATGCACCCCCCGGGCGCACAGCCAGCAACAAGTGCACAGAAACAGCGCTGCCAGTGTACCCAGAATGATTCCTAGTAGAATCCATAGATCTTTCACATTGTCTCCGTCATCTTCCCTGGGTGTCTGTGATTTTCCTACAAGCTTGACCGTCACGTTCGCAGATCCCGCAGAGTTGCTGACGATCATGACGTACTCCCCGGCGTCTTTTGACGTCATATTCGATATGGTGACGTCACAGGCGGCCTTGAACTGCTGCTCAGGATCGTAGGCGGAGCAGTTGGTGGTGAATTTCTCGCAGCATTCGAGGGGATGGTTCGGGACGTTCGAACTGCTGGTGCGGGTAGCTCGGATTATTTTGGCCACGAGGTCAGTCGCGGGGTTGGCTACAAAAAGCACGTGAAGCACGTGAGACGATGGTGACGAGTTCAGCTGGATGACGAAATGTTCTGTAGAATCGTCGTCCACACGAGGAGGGCCTGTACAAAATTAATGAATAAATAAAATTTAATGAATAAATTTTTATCTTGGTACGTAATCTCTCTCTCTCTCTCTCTCTCTCTGGTGTGTGTGTGTGTGTGTGTGTGTGTGTGTGTGTGTGTGTGTGTGTGTGTGTACTGTCACTAATTACTGTCACGGAGCCAACAGAAGTGTACTCGATGACGCGGTAACCACACTGAAAGCTCCAGTGTATTAACAGTCTTAGAATTTGAACGTTTGACCCTCGCGTGAAGTGTAAACAACATTGTATCGTCCTAAAGAGCTGTACCAATCCTCAAGACAGAGAATTCGAGCGTACAGGCGCACTCACGAGCGAAATTGTGTTTTTTAAAACATTGGTCCGTTTAGCAAAGACGGAAGTAGCCAAAATAATTATTTGATCATTTAAAAAAAAAAAAAAATTCAACAGGTTGCGAGCGTGAAGAGCCTATTCCTGTTTCTATGCATGTCTGGGAATGAGGAAATCGAAAACAGACGACCATTTATATTCAAACTGGATGCGTCATATCAGTTAATCTAACTTACACAGGACACTCAGATCCACTACTTTGCTTCTATAAATCTCTCCCGCATTTGTAGCCTGGCACGTGTATCTTGCAGTGTCCTCGCATTCTGCGACACGTTGCGGTGAGTAGACGACGCGTGACGTATTTGTCTCGGCGACGAGTTCCAAATCGTGGTTGAACCGGCCTTTGGTGATGCAGATCTCGTCACTGATGTAAGTGCTGTCGCACTGAAAGACGAGTCTGTCGCCGTAGGTTATAGTAACGTTTCCACTTTGTGAGTTGACAGCAAATAGTGTGATGCTTTGGGCTGTGAACACACAGAGAGCCAGACAACAGTTTGTTAGGAGTAGTATCAAGGACCCTAGATCCTATTCATATTTTATAATCTGATCTTGTAGTCCAGTTACCATGGTAAAGAAAAAAATTAAGCTGCCCCAATCCCCCACCTCGCACCCCCACTCCCCATTAGTATCGTGAGAAGTGACCATTTACCCCTTAAGCCGGCTCTTAACTGGGCACTGCGGAGCGCCACAGTGCTGTCCACAGTTGTGACAGTTGTGATTTTGGGGGTTTCCCCCGCTGTGGCGTCATCACAGCAACGTGGATTTCAAATAGCCACAACGGTCACCGCGGTTTCCACAACAGATTCTGATTGGCTGTACTACGTCACTCGGCGTGCAAACCGTGCATGACGGACAATCTTCAATGGGTTTGTCACCGAGCACCGCTGTGTTCAGTTTTTTTAGTTAGTAGACACAACGAGCGCAACGACTGTGATGTGCACGTGTTTCGCGCGCTGTGCCCAGTTAAGAGCAGGCCTTACCTTTAACACGAACAGTCGCTGTGGCTGATGACACCACCTGAAGCCGCCCGTTCCACAGGATTGTGCACGTGAAGCTCGAGGCTCCAGGCTGTACAATTTGTGTGCGGAGGGTAAGAGACGCTTGCCACATTGCTGCGCGTGTCTTGACTGAATCATTTTCGTCCAGCCACATCAAAGTACCGGGTGGATTGCCCATGTCGTCTGTCAGGCAAACGCAAGTGTATATCTGACCCTTTAACACAGACTGAGCGCAGTGTCGTAAGTGTGGAGCGGATGGCGGCCTGATGTCTGAAAGAAAAATGGACGCTGCAGAGTTAAAGGCCCGACTTCCAACATTTCTATGATCACAGATAGGACAGAGGTGCTGTTTGGGTGGTGTCTGGCGTCGAACCACTTACATACATACATACATACATACATACATACGTACATACATACATACACAACTGCATACAAACAAAAGCACATACATACATACATGCGTACACAACTGCATACAAACATAAACACAAACACATAAACACGTACATACATACATACATACATACATACATACATACATACATACATACATCACTGATACATACACTGAGTATACACTAATACACACATACATACATAACCATCACCATTGCAGTCCAAACAAGCAAAGCTGAACTAAACTGTCTGAGTACGTGTGTGTGCGTGGTGTCTGCGCTGAATGATATCTGCCCTGGTTCAAGATGCAACAGAAGGTATTGTTACCTTGAACTATTACATTTAAACTCGCTGACGACACGTCGGTGCGTCCCATCCACACAACCCTGCACGTGAACTTCGTTGACCCAGCTCGCTCCAGCTTCGTGATGAGGCGGCGTGACGTCACCCCATCCTTTCCTCGCGTCAAGCTGTTATTGTTCTTATCCAGCCACTCCAGGTGACCCGGTGGAAAGCCCGTGTTTTGCGCATAGCACGTGCAAGTGTATATTTGACCTTTTAGCTCTGACTGTGGACAGTTTCGCAGAAGGACAGGGGAAGGTGGCTTAGGCTCTGAGGAGGGGACACAAAAACAAACTAGTAAATAATCTTGACTGACGTGGATCCACATAGCCGGTTGAGGGAAACACTTCTTGTAGTCATACGCATATCCAGGTCACTTAAAAAGGCGGAACATCGACATAAGCCCTACCTCACACACCCACACGCACGCACGCACACGGGGAGCCAGGTTGGCCGAATGTTAGAGCGTTGGACTTCTAATGCTCGGGTCGTGAGTTCGTATCCCGGCTGGGGCAAAATATTTGTGCTGGCTTTTTCATCGTTGCCCCGTCCTTGATATCACCCGTATGTGGTGGAAAAGGACGTTAAACTCCCAAACACCCACCCACCCACCCGCACGCACGCACGCACACACAGACACAGAAATACATACATACATACAGATGGAAGTCACAACAAATAAAGCTGAACCAAACTGTGTGAGTGCGTGCGTGCTGCGCTGAAAGTTTTCTTCCCTGGTTTGAGATACAACACGATGTCGATGGAATGCACAGTTACCTTGAACTATTACATTTACAGTCGCTGATGACACGTCGGTGCGGCCCAGCCACACAAGCCTGCACGTGAACTTCGTTGACCCAGCTTGCTCCAACTCCGTGATGAGAAGGAGTGACCTCACCCCATCCTCTCCTCGCGTCAAGCTGTTATTGTTCTTATCCACCCATTCCAGGTGCCCCGGAGGAGCGCCTGTGTTTTGCGCATAGCAGAAGCAAGTGTACACTTGACCCTTCAGCTCTGACCGTGGACACTTTCCCAGGAGGGCACCGGAAGGTGGCTTAGGCTCTGAGAAGGGGACAGAAAAACAAACGAGTACATAGGGGTGGATGGGTGTTTGGGAGTTTAACGTCCTTTTCCACCACGTAAGGGTGATATCAAAGACGGGGCAACGAGATAAAGGCCAGTAGAGAGATTTGGCCCCAGCTGGGATTCGAACTCACGACCCGAGCGTTGAGAGTCCAACGCTCTACCATTCGGCTATCCCGGCTCCCCAAACGAGTACATAATTATTACTGACGTGGATACACATAGCCGGTTGGCGAAATACTTCTTTTAGTCATACACATATCCGGGTCACGGACGAACGCGGAAAATCTACGGGGAGCCGGGGTGGTCGAATGGTCGAGCGTTGGACTTGTAATGCTCGGGTCGTGAGTTCGATCCCGGCTGGGGCCAAATATTTGTGCTGGCTTTTTCATCGTTGCCCCGTCTTTGATATCACCCGTATGTGGTGGAAAGGACGTTAAACCTCCAAATACCCACCCACCCCGGAAAATCTACCTCAGCCCTGAGGTAGAACGCATGCTGTCTCCAACCCAAACTGTTCACCAGAGACATACTGTGTTGTATAACAACACCCAACTTGAGTAACCAAAACATATTGGCATAAGTTTTTTTTTTTTTTTTTTTTTTTTTTTGGGGGGGGGGGGTAGTTTATTGTGTGCTTCACCTTTTTAAACAACGAGCCTTACATGCCACTTCAGTCCACTCAAGGTGAAAAGGTAGATTCAGATACAGATAACTTTATTGTCCTTAAAACAGGAAATTTGCCTTCGGTTTCACCGGCACGTAAAGATCATGAAATCACACAAGGAGTTTGGCCTATAAAATCTCTCTCTCTCTCTCTCTCTCTCATGCCTTCCCTCTCTCTCTCTCTCTCTCTCTCTCTCATGCCTCTAGCTGCAGCAGCACCAGAGTTGATAACTTACAAAAAAACTCCAGCAATAACAATAGTAAAATCAGACTATATGACTAAAACATTTGTAAAAGACAGCTCGCCAAAGGAATGACGTACAAACTAAGCATCACGAATTCAACACACTTATTGCACAGGGTAGGAACGACTTTTTAAACAGGTTAAAACGCTGTTGTACCTTGGACTTGAACAGTGACAGCGGCTGAGGACACGTTGCTGAGGCCCATCCACACAATCCTGCACGTGAACTTTGTGGACCCAGCTTCCAGAAGCGTTGTGCTGATGATAAGTGATGTCACCGCATCCTGTCCTCGCCCCACGCGTTGGCCGTCATTATCCACCCATTCCAGGTGACCCGGAGGAGAGCCAGTGTTTTGTACAGTACAGGTACACGTGTAATTGTCGCCTTTAAACACTGACCTCTTGCAGTCTCTCGGCAGGTCGACACGTGGTGGTGGTATGATATCTGAAGAGGCGATAGAAAGAGAACTTGTACCGGTCAGTGACTTAGATTAATACAAACTCGGTCTGGTGTAGTATTTCAGACTCAACACGTGCGCTATCGAGGATACAAAGGTATTTCCCAGCCGGTCCCTGTGGGTGTTTTGCCGTCTACACACACACACACACACACACACACACACACACATCGTTTGAGATACAACGCGAAGTCGAATAAATGCATTGTTACCTTGAACTGTTACATTTACAGCCGAGGATGACACGTTGGTGCGGCCCAGCCACACAATCCTGCACGTGAACTTCGTTAACCCAGCTCGCTCCAGCTTGATGCTGAGGCGAAGTGAATACATCCCGTTCTGTCCTCGCTTCAAGCTTTTATTGTTGTTATCCAGCCACTCCAGGTGACCCGGGGGAACGCCGGTCTCTTGTACAAAACAGGTGCAGTTGTATATTTGACCCTTTAGCGCTGACTTTGGGCACTTTCCCAGGAAAGAGACACGGGAAGGTGGCTTAGCCTCTGAAAAAGGGATAGGAAAAAAACAAAGGTTAGATAGTCAGTTAGTTAGTTAGGGCTTAACGCCGCGCAAGCAACTCCCTTCCTGTCAAGTCCATGAAAACAAGGACATGAAAATTTCCACGTTAAAACAAGATGTAAGTGTATATTAAAAATCTACTGATCTTAAATGAGAAAAATCCTTAGAACATGAGAGGTCAATGGAAGACTAGATAGAAGGGAAAAAAAAAACCAAAACAAAACTAGTACATATAAGAAGAAGAAGAAGAATGGATATACATAAAACGCTTATACAATATTAGGAAAAAGTAAGGTAAAATGAAATTTAAAAAAAGCATGAAAATAATGCCAGAGAGAACACTAAAAGACAGCAGTTGTCACCCCCCCCCCCCCCCCACACACACACACACACACTATTTTCACACACTCTAACATCCAATTTGTCAGGTGCAGCGACTAAACGTACACATAAGCAGAGTGGTGTGGGTGGGTGTTTGTGGGTTTAACGTCCTTTTCCAGCACATACGGGTGATATCAGAGACGGGGCAACGATGAAAAAGCCAGCACAAATATTTGGCCCCAGCCGGGATGCGAACTCACGGCCCGAGCATTAGAAGTTCAACGCTCTACCATTCGGCCACCCCGGCTCCCCTACACATGAAGAGACTCAGACGGAGTTAAGGAAAAAAAAAAAAAAAAAAAGCTTAAGCAACAAACATTTAACATTTTAACAAAAACGTACTGAAATGTGTGTGTGTGTGTGTGTGTGTGTGTGTGTGTGTGTGTGTGTGTGTGTGTGTGTGTGTGACTAGCGGGTGTTGTGTGCTGCAGGGGAAGACTTGCCACTGCGATCTTTCTCGGTCAGTGTCAAAACGCAGACTAAGCTGTGAAATCAGCTCCCCGTGGCTTTTATAGGGGTTTCAGGGACGCTGGAAACTGTAACTGTGACAGTTGACTGCATTCTGCCGAGTCGAATAGTTTTTGTTGTGTTGTGTTGTGTTGTGTTGTGTTGTGTTGTGTTGTGTTGAGATTTCAGTTCTTTAAGTCGAAGGTGAAAAGGTAATTGCTCTACCTTTGACGCGAACACTGAAAGTCATGGAGGTAAGGTTCTCGAGATTCATCCACACAAGACTGCACTTGAACCTCCAACTCCCAGCTTTGGGAAACGTTTTGCTGAGAAGAAGTGTCTTCACCCCATAGTTTGCTCTTACAATGCGACGCCCGTTTTGGTCATCCCATTCCAGGAAGCCCGGGGGAAAGCCAGCGTCGCTTACGCAACATTCGCACGTGTATGTTTCTCCTTGATAGACACTAAACGGGCAACCTGGTATCGTGTGGGCAACGAGTGACGGTGGCCTTATATCTGAGGAGGGGACAGAAATTGAGAGGTTTGTACTGGTCAGTACTTGGGTTCACACACACTTCGTGTGGTGTAGTATTTCAGAACCAGCACGTGCGCTGTCGAGGATACAAAGGTATTGCCCTGTGTGTGTGTGTGTGTGTGTGTGTGTGTGTGTGTGTGTGTGTGTGTGTGTGTGCGCGCGCGCGCTTGTGCCTGTCGACTGTACGTGTGTAAGTGCCTCTGTGTGTGTGTGTGTGTGTGTGTGTGTGTGTGTGTGTGTGTGTGTGTGTGTGGAGTGTACGTGTATGAGTGCCTCTGTGTGTGTGTGTGTGTGTGTGTGTGTGTGTGTGTGTGTGTGTGTGTGTGTGTGTGTGTACGTGTGGAGAGAGAGAGAGGTGTAGACATGTATGAGCTTTTTTCCGTTGGGTTTTTTTTTTTTTTTTTTTTTCCACTTAAAACAAATTCCCCTGATTGGAATGCTAAAGATATTTGAATCTGAATTTAAATTTCAAGCTATGGAGCTGCCGTACCTCTGTCAATACCGTCCGCTCTATCTTGGGAGACATTCTTGTTGTAGGCGACGTAGCCCCATGGTAGGCAAACGGACTTCCCCGGCCCGACTAGAAACGAAAAAATGGTGCACAGTCGTTCCTACCGGCCAATGAAAGATGAGGCTTTTGCACATCCACGGTTAATGTGTCCGGTAAATGCCTGCAGGTAAACACGACGAATGACTCCTTCTTTCTATTTTTAGAACAAATTAAGACCAACCCGTTTAAAAAGAAAGAAGGAAAGAAACACAACCGGCCCCCGTAGTGTAGTGGTTAGCGCTTCGGACCATGCACCGGGAGACCCGGATTCGAGTCCCAGCCAAGGCAAGCGGGGTTTTTCCTACCTAAGTCGGCTCCTACCCAGAGCGGGTGTGCTATGGGCCCAATGGGGAGGCTGTTGCTACACAGCCGAGATTCACCCACTTCACGGGTGCGACTTTGGGGGTGCTCCCCTTGGTATGACACGTCTTATGATGTGGATTATTACACGGCCGGCACCGCAGGTGCCGTAGTTCCCGGGCCTGGTTAATGCCGGGATATTTATGACAGGAAGCGTGGAATGCGGCCCTGTCCCGCAGTCCTAAACCACACGGACCTCCATAGCATCATCTTACCATCATCCTCATCTCCATCATCATGCATAATAAAAATTGCCCCAGCTTCCGAGCTTTTCGAGGGTTCTACCCATTACCTGGGAGGAACACCACTGGAACTGGCACCCCCCCCCCCCCCCAAAAAAAAAAAAAAAAAAAAACTGTAACGTTGGACAAAGGATGCAAATTGGTCTACGGGGCGGTATAAGCCCAGGACATGCAGGAGACGCTGCACCTTCATGCTAATTTCTCGAACCCCCGAATACAAAAAAGGGTAGAAAACAAATAGCAATTACAACTAGGTAAAAGAAAGATAAATACGCGCTTTTACAGCAAATATTGGAAATTATCATCTGCTAGGCGCAATAAACCAGTTCGCAGCATATGCCAAACATTCCTTATTCCTAGCTACTGGTGGTGGAGACGTGACTGAGGGGCTTAAAAAGAAGAAATATAGATGAAAGGGCCGAGCTTAGAAATCAGATGAGAGGTGACAGAGCGGATAAATTCTGGAGGTTTCAAAGAGAAACAGGCGAATGGGCTGGTGAGGGACAGACCGAGCGAGAGAGAGAGGAAAATTCCTTATTTGCCAATGAAGACAACATGCCTGGGATGCAGTTGGAAAAAAGACCGCTCCAACACGGATCCTTCCCGCCGTGAGGCGGTTTGGGAAAACAACGCACCAAAGAGGGGTGCGTTGTGAAAGTCCTCAACTTGACAGGTGTTCAACAGCACCAGCAGGGCGCTGCGAACAAAGCCCGCCAGGGTGAAGACCAGGTGGGGGGAAATCCAGTGAAGTCGGCCTTCAGAAACGACCCTCAGATGTCTCACTGGACCAAGGGTCAGCAGACACCCGCTTACCGACCTCCCCTCGGAGGAGATTTTTAGAGAGCAAAAGACAGGTGAAAGGACCGAGGGAGGCAGAAATAAGAGTAAAGAAAGAGCAAAAGGGGTGGGCAAGTTCAGCGAAATCAGCCCCGCCGCGTGAAGGCGAGCCCATGGGGCCCACTGCTTTCTGGAAACGAAATAGAGGTCAGAACGAAAACAGGTTAGCTGAAATGCAAACTTTGCTTCGAATACTAATCCCCTGACTAATGAAGAGGCTGTATTTCTTGAGAGGAAATGGGGTTTCTTCTACTACATGAGACAATTTTTTAAATATCTTTTTAAGGGTTGGTTTCATTTCTTCGAAAAAAAAAAAAGTGACATCATTCGTCGTATTTGCTTGTAGGTATTTACCGGAAAAACTAAAAGCCTGATCTTTCATTTGGTTCCAAAATTGGCCGGAAGGAACGACTGTGAGATGTCAGCAAGATTCATCTGCAGCCCTATGACTTTCGTCCGTCAAGGCAGTGGCCATGAGTGACCTAGCGTGCGAACGGCTTGTACCCGTGACACGCCGCCTGTCCTCTCCCCCCCCCCTCCCCCACACACACACCCACCACCCGGCAAGCCACACCCAATCCAAGCCCTCAGAGACTTCCAGACGACTATCTTACTAGGCCATCAGTCGTGACCAGGAGAACTTGCAGGTCGCACGTAGAACTTCTCCCTAGCAGTTCCTATCTCAACATTGGACCACAACAAGTAGAAGCACTTACTACACGTACAAACCATACGAGTTACCGCCGGAGGCTCGGTAGCTACGGCAAAACAAAACAAAAAAAAATTGAAACGCCTAGTGGTTTATTTCGTGGTAAACCATTCGAACTTAATCATCTACGTTCTACTTCTCAGTCCTACCTGCTGCCATGACTTGATACGACTGGCCTGAAATCTGGTCTGCTTGTGAATCTGTGGACACACCGACACAGGTTGGGTGGGTGGGTGTTTGGGAGTTTAACGTCTTTTTCCACCACATAGGGTGATATCAAAGACGGGGCAACGACGAAAAAAACAGCACAAATATTTGACCCCAACCGGGATCGAACTCACGACCCGAGCATTAGAAGTCCAACGCTCTACCATTCGACCACCAGCCGGGATCGAACTCACGACCCGAGCATTAGAAGTCCAACGCTCTACCATTCGACCACCCCGGCTCCCCACACACCGACACAGAGCTGCAACTTAATGTGTGTTGTTGCTGTTGATGATGATGATGATGATGATGATGGCAGTTTCATTTCATATCTGCTCATTCCTCTTCTCTTGTTCAATATTACAATTCAGGTGGGCTTCATATTTTAAAATTTAAAACTGCATGTATATTTTTTCACATTCTCACCAAATTCCAGTGTTCCGACATATTTTGGGGTTCCCGGGTAGATGTCGACGGTGTAGTTGGACGTACCCAAGCTTGGCGCTGTGTTCAGGTGACAAGTGCCAGACTTGTACACCCGATTCTCTTCAATGAAGGGTTTGGTGTGGAACTTCACAGACCTCCCGTCCACTTCCTCCTGGTAGAAAGACAAAACGTTCAAGCAGGACATTTTGTGATGAGCGTTTTACCGGCGTACGGACAGACATTGAGCGTGGTGTCAAGTTTGGTGTTTGTTTGGAGTACTCTGTTTTGCGAGTGTGCTAGTCTGTAGTGATTTTTGTTGTCACGAAAAAGTGTGATTTTCGTGATTTTTGTATTTGGTAGGGCAAGGTACGTGCCAGGGGGTAGCAAGAGAAGGCAAGCTGCTAGTGAAGCTGGGACTTTTTGTGCACAGGAAAGGCAAAGGTGACAGTAGACTAGCATTACTCCAATGAGGCCGGGATTTTTATGAAGGAAACTACGTGGAACTTCATAGCATCATCATAGCATCATCTTCATCCCAATCATCATGCATAATGAAAATTGCCCCAGTTTCCAAGCCCTCCGTTTATTCCACCCATGACCTTGGAGGAATACCAATGGAGCTGGCGAAAAGTCTAGGAAACACTTAATGAAAAAATTAATGAAAAAAAAAATAAAAGGGACAGAAACCACTTAACTTTCACAAAGGACGGCACGGGTAAACGTTTCGGCTTTCGCCTTCCTCAGGACACAAACAAACTGGACATAATTTCAACATAACACAAAAGGTAACTCTGCGGACGTACTGACATACACGGCGAGGGGGGGGGGGGGTTGGAAACGGTGGGCGAGAAAAGGACCAGAAAACAATAGTAAAAATATCACAACACCCATCCTTTGGTCACAGAAGACCAATGATTTGATGAAAAAAAAACATTAAATCAATGTAGTGACAGTTTGTTGATACCCCGTTGATATGCCACTTGCACTGGTAGTGGTCGGCTGAAGAGAAGAACTTCTGAATGTGACATTCTCCTATCACTCGGTTCATGGTTTTATTGAACGTCAGCTTACAGGGCATGTTCCCAAAGTCTGCAACAAGGTGAAGTTACATGATGGATTTTCTTACCTTTTACGTCACACAAAGTTACCCATGCATTGTGTGTGTGTGTGTGTGTGTGTGTGTGTGTGTGTGTGTGTGTGTGTGTGAGAGATCGTTAGAGAGAGAGAGAGAGAGAGAGACAGACAGACAGACAGACAGAATAAAATAAATTCTTGAGAGATCCACACACACACACACACACACACACACACACACACACACACAGAACAATGCCAACAACAGCAGCAAACCACAACTTACCCACAACTTCGATCGTACAACTTTTATTTGTGTGTGCTCCGCTGACAGCTGCCATAAACATACAGGTCCACTTTCCTGCAGTATTTGTGCGTGTTACTTGTCCTATGGTTAACAGGACAGCGTATTTGGGATTTCCAACTCGCCTGAACGTGAAACCCTGAGTTCAAATAGGAAACGTATATACTGACTCAAAACCACCACCACCACAACACCACCACCACCACCACCACCAACCAACAACACTACCAACACGACACCAACACCAGAAAAAGAAGGAAACACAAAGAAAATCTTCTGCCTAATAATGAGGTCACTTCCTTGCGTGCTTTTGTTTTTTTTAACAGCTCACCGATTCAAATGTCTGGCATTGCTTCTGATTGGCTGGGCACGTCCCAATGACCGTTTGACCTCCGCGCACGATCTTCACTTCATACATCGGATGGGGCATGCTGCACATCAGATGGTACTTTCGTTTGCTTCTCTCCTTCACCACGTGATGACATTTTGCTGAAAAGAAAAACCCAAGGACTAAAATGATGATGATGATGATGATGATGATGAAGGGGGTATCAAAAGGAGGCAAGCTGCCAGTGAAGCTGGGACGTTTTTTACGCACAACACTGAATAGAGGCAAAGGTAACGCGAGTGGATTTCGGTAAAATGGCTTTCTGGCCTAAACAGAAAGTCGACTAGCATTACTCTAGTGAGACCTGAGCGGAAAGGTGACATTCATTTGTTTTTCAAATCCTGTCAGGTATCATCACCGTATGTGTCCTGGAATGGTCTGTGCATGGTAATGATTGTTTTTAGACTGAAGCATTTTCAGGGGTGACTATGCTGCCTGAGCTAATGAACAATATATAGGCATTTTGAGGCCTAGTGCGTTTTTTTTGTTTTTGTTTTTTTTTAATGTATTTGAAGCAAAACACGCCTTTTGGGCAATACATGCTGCATGATGCTACACATTATGTGTTTGTAGTTTAAATGTGCGTGTGTGTGTGTGGGGGGGGGGGGATGTTGTGTGTAGTGTTTTGGGGCGAGCCGAGCGAGTGTGTGTTCATTGTAAGGTGCCCTGAGCTCCCGCGAGAGGGAGGGCGTCCCTTACATATCCATTTTATTATTGTTGAGTGGGTGGATGGGTGTTTGGGGGTTTAACGTCCTTTTCCACCACATAGGGTGATATCAAAGACGGGGCAACGATGAAAAAGCAAGCACAAATATTTGGCCCCAGCCGGGATCGAACTCACGACCCGAGCATTACAAGTCCAACGCTCTACCTTTCGACCACCCCGGCTTCCCTATTATTGTTGACAACCAGATGGTCTGTTATGGTATTTCATGACACAAGGATGACCTCTTTCGCGAGTCAGTGCAACTTACAGTTAGCGTGGAGGACTTGGAGGAGACAGCCGAAGAGAAGAATCCACGCCCTGCACATGGACCGGCTCATCTCTGGCATGAAGCGGTTTGGCTGTCCTACACGCCAGTCATCCGCAACTATGGTCCCTCTGCCTTGACGTACGTGTGAAACTGAGAGTATCTTCACATTTTGTACGTAGGCATTGTTGCACTTTGATAACCAAAACACAAATGACACCGCAGCAGTGACGTCACTTCCGGCGCCTGCTAATAGTTTAGACGCTAACTGATAATTATGAGTTCAGTGATTCGGGTTATTGTGTCATCTTGAGATAATGGCGTGTATTTCAACATTGTGGCTTCTTCGTCTTCTTCTTTCCCCCGAGTCCAGCTTGAAATTAGTCATTTGCAAAGGACGACTCCACGCCTGTCAATCAAAAGGGTCGAGCCCCAAGAACTCAGCCAATCGCGGCTTAATGAGCACAACACACATGGCATGGTCTGGTAGACATTCTTGCCAGACCCTACAACAAGGGAAGCACGTGTAATTTGATATGATTTGCATCATGGAAAGACAGAAATAAGTCTACTGACATCATTCGAGGGAAAAAAAGATCATTACGTTAATGTCTTTCATCGTGGTCACCACTTTCCCCCATACAATGACGTCATGGACGTGGGTGGGTGGATGTTTGGGGGTTTAACGTCCTTTTCCACCACATAGGGTGATATCAAAGACGGGGCAACGATGAAAAAAACCAGCACAAATATTTGGCCCCAGCCGGGATCGAACTCACGACCCGAGCATTAAAAGTCCAACGCTCGTACTGTGTTTTGCCTATACACGGCAGAGTGAAGAAGGGGCGGGGCTTTAACCTCGGGTTTGCCCAGTGGAGTCGTCTATTGGGGCCGACCCTATATTCATGTTATGTTTTAAACCAGCTTAACAGAAACTTAAACAAGCAAACGATGGAAGTGAATGTTCAGTGGGGGGTTATCGGTAATACATGTACTTACAGTCCTATTCCGTCGAAGTACGGGAAATTCGGGCTGCTCCCGTCGGCAGGAGCGCGTCGCCACAGTGCAGCACCACCCATTTTTTTATTTCTTGTCCGAAACTTCACTTGAAAACTTTCTGAGTGATTTACACGCAACTATACAAAGAGCAACCTCAAAACGCGATAACGATGACTTTTTCAGTATTTTAAAAACAGTTATGCCCCTTTGTCGAGTGCTTTTCTGGATTACACATTCAAAACTGTCAAAGTGATTTCACTGGAAATGGGTAGAGAAATGTCTCTTCATAAGGGCAAGTACAAGGGCAAAGATAACCGTTTGGCGATCTTAAGTGAGTTGTGTCCCGTTGAAATACTTATCCCAATAGGAAAATGTAAATGTGAATGAGTAGGTGAATGAGTGGATTTTTTTTTTTTTTTTTTTTTTTGGGGGGGGGGTTCCCCCCGAATGTCTGATTTTCTGTTGTAGTACTATGATTGGTATCAAGGAAAAGGGGAAAAAAGGGAGAAAAAATGTGAATGAGTAGGGGTTTTTTTTTGTACTTGATTTTTACTGATATGGCTATAGATAGAATGAATGGCCAAATTTTTTTTCCTGCTGTGGTGTTATGATCCGTATAGATGGAGTGTATGATTACTTGATTAACTACCATTATAACAGCAATGAGGGGAATGAATAGGCATAAGTATGTGCTAAAGTGGTTTTGGGATTTTTTTTTTGCGCATTCATACATCAAGGCACAGGACGAGTGATGAGTTGGTTTTTTGTTTGTTTGTTTTTTGTTTTGTTTTTTGGTTTTTTTTTTTAGTGCAAGTTTCTTTGTTTCCTAATGTTAAGGAGTGAATAGGCACGAGCAAATGCGAATGAACAAGGGTTTGTGTGTGTGTGGGGGGGGGGGGGGAGCGCGCACGCGTGCATTTAATGTTATGTAGATGTGAGCAAGTAGGCAATGCAAGAAGAAACGGTTGCTTTCTTTTTTGTTTTTGATTTGTTACTCATATATATATATATATATATATAATATAAAATAGGAACGAAGGCGTCGCTAAAGCCGAAAACATGCGCTCAATCAGGTCAATTTGAAAATAGGGGAAGTAAGTAAAGCTGAGAGCGCTCCCTAGATCTAGGAGATGTGTGCTTTGTATGCCAGTGGACAAGTCCGCCTTGCCCTATATTGGCTACAAGCCACATTGGAGAGGGGGGGGGGAACCTACCATCCTACCGCTGAAACGTCTAACAGATCTAAGGGTATCTCACATATATCTACATAGTAGCATACTGTCTACATAACTATATATATATGCGCGTACATGTGAATACGTGTAGTTTGTTGCTGTTGCTGACCTGTATACAGACCACCTGCATCCATGCTGGCTGAATGCATATATATATCTGACACATAACTATATGCCTGATGGGGTTTTCTGGAAATAAAAGAAACTGAAACTGGAACTTGAACACCAAGGAGGACATGTACATACCTTGATATAGTTTAAACAATTAACCAAGAGTGATCACTCTTTCTTGATTTCAAAGAAAGTTGTGTCCATTGAGAGAAAACCTGTTTCTAGTTCATAACTTCAAAACTAGCAAAATGGTTTTCATGCAAATAGGCAGAGAGATAAATTGCGACAGAAAGGAACTTTAATTTTCCTAAACCTTGTGACGTGCGTAGTTTCAGAAAGGTTTTTACTCAAATTATGGTACGCGTGACAACAAGACTTCACGATAAACAAAACCATGGTTAGGGAATAAACGTGCTTTATCGTGTAGACAGAGTCCTTGTTCGTGTAAACAGAATCCTTGTTCGTGTAAACAGAACTGCACACAGGGAAAGCTGAAACCATTTGTCATTTCGCAAGATTTAACCGCCTAACTGAATCCACAGATTTATCAGTAAGCTCTCTTTCATTCAAATTCTTGATTTCAAGGAGAAATACATCTGTATCACACATCAATGCAGTTATGTAGACAGTATGCTACTATGTCCTGAAAATATATATAAAACAATACTAATTGCATTGATTAACGTGACAAAATCGAAAAGGTTAAAAAACAAGATTTATTTTCGTTCTCAGTACGCAAGTACATGACATGCCTTCACTAAGCGTTTGGGGAAATGAAGATTCTTCCCCCAGCAGGTGGTGTGTGTGTGTGTGTGTGTGTGTGTGTGTGTGTGTGAGGGGAGGGGATATGTGAACATCTGGGCCAATACAACGCTTCAGAACCTTCAGGAGGATTCAGATGGACAATGTGTGTGTGTGTGTGTGTGTGTGTGTGTGTGCAGAGTATCCCATTTGGTATCCTGCACTTTCGTCCAGGTGATCAATAGGGAGGAACGGGGCAGTGGCACGGGGAGGGGGGGGGGGCAGAGGTGGAGTGGGTGGGACAGTTAGATGGTGGTGGCGGGGAAGGGGACCGGGGGCTTGGGTGAGAGGAGGCTTGGAAGGGTGAGTTACTACTGGACATATATGATGTGTGTGTGTGTGTGTGTGTGTGTGTGTGTGTGTGTGTGTGTGAACCTATGGAGTTTGGGTGTTGGTTCCTATTCCGGCGAATGTTCGATGGTATGTAGGCCTACTGGACATTTCGAAAGAGGTGTTCAAAATGGCCGCAGTAAATTAGAACTGCCTCCGAGCTGTATATTGTCATTCCCAAAAGTCCATTATATGGACATGTCTTATATACCACTGGGATGAACACCGACAGACAAAAGCGCTTATGTTGATGCTGATGACGCAAGGGATGTTCTGTCCTCTTTTTTCTTTTTGGAGAGATACACACGCCTGATGCAGAATAAGCAATACGCGCACAGGAACACCAAAGACACAGTGCCCAGGATAATTCCCAGCATCAGCCATAACCCTTCGTCCTTGGTCGGTTTTCTGTCGCCATCTTTGGATATCTGTAGTTTTCCTACAAGCTTGATCGTCACGTTGGCAGATCCCGCCGAGTTGCTGACGACCATGACGTATATGCCGGCGTCTTTTGACGTCACATTCGAGATGGTGACGTCACAGAAGGCCTTGAACCGCTGCTCGTGATCGTAGGCGGAGCAGATGACGGTGAATTTCTCGCAGCATATTTCTGACGATAGAGGATGGTTGGGAAAGTGGAAGGATGGGTTGGAATGAGCGGTACCGGTGGCTCGGAAAATTTGGGCCACGAGGTCAGTTGGTGGGTTGGCCACAAAAGGCACGTGCGTCATATGAGACGATGGTGACGACTTCAGCTTGATGACGAAATGTTCTGTAGCATTGTCGAAATCTGTGTCGTCCACACGAGGAGGGCCTGTAAAAATAAATAAATAAATAAATAAATAAATAAATAAATAAAAAACTTTTTTTTTTAAATCTTTGTATACTCTCTCTCTCTCTCTCTCTCTTAGAGAATCTCCTTATTTTTTTCATATCTTAAAGGTAGAAGGCAAAAAGTTCATCTAATTGGCGCGTTTTCTAAGGAAGGTATTGTTAAACACGGTGTGGCCCAGGGCTCTATCCTTGGCCCAATTTTCTTTTGTTTATTCATCAATGATATGCCCCTGTCACTCCCTAACCCTAACGTAAGCTGTGATATGTTTGCTGACGACTCCACTCTCCATGCGTCGGATGTGCACGAGTTCAAAGTAACAGAAGTATTGCAGCAGAGCCTCACTGAAGTCTCTCAGTGGTGTAAGGTCAACCACATGGTAATTAGTACCACCAAAACGAAAAGCATGCTCATAACAACGCGTCAAAAACAACAACGCAAACTTTCCCCTCTACGGTTGTCAATTGGATCAGAGTCCATCGAGCAAGTCTCAAACCACCGTCTACTAGGTGTCATAATCGACGACCAACTAAAGTGGGAAACGCATGTTGATGGTCTCTGTAAGTTATTATCAAAAAATCTATTCTTGCTATCTGAACTAAGTCGCTTAGTTAGTCATGACACCTGCAAGCTCTTTTTTCATGCCCACGTGCAAAGTCACCTGGATTTTGCGTCTACTCTGTGGGACGAGTGCAGCGAAAATCAGTCCAAAAAGGTAAACTCCATTCACCGGCGCGCTGTCAAACGCTTACACTCGGGTAATTCTAGTACTGACCAAAAGTTTAAAATCCTCAAACTTCTTCCCCTAAAACAGCATCTGGAATTTAACAAATGCTTACTAATGCACAAAATTGTCTACTGCAAAGCCCCAACATATCTTCATCAACTGTTTAATTTTAAATATGATAAACAACACAACACAAGGAACAGTCTGCTCCCAGTGCCTCGTCCAAGGGTTGATATCTACAAATGTAGCCTGTCTTTCTCAGGGGCATCCATATGGAACTCTTTACCACTGAGTATCCAAAACATTTCCAAATTCACTGACTTCAAAATGGTTTTCATGCAAATAGGCAGAGAGATAAATTGTGACTGAATGGAACTTTAATTTTCCTAAACCTTGTGACCTGTGTAGTGTCAGAAAGGTTTTTACCCAAATTATGGTACGCGTGATAACAGGACTTCACGATAAACACAACCATGGTTAGGAAATAAACGTGCTTTATCGTGTAGACAGAGTCCTTGTTCGTGTAAACAGAATCCTTGTTCGTGTAAACAAAACTGCACACAGCGAAAGCTAAAACCATTTGTCATTTCGCAAGATTTAACCGCCTAACTGAATCCACAGATTTCATTTATCAGTAAGCTCTCTTTCATTCAAATTCTTGATTTTAAGGAGAAATGCCTCTGTTTATGTATCTGTACATCTGTATTACACATCAATGCAATTGTGTAGACAGTATGCTACTATGTCCTGAAAGTATATATAAAACAATACTAATTTCATTGATTAACGTGACAAAATCGAAAAGGTTAAAAACAAGATTTATTTTCGTGCTCAGTACGCTGTACATTACATGCCTTCACTAAGCGTTTGGGGAAATGGAGATTTTTCCTCCAGCAGATGGTGTGTGTGTGTGTGTGTGTGTGTGTGTGTGTGTGTGTGTGTGTGTGTGTGTGTGTGTGTGTGTGTGTGTGTGTGTGCAGAATATCCCATTTGGTATCCCGCAGTATCGTCCAGGTGATTAATAGGGAGGAACGGGGCAGGGGCAGGGGGGGGGGGGAGGGAGGGGACGGAGGGGGGGGGGGGGGGGCGCTTCAGAGGTGGAGTGTGTGGGACAGTTAGATGGTAGTGGCGGGGGTGGGGGGTGAGAGGAGGTTTGGAAGGGTGAGTTACTACTGGATATATATGATGTGTGTGTGTGTGTGTGTGTGTGTGTGTGTGTGTGTGTGTGTGTGTGTGTGTGTGTGTGTGTGAACCTATGGAGTTTGGGTGTTGGTTCCTATTCCGGCGAATGTTCGATGGTATGTAGGCCTACTGGACATTTCGAAAGAGGTGTTCAAAATGGCCGCAGTAAATTAGAACTGCCTCCGAGCTGTATATTGTCATTCCCAAAAGTCCATTATATGGACATGTCTTATATACCACTGGGATGAACACCGACAGACAAAAGCGCTTATGTTGATGCTGATGACGCAAGGGATGTTCTGTCCTCTTTTTTCTTTTTGTAGAGATACACACGCCTGATGCAGAATAAGCAAGACGCGCACAGGAACATCAAAGACACAGTGCCCAGGATAATTCCCAGCATCAGCCATAACCCTTCGTCCTTGGTCGGTGTTCTGTGTTCAACTTTGGATATCTGTAATTTTCCTACAAGCTTGATCGTCACGTTGGCAGATCCCGCAGAGTTGCTGACGACCATGACGTATATGCCGGCGTCTTTTGACGTCACATTCGAGATGGTGACGTCACAGAAGGCCTTGAACCGCTGCTCGTGATCGTAGGCGGAGCAGTTGGTGGTGAATTTCTCGCAGCATTTTTCTGACGATAGAGGATGGTTGGGAAAGTGGAAGGATGGGTTGGAATGAGCGGTACCGGTGGCTCGGAAAATTTGGGCCACGAGGTCAGTTGGTGGGTTGGCCACAAAAGGCACGTGCATCACATGAGACGATGGTGACAACTTCAGCTTGATGACGAAACGTTCTGTAGCATTATCGAAATCTGTGTCGTCCACACGAGGAGGGCCTGTAAAAATAAATAAATAAATAAATGAAAAACATTTTTTTTTTAAATCTTTGTATACTCTCTCTCTCTCTTTCTCTCTCTCTCTCTCTCTCTCTCTCTCTCTCTCACACACACACACACACACACACACACACACACACACACACACACACACACACACACACACACACACACATCACACCACCAAGACATCTGGACTGTGACAGCGTCTGTAAACCTGGCACTGAGCCAACAGAAGCGTACTCGATGACGCGGTGACCACACTGAGAGCTCCAGTCGTAGAATTTGAATGTTCGACCACTCGCGCGAAGTGTAAACAATATTATATCGCATTAAAAGCTGTACTAACCATCGCACTCAAGAGCGAAACTGTTCCAAAACATAAGTTCGTTTAGCAAAGATTGAATTAGCCCGTTTAACTTTTCATCATTAATTCAAAAACTAATTCATTCAAAAACGTAACCAGGTAGGCAGGTTGCTAGCGTAAAGAGCCTGTTCCTGATTCTATTGATGTCTGGGAATGAGGAAATCCAAAACAGACGACCATTTACATTTAAACTGGACGCGTCATATCAGTTAATATAACTTACACAGGACACTCAGATCCACTACTTTGCTTCTATAAATCTCTCCCGTATTTGTCGCCTGGCACGTGTATCTTGCAGTGTCCTCGCATTTTGCGGCACGTTGCGGTGAGTAGACGACGCGTGACGTATTTGTCTCGGCGACGAGTTCCAAATCGTGGTTGAACCGGCCTTTGGTGATGCAGATCTCGTCACTGATGTAAGTGCTGTCGCACTGAAAGACGAGTCTGTCGCCGTAGGTTATAGTAACGTTTTCACTTTGTGAGTTGACAGCAAATAGTGTGATGCTTTGGGCTGTGAACACACAGAGAGCCAGACAACAGTTTGTTATGAGTAGTATCGAGGACCCTAGATCCGCTACCCTATTCATATAATATTCATTCGTTGATTGTATTCTCAACGATAATGACTCTGCATACAGAAGGGAAGTTTCCCACTTTGTGTCCTGGTGTGATTCAAATTTGTCAAGTGTAGCACCTACCGATTCAGACTTCTTTTGTATCAACAGCCATACGCGTATACAACAAATCTGTATGATCAGTAGGGGGTGTTTTCGCTGTATCGCTCACGTGTGTGTGTGTGTGTGTGTGTGTGTGTGTGTGTGTGTGTGTGTGTGTGTGTGTGTGTGATCGTGAGAGAGAGAGAGAGAGAGAGAGAGACAGACAGACAGACAGACAGACAGACAGACAGAATAAAATAAATTCTTGAGAGATCCACACACACACACACACACACACACACACACACACACACACACACACACACCGGACAGAGAGAGAACAATGTCAACAACAGCAGCAAACCGCAACTTACCCACAACTTCGATCGTACAACTTTTATTTGTGTGTGCTCCGCTGACAGCTGACACAAACACACAGGTCCACTTTCCTGCAGTATTTGTGCGTGTTACTTGTCCTATGGTTAACAGGACAGCGTATTCAGGATTTCCAACTCGCCTGAACGTGAAACCCTGAGTTCAAATAGGAAACGTATATACTGACTCAAAACCACCACCACCACAACACCACCACCACCACCACCACCACCACCACCAACAACAACAACACTACCAACACCGACACCAACACCAACAACAGAAAAAGAAGGAAACACAAACAAATTTTCTGGCTAATAATCAGGTCACTTCCTTGCGTGCTTTTTTTTTTAACAGCTCACCGATTCAAATGTCTGGCATTGCTTCTGATTGGCTGGGCACGCCCCAATGACCGTTTGACCTCCGCGCACGATCTTCACTTCATACTTCATCAGATGGGGCATGGTGCACCTCAGATGGTACTTTCCTTTGCTTATCTCCTTCACCACGTGATGACATTTTGCTGAAAAGAAAACCCAAGGACTGAAATGATGATGATGATGATGATGATGATGATGAAGGGGGTATCAAAAGGAGGCAAGCTGCCAGTGAAGCTGGGACTTTTTTTTTACGCACAACACTGAATAGAGGCAAAGGTAACGCGAGTGGATTTCGGTAAAATGGCTTTCTGGCCTAAACAGAAAGTCGACTAGCATTACTCTAGTGAGACCTGAGCGGAAAGGTGACATTCATTTGTTTTTCAAATCCTGTCAGGTATGTGTCCTGGAATGGTCTGTGCATGGTAATGTTTGTTTTTAGACTGAAGCATTTTCAGGGGTGACTATGCTGCCTGACGCTAATGAACAATATATAGGCATTTTGAGGCCTAGTGCGTTTCTTTGAAAAAAATGTATTAGAGGCAAAACACGCCTTTTGGGCAATACATGCTGCATGATGCTACACATTATGTGTTTGTAGTTTAAATGTGTGTGTGTGTGTGGGGGGGGGGGGATGTTGTGTGTAGTGTTTTTGGGCGAGCCGAGCGAGTGTGTGTTCATTGTAAGGTGCCCTGAGCTCCCGCGAGAGGGAGGGCGTCCCTTACATATCCATTTTATTATTGTTGAGTGGGTGGATGGGTGTTTGGGGGTTTAACGTCCTTTTCCACCACATAGGGTGGTGTCAAAGACGGGGCAACGATGAAAAAACCAGCACAAATATTTGGCCCCAGCCGGGATCGAACTCACGACCCGAGCATTACAAGTCCAACGCTCTACCTTTCGACCACCCCGGCTTCCCTATTATTGTTGACAACCAGATGGTCTGTTATGGTATTTCTCGACACAAGGATGACCTCTTTCGCGAGTCAGTGCAACTTACAGTTAGCGTGGAGGACTTGGAGGAGACAGCCGAAGAGAAGAATCCACGCCCTGTACATGGACCGGCTCATCTCTGGCATGAAGCGGTTTGGCTGTCCTACACGCCAGTCATCCGCAACTATGGTCCCTCTGCCTTGACGTACGTGTGAAACTGAGAGTATCTTCACATTTTGTACGTAGGCATTGTTGCACTTTGATAACCAAAACACAAATGACGCCGCAGCAGTGACGTCACTTCCGGCGACTGCTAATAGTTTAGACGCTAATTGATAATTATGAGTTCAGTGATTCGGGTTATTGTGTCATCTTGAGATAATGACGTGGTTTTTTTTTCAACATTGTGGCTTCTTCGTCTTCTTCTTTCCCCCGAGACCAGCTTGAAATTAGTCATGTGGAAAGGACCAAGAGTGATCACTCTTTCATGATTTCAAAGAAAGTTGTGTCCATTGAGAGAAAATCTGTTTCTAGATCATAACATCAAAACTAGCAAAATGGTTTTCATGCAAATAGGCAGAGAGATAAATTGTGACTGAATGGAACTTTAATTTTCCTAAACCTTGTGACCTGTGTAGTGTCAGAAAGGTTTTTACCCAAATTATGGTACGCGTGACAACAAGACTTCACGATAAACAAAACCATGTTTAGGAAATAAACGTGCTTTATCGTGTAGACAGAGTCCTTGTTCGTGTAAACAGAATCCTTGTTCGTGTAAACAAACATGCACACAGCGAAAGCTAAAACCATTTGTCATTTCGCAAGATTTAACCGCCTAACTGAATCCACAGATTTCATTTATCAGTAAGCTCTCTTTCATTCAAATTCTTGATTTTAAGGAGAAATGCCTCTGTTTATGTATCTGTACATCTGTATTACACATCAATGCAATTGTGTAGACAGTATGCTACTATGTCCTGAAAGTATATATAAAACAATACAAATTTCATTGATTAACGTGACAAAATCGAAAAGGTTAAAAACAAGATTTATTTTCGTGCTCAGTACGCTGTACATTACATGCCTTCACTAAGCGTTTGGGGAAATGGAGATTTTTCCTTCAGCAGATGGTGTGTGTGTGTGTGTGTGTGTGTGTGTGTGTGTGTGTGTGTGTGTGTGTGTGTGTGTGTGTGTGTGTGTGTGCAGAATATCCCATTTGGTATCCCGCAGTATCGTCCAGGTGATTAATAGGGAGGAACGGGGCAGTGGCAGGAGGGGGTGGGAGGGAGGGGACGGAGGGGGGGGGGGGGGCGCTTCAGAGGTGGAGTGGGTGGGACAGTTAGATGGTAGTGGCGGGGGTGGGGGGTGAGAGGAGGTTTGGAAGGGTGAGTTACTACTGGATATATATGATGTGTGTGTGTGTGTGTGTGTGTGTGTGTGTGTGTGTGTGTGTGTGTGTGTGTGTGTGTGTGTGTGTGTGTGTGTGAACCTATGGAGTTTGGGTGTTGGTTCCTATTCCGGCGAATGTTCGATGGTATGTAGGCCTACTGGACATTTCGAAAGAGGTGTTCAAAATGGCCGCAGTAAATTAGAACTGCCTCCGAGCTGTATATTGTCATTCCCAAAAGTCCATTATATGGACATGTCTTATATACCACTGGGATGAACACCGACAGACAAAAGCGCTTATGTTGATGCTGATGACGCAAGGGATGTTCTGTCCTCTTTTTTCTTTTTGTAGAGATACACACGCCTGATGCAGAATAAGCAAGACGCGCACAGGAACATCAAAGACACAGTGCCCAGGATAATTCCCAGCATCAGCCATAACCCTTCGTCCTTGGTCGGTGTTCTGTGTTCAACTTTGGATATCTGTAATTTTCCTACAAGCTTGATCGTCACGTTGGCAGATCCCGCAGAGTTGCTGACGACCATGACGTATATGCCGGCGTCTTTTGACGTCACATTCGAGATGGTGACGTCACAGAAGGCCTTGAACCGCTGCTCGTGATCGTAGGCGGAGCAGTTGGTGGTGAATTTCTCGCAGCATTTTTCTGACGATAGAGGATGGTTGGGAAAGTGGAAGGATGGGTTGGAATGAGCGGTACCGGTGGCTCGGAAAATTTGGGCCACGAGGTCAGTTGGTGGGTTGGCCACAAAAGGCACGTGCATCACATGAGACGATGGTGACAACTTCAGCTTGATGACGAAACGTTCTGTAGCATTGTCGAAATCTGTGTCGTCCACACGAGGAGGGCCTGTAAAAATAAATAAATAAATAAATGAAAAACATTTTTTTTAAATCTTTGTATACTCTCTCTCTCTCTCTTTCTCTCTCTCTCTCTCTCTCTCTCTCTCTCTCACACACACACACACACACACACACACACACACACACACACACACACACACACACACACACACACACACATCACACCACCAAGACATCTGGACTGTGACAGCGTCTGTAAACCTGGCACTGAGCCAACAGAAGCGTACTCGATGACGCGATGACCACACTGAGAGCTCCAGTCGTAGAATTTGAATGTTCGACCACTCGCGCGAAGTGTAAACAATATTATATCGCATTAAAAGCTGTACTAACCATCGCACTCAAGAGCGAAACTGTTCCAAAACATAAGTTCGTTTAGCAAAGATTGAATTAGCCCGTTTAACTTTTCATCATTAATTCAAAAACTAATTCATTCAAAAACGTAACCAGGTAGGCAGGTTGCTAGCGTAAAGAGCCTGTTCCTGATTCTATTGATGTCTGGGAATGAGGAAATCCAAAACAGACGACCATTTACATTTAAACTGGACGCGTCATATCAGTTAATATAACTTACACAGGACACTCAGATCCACTACTTTGCTTCTATAAATCTCTCCCGTATTTGTCGCCTGGCACGTGTATCTTGCAGTGTCCTCGCATTTTGCGGCACGTTGCGGTGAGTAGACGACGCGTGACGTATTTGTCTCGGCGACGAGTTCCAAATCGTGGTTGAACCGGCCTTTGGTGATGCAGATCTCGTCACTGATGTAAGTGCTGTCGCACTGAAAGACGAGTCTGTCGCCGTAGGTTATAGTAACGTTTTCACTTTGTGAGTTGACAGCAAATAGTGTGATGCTTTGGGCTGTGAACACACAGAGAGCCAGACAACAGTTTGTTAGGAGTAGTATCGAGGACCCTAGATCCGCTACCCTATTCATATAATATTCATTCGTTGATTGTATTCTCAACGATAGTGACTCTGCATACAGAAGGGAAGTTTCCCACTTTGTGTCCTGGTGTGATTCAAATTTTCTGTAGCTCAATGTCAACACGACCAAAGAAATAGTTAATGCTTTTAGAAAGAGGTCAGTCAGTCCTGCTCCTGTTGTCATCAATGGACAGCAGATGGAAGTCGTTAGTTCTGATAAGTTTGGGGCGTTACTGTGAACAAGAAACTGAGCTGGAAAGAGAACTCACACCTTCTTTACAGGATGTCTCCGTCTAGGCTTTTTTCCCTGAGGAAGTTAAAATCTTTTAATATTTGTCAGAAGATGCTCTGTGTGTGTGTGTGTGTGTGTGTGTGTGTGTGTGTGTGTGTGTGTGTGTGTGTGTGTGTGTGTGTGTGTGTGTGTGTGAAGTTTAAGTTTTTCATGTGAGGTTTCTGTTAGTGCACGATTTATTATGTCTTATTATTGTTTTTTATGGTGGCCTATAATTTCCCTTCTGGGATTAATAAAGTAATTTGAATTTGAAATCGAATATCTGATAATCTGATCATGTAGTCCAATTACCAAGGTAAAGGAAATTTATACTACTCTACCACCATTACAAGTCATGGTTTAAAATCCATAATTCACCACGCGTGGTATGTACCCATGACAATCACACGTGAACTATGGCTGTACCTAAAGAGTGCACATGTACTACCCCGAGCAATGTTCCAGCAGTGTGGTCTGGTTAAAGGATTTGCGTCACGATATGACGCGAAAAGCGACTAAAGAATAATTTACGTGACATGACGTGGTTCGACTTTATACGGGAATGGGGACGAAGGAGCTTTGTCAGTCGCTTGACGTGGAATTGTTGATCTTTTGCTGCGTTTTATCCAAAAGCGGTTGTGTTTGTGACAAGCGTAAGCCTAGTTCCAGTTCTCTACTAAGACGGAGGCTTCGAAACGGACCTGCTGACTTCTCAAAGCCTATGGACAAAGCGAAGTGAAGCACCTCAGTCACAGATACCGCGTGAAAGCATTTGGATTGCCTATGCCAGCCTTCAAATCAAAGAAATGCAGGTACGGACGTGGTATAAATAATTTTCCCAATTCGGTGCCGCCGATTACGTAAAATACACTACACTAGTTTGTTGATTTCGACCGTAAAACTGCTCGTTAAAACTCGCAGTTTTATGGTCGAAATAAAAAAATAAAAAAACTCGTGTGGTGTATTTTCGGTAATCGGGGGCACCTCATTGTGAAAACTCTGTTTACAGCACTCGCCAGTGCAAACTTTCAGTGAGTTAACCATGAGTGCTTTACGTAATTAGTAATGAAACAGAGAGCGAAAGTTTGAGTTCCGACTTTCCATAACCCACTCAGTGGTTTACGAGTTCACAAAAAAAAAACACATGCAGAAAATGTATGCGACTAGAGCAGTAGAGGTAAGTACCGTCTGAATGCTCGTGATATGAACAGCTTACATGATTAGTTCGAGTGGTTTACGGCGAAAGACTAACCCCTCGATGGTTCGATTAATTGCGTAGCTACCTCCCTCGAACTAGTCATGTAAGCTCTATATATCCCCACCCCCGTCCCACCTTCACCGGCCCCCAATGTATATCGTCAAAAGTGACCGTCTGCCCCTTACCTTTAACGCGAACAGTTGTTGTGGCTCCTGACACCACATTTCGCCGCCCGTTCCACAGGACTGTGCACGTGAAGCGTGAGGCTCCAGGCTGTACAATTTGTGTGCGGAGTGTAAGTGACGGTTGCCCCTCTTTTGCTTGTGTCTGAACTGAATCTTTTTCGTCCAGCCACACCAAAGCACCGGGTGGATTGCCCATGTAGTCTGACAGGCAAACGCAAGTGTATTGCTGATCCCGTAACACAGACTGAGCGCAGTGTCGCAAGTGTGGAGCGGATGGCGGCTTGACGTCTGAAAGAAAAATGAACACTGCAGAGTTAAAGGCCCGACTTCCAACATTTCTACGATCACAAATCGGACAGAGGTGCTGTTTGGGTGGTACATACATACATACATACACAGCTGCATACATACACAGCTGCACACGTACATACATACATACATACATACATACATACATACATAGCTGCATACATACATACGTTCATACATACACACACAGTTACATACATACATAAATACATACATACATACATACATACATACATACATACATACATACATACATACACACACAGTTACATACATACATACATACATACATACATACATACATACAAAGCTGCATACATACATACATACACAGCTGCACACACACACACACACACACACACACACACACACACACACACACACACACACACACAAAATCATCCAGACAAGCAAAGCTGGATAGAACTGTCCACGTGCGTGCGTGGTGTCTCTGTGCGCTGAAAGTTATCTGCCCAATGCCCTGGTTTGAGATACGACAGAATGTACCGTTACCTTGAACTATTACATCTGCAGTCGCTGATGACAAGTCGGTGCGGCCCTTCCACACAATCCTGCAAGTGAACCTCGTTGACTCAGCTCGCTCAAGCTTCGTGTGAAGATGGAGTGACGTCACCCCATCCTTTCCTCGCGTCAAGCTTTTATTGTTCTTATCCAGCCACTCCAGGTGCCCCGGGGGAGCGCCCATGTTTTGTGCATTGCAGGTGCAATTGTAAAATTGACCCTTTCGCGCTGAGCCTGGGCAGGTTCCCAGAAGGACACCGGATGGTGGCTTAAGCTCTGAGGAGAGGATGGATAACCAAACTAGTACATATGACTGACCTGGATCCGTATAAAGACGAAGCCTTTAGGGTAGAAAACTTCTTTTAGTCCTACAAATGCCCAGGTCACGGATAAACACAGAAAATCTCCGCTATCACCCCTGAGATGCTGTCTCGAATCTGTACTATTTACAAGAGAGACTACTGTATTCTATGACAGCACCCAGTTTAAGCAACCCAAACGTACTGAAGTAAGTGTTCTTGTTTTGTTTTGTTTTTTCTGTCTGGACCACATTTTCGAAAGGCGAGCCTTGAACGCCATTTTAAAAAATGGATACCTTTTCAAGTCCACTTGAGGTGCAATGGTAAAAGTGGCTGTACCTTTGACATGAACAATGACAGCAGCTGAGGACATGTTGTTGAGGCCCATCCACACGATCCTGCACGTGAACTTTGTGGACCCAGCTGCCAGAAGCGTTGTGTTGAGGCTAAGTGACGTCACCGCATCCTGTCCTCGTGTAATGGGATGACCGTATTTATCCACCCATTCCAGGTGACCCGGAGGAGTGCCAGTGTTTTGTACAGTACAGGTACACGTGTATTTGTCGCCTTTATACGCCGACCTCTTGCAGTTCCTCGGCTGTTGGACAGGTGGTGGTGACTTAATATCTGAGGGAGGGATAGAAGGAGACTTGTACTTGTCAGTGACTTGGATTTATACACACAAAGACCTGTGGGTGGGTGGGTGTTTGGAGGTTTAACGTCCTTTTCCACCACATACGGTGATATCAAAGACGGGGCAACGATGAAAAAGCCAGCACAAATATTTGGCCCCAGCCGGGATCGAACTCACGACCCGAGCATTAGAAGTCCAACGCTCTACCGTTCGACCACACCGGCTCCCCACACAAAGACCTGTACCTGATTGGGAAAAACTCGGATTTAGTTCGACACGTATATTCTCCGAGTACGCATCTGGACCAACCAAACGTGAAATAAGCTTTATAAGCTTTTTGCCTGCACCAGCGTTTCAAACAGCGATCTTTATGAATAATATGGTGTTTATAATGTTTATCAATACTCACAGATATTCTAAGCGTTCTTAAAAAATGAAATGCGGCCGACCTCGGACACACAGAAGACTGCCAAGGACGCCAAAACATCCTAATTTATCTTAGGAACTGGCAAACTGGCGAGGTTTATATATTTTTCACGCACACGGTCGCTGTTGGTAATTTTCTGCTTTCAGGCCAAATGAATGTCCCTCCCTGTAGTAATTCACATTTACATCAGACCCAGCATGTGCGCTATCGAGGATACAAAGGTACTGCCCTGCCGGTCCCTGTGGGTGTTTGCATGACACACGCGTACACCCCTGAAACTGCAGATTGGCTTAAAGGAGACCCAGCGTAGCCCAGATTTTCAGTTTGTTATAACCTCTGGAGCTGCCGTACCTTGGACCTGGACAGTGATAGCAGCTGAGGTCACGTCGGTGCGCCCCATCCACACCATCCTGCACGTGAACCTCGTTGACCCAGCTACTGCAGGAGACGTGCTGAGTTGCAGTGACGTCGCCCCCTGACTGGCGTTCGTCAAGCTTTCGTTATTCTTGTCAAGCCATTGCAGGTGACCAGGAGGAGTGCCAGTGTCGTTTGTGTGGCAGGTGCAAGTGTATCTTTGGCCTTTTCTCGCAGACAGCGAGCAGCTTCCCAGGTGTACGGCGGACGGTGGCTTGGAAACTAAACAATGTGAAAACGAAAGAAAATTATTTGGCAGTCGCTAACGCCGTAGTAGTGGTTGTAGTAGCAGTAGGGGCAGTTGTAGTAGTAGCAGTAGTAGCAGCGGTAGTAACAGCGGTAGCAATAGATGTGGTGGTAGTAGTTATTATTGTAGTAATAACAGCAGCAGAAGTGGTAGTAACAGAAGTAGTAGTTATTGTTTTAGTAATAGTGGTCGTTTTTCTTATAGTAATAATAGCATCGGTAGTGGTAGTAACAGTAGTAATGGCAGTAGTAGTAGTAGAAATATTACTTGGAGTAGTTGTAACAGAAGTAGTAGTAGCAGTGGTAGTAGTTGTAGTAACAGTAGCAGTGGTAGTAACAGTAGTAGTAGTAGTAGCAACAGTAGTAGTAGTAACAGTAGTAGTAGTAATAGTGGTAGTAACAGTAGTAGCAGAAACAGTAGTGGTAGTAGTGATAGTAGTAGTAGTAGTAGTAGTAACCGTAGTAGTAGTAGAAACAGTAGTAGTAGTAGTAGTAGTAGTAGTAGTAGTACCAGTAGTAGTGGTAGTACCAGTAGTGGTTGTAACAGTAGTAGTAGTAACAGTAGTAGTAGTAGTGGTAGTAACACTAGTAGTACCTTCGACGTGAACCGCCGCCACGGCAGCTGTTGCGTTCGGTGCCAAATCGACGACCCATCTTAACCTGCACACGAAGCGCGTCGTCCCAGCCTCCTCGAGCTTTCTGCTCAGCACAAGTGACGTCTGACCCTCTTCACCTTTCATCAGCACGGTGCGACCCATACCGTCCTGCCATTCAAGATGACCGGCCGGAAAGCCCATGTTTGACGTTTCACAGACACACGTGTACGTCTCCCCCAGTCGTGCGGAGCGTGAACAGTTGTGGAGTTTTGGAGGGTCAGGGGCACCTGAAGGTAATAAGGTGCGCCTTACAGTCAACACGCACTCACCCAGAAACAGACAAACATGCCTCCACACATACACTTAGCTACAAACACATAATGTGCAGCATCATACACGGGCTGCCGCTGGCTTCTACACACACACACACACACACACACACACACACACACACACACTTTAACCTGCTTTAGGCGTGACCCAGATTTCTAGTTCGTCAAGCTACAAAGCAGTCGACTGAAAGCTGCCTGACCTTGGACTTGAACTGTGACAGCGGTTGAGGACACGTTAGTGAGGCCCTTCCACACGATCCTGCACGTGAAGTTAGTTGATCCAGCCTTCTCAAGCTTGGAGCTGAGGGTAAGTGACGTCTCCCCAGTCTTTGCTTGCGTCAAGTTACGGCCGTCTTCGTCCAACCATTCCAGATGAGCTGGGGGATCGCCTGTGTTTTGTGTTTGGCAGACGCACGTGTATCTTTGGCCCTTTCGTACTGACTTCGGGCAGTTTTGCAGTTGGACAGGGGATGGTGGCTTAGACCCTGAAAAGGGAATAGCAAAAGTAACATTTGCAGCTCTTCTCAATACCGACATAGCAAAATCGGCGAAATTCCGGTCAGGTGATTGGCGAATGACTCACCTACAAATGGTGAAATCGTGCTCAATATATATATATATACCATATTATGGCAAAAAGGCAAAGGTGCCTATCCAATCCACTACGCGTAGGCCCTTGTAGCAAACGCCGAAAACAGCGTGCGACATCACTGGCAATTCTCGTCCGGCCAATATCACCGGAACTGTAAGCGCGCGGAGTCAGATCAGCCCTGTTCCGGGTCTGTGGATAACTCTATGTCCCTACGGGGGAGCCGGGGTGGTCGAATGGTAGAGCGTTGGACTTCTAATGCTCGGGTCGTGAGTTCGATCACGGTTGGGGCCAAACATTTGTGCTGGCTTTTTCATCGTTGCCCCGTCTTTGATATCACCCTATGTGGTGGAAAAGGACGTTAAACCCCCAAACACCCACCCACCCTCTATGTCCCTGCGACGACGGCCAAGTCGGGCTAACCGAGACCGAGCCGAGCTAAGTGATACCTAAGAAGGAAACAACTAAAATACTCGGTAACAAGGAAAGTGGACAGTTGCGAACAACTTTGAAGTCCCCGTGTTATTTCACAGTGTGCACAGAAGCAGTGAAAACTGTCGCATTCACCAGCACAATACATTTTCAGCCTGTTTCGAGATTATTTCTTGCATGAGTTGTCCCCCGTGCATACACAGACCCGCAGCAAGCATGCGTTTTTCGTGGGAGCTCTGTGCTCTGCCACGAAAAATGCGTGCTTGTTGCGGCAAGGGAAACAACTCATGCAGGCAATACTCTCTAAACAGGCTGAAAATGTACTGTGCTGGTGAATGCGACAGTTTTCATCGCGTCTGTGCACACTGTCAAATAACATTGGGACCTCAAAGTTGTTCGCAACTGTCCACTTTCCTTGTCACTGAGTATTCTTGACTTTATGGGATGTGGCAGATTTCGCTGCGCGCAGTAACAGTAGTAGTAGTAGTAGTAGTATTGGTAGTATCAGTAGTTGTAGTACTAACACTAGTTGTACCTTCGACGAGAACCGCCGCCACGGCAGCTGTTGCGTTCGGTTCCAAATCGACGACCCATCTTAACCTGCACACGAAGCGCGTCGTCCCAGCCTCCTCGAGCTTTCTTCTCAGCACAAGTGACGTCTGACCCTCTTCACCTTTCATCAGCACGGTGCGACCCATACCGTCCTGCCATTCAAGATGACCGGCCGGAAAGCCCATGTTTGACGTTTCACAGACACACGTGTACGTCTCCCCCAGTCGTGCGGAGCGTGAACAGTGGTGGAGTTTTGGAGGGTCAGGGGCACCTGAAGGTAATAAGGTGCGCCTTACAGTCAACACGCACTCACCCAGAAACAGACACAACATGCCTCCACACATACACTTAGCTACAAACACATAATGTGCAGCATCATACACGGGCTGCCCCTGGCTTCTACACACACACACACACACACACACACACACACACACACACACACACACACACTTTAACCTGCTTTAGGCGTAACCCAGATTTCTAGTTTGTCAAGCTACAAAGCAGTCGACTGAAAGCTGCCTGACCTTGGACTTGAACTGTGACAGCGGCTGAGGACACGTTAGTGAGGCCCTTCCACACGATCCTGCACGTGAAGTTAGTTAATCCAGCCTTCTCAAGCTTGGAGCTGAGGGTAAGTGACGTCTCCCCAGTCTTTGCTTGCGCCAAGTTACGGCCGCCTTCATCCAACCATTCCAGATGACCTGGGGGATCGCCTGTGTTTTGTGTTTGGCAGACGCACGTGTATCTTTGGCCCTTTCGTACTGACTTCGGGCAGTTTTGCAGTTGGACAGGGGATGGTGGCTTAGACTCTGAAAAGGGAATAGCAAAAGTAACATTTGCAGCTCTTTTCAATACCGATATTGCAAAATCGGCGAAATTCCAGACAGGCGCAGTCCCAAACCACACGGACCTCCATAGCATCATCTTGCCATCATCCTCATCTCCATCATCATACATACTAAAAATTGCCCAAGCTTCCGAGCGCTCCGAGGATTCCACCCATTACCTGGGAGGAACACCGCTGGAACCGGCAAAAGAGTTGGGGCAGCAAAAATAAATAAATAAATAAATAAATAAACAAAAATAAATAAATAAATAAATAAATAAATAAAAATAAATAAATAAAATAAAATAAAAAATCCGGACAGGTGATTGGCTAATGACTCACTGCAAATAGTGAAATCGTGCTCAACGTATTTACCATATTATGGTATATAATATGGTAAAGGGCAAACGTGCCTAATCCAATCCACTACTTGTAGGCCCTTGTATCAAACGCCGCAAACAGCGTGCGACATCGCCGACAGTTCTCGTCCGGCCAATATTACCAGAACTGCAAGCACGCGCACGGCCTGAGTCAACTGCAGGTCACAGAATACATTTTTTTGTGCTGCTCTCTGGCTCCTACAAATGTGAGGCAGCACAGGTCCTTCAGAAAAAAATTCGCAAACCAAAACCCACAATGGTTTCCAGAAGCAACACATGTCCGCAAGCTGCATGCCTAAAATGAAGCCTGGAAACCGTAATTTTCATACTCTGCCGGTGTGGCGTCCTTCCCCACCCCGTAAACAAACCAGTGCACTCACTTATCCATGCTCTGGCACACGCCCACCGATATGGCCAAATATAGGTCACCCCTCAAGTCAGCATTCCCATTTTTCTGCACAACAGACATCCCTCTTTTCACCAAAACCCAAAATGCGGGGTCAAATGCTCCTTTAGCAACTCAAAAAACACAGGGGCAGGGGCAAAATTCATTTTAATAGTGAGGGTCATCATTTGAATTAAGTTCTGTGACCTGCACGAACCAAATGTATGCAGGGGAAGTGACTTCAGTTGTAGTACCAACCTACCCCTGCCACATCTAACGTGGACCTTTTTTCCAGTTTGAAAGCGTTATAACAAAGAAAGCTGACGATATAAGGGGTGTTAGAAACTGAACATATCCAAGCTGGAAACACTCAACTAATGATACAAGTCCACTAAAGCCTGCTCTTAACTGGGCACAGTGCGCGAAACACACATGTGCACATGACAGTCGTTGCGCTCGGTGTGTCTGCTAAGTACAAAACTGAACACAGCAGTGCTCGGTGACAAACCGATTGAAGATGCACTGTCCGCCATGTTCGCGCGCCGAGTGACGTAGTACAGCCAGTCAGAATCTGTTGCGGAAACCACAGTCACAGCTGTGGGTGTTTGAAATCAAGGTTGCTGTGATGACGCCACAGCGGCGGAAACCCCCCAAATCACAACTGTGTCACAACTGTGGACAGTACTGTGGCGCTCCGCAGTGCCCAGTTAAGAGCCGGCTTAATGAAAGAAGTCTTTCGAATTCGTCTGCATGCGGCTTAGAGGGAGTATATCTAGCTTTAAAGCAGGAAGTGCTCCGGAGTGTGTAGGGAGCTAGGGAGTACATTCTGCGTGGCACTCCCGGCACACCAGGATTATGGAATTTGTAGACATGATTCTTAGACCCCCACAGGTCCATGATCCTCCGCGTTAAACCCCCGAACACCCACACACCCACCCATTCACCCACCCACCCTGTGAACCTCCATTTATTCGTTTGGACTCCCTTTTCACTTTTTTTGGGGGGCTGCCCCAACTCTTTGCCAGCTCCAGTGGTGTTCCTCGCAGGTCATGGGTGGAACCCACGGAGGACTCGGAAGCTGGGACAATTTTTATTATGCATGATGATGGAGATGAGGATGATAGTAAGATGATGCTATGGAGGTCCATGTGGTTTGGGACTGCGGGACAGGGCCGCATTCCACGCTTCCTATCATAAATATCCCGGCATTAGCCAGGCCCGGGAACTACGGCCGTGTAATCATCCACATCATAAGACGTGTCATACTAAGGGAAACATCCCCAAAGTCGCACCCGTGAACTGGGTGAAACTCGGCTGTGTGGAAACAGCCTCCCCATCGTGCCCATAGCACACCCGCTCTGGGTAGGAGCCGACCTAGGTAGGAAATATCCCGCTTGCCTCGGCTGGGATTCGAACCCGGGTCTCCCGGTCCATGATCCGAAGTGCTAACCACTACACTACGGGGGCCGGTCCTTTTCACTTTTTCAATGCTCGGGTCACTAGTTCAATTCTCGACTGGGGCCAAATAGTTCTCCTGGCCTTTTTCTCTAGTGATCTGTTTTATGTTGTTGTACGTTTTTGTTTGTTTGATTGTTTTGTGTGGTTGTTTGTTTGTTTTGGGGGTGTTGTTGTTGTTGTTGTTGTTTACCTAGAACATTGACCGTGGTAGCTACTGAGGACAAGTTTGTCATCCCGACCCACACGACCCTGCACGTGAAGCTCGTCGCTCCAGGTTCCACAAGTGTCTTCCTGAAGCTGAGTGACGTCACGCCATCCTTTGCGTATAACAGGACCGTGCCGTTCTCATCCAGCCACTCCAGATGGCCAGTGGGACTCCCGATCTTGCTTATCTCGCACATGCACGAATACACCTCGTTCTTTGGAACAGTCTCAGGGCACTGCTCTACATGCACAGCTGAAGGTGGTTCTGGAAGAGAAATTGACAAACTGTGAAAGGCCCTTATGTTAAAGATACACAATGCAGCTCACAGATCGACCTAAGCATGTTATGGCGACAGGGTCCCATTTAGATGTGAGCAAAGATCAACCTGCAGGAAGAAGCTTTAAGATGTTTACGTTCACAGATCGTTCCGAGCTGCTTTGGTGGTGTATAACATAAAACACGCACAAATACACACACAGACAAGAATAAGAATTGGCTCAAAGTGTTCTATTTCGCCGAACGGCTGAAGAAAAAGAACAACAACACCAACAACAACAAAACACTCATGACTGTATTGATAGCGTTCTTATTTTTCTTGTCTATTTCTCTTTTCTTTTTTTTTAACTTTATTATCCTTTTCGGGAAATTCGGGCTGCTTCCCCCGGGGGGAAACGCTTTGCGCGGTGCAGCGCCACCCAATACAGTACCTTTGTTTTTTTGTTTTTTTTTTGTTGTTTTTTACAATTTTGCTGGGGGAGGAAAGCCGGATAACCCGGAGAGAAACCCCCGAGGAGCAGCCCGGTAGCCGGGAAAAAAACCGGTATCACATATCACAAGCTCGACCTGGGCTCGAAGCACAGATCTAAAAAAAGATAGATCCCCTGCGGTGCTGGAAGTGTGACGCCGCCGCGCGCCATGTTGCGAGTACCTGGAAGTGCCAGACGCTATCAGCTGTTTACATAGCGCGCATAGCATTGGTCCGCTTTATCTTACGTCACATTTCTGATGACGTCTTTCTAAAGAACTTTGTATTTCGAACGAGGCGTCCTGTACACAGAGCCTCTGAGTTCTGGTATTCGCAAGATGGCCGCGAGAGCGACACTCGCAAGCAGCGGTGGCAGCGTGCGGCGGTGGGTCTATCTTTTTTTTAGGTCTGTGGCTCGAACCCACGCTTCATCGTCACGACATTGGTGACGGCCGTTCAGTAGCCGCAGCGGCTAAATCCGACGCGCTACCTATTAGACCACCGCTCCCCCCCCCCCCCCCCGATTTCAATAATTATTACAAGGCCCAATCCCGACTGATTCCTTAGCTGAAAATTTTACCTGCATGTATATTATTTCACATTCTCACCAAATTTCAGTGTTCCGACATATTTTGGGGTTCCCGGGTAGATGTCGACAGTGTAGTTGGACGTGCCCAAGCTTGGCGCTGTGTTCAGGTGACAAGTGCCAGACTTGTACACCCGATTCTCTTCAATGAAGGGTTTGGTGTGGAACCTCACAGACCTTTTGTCCACTTCCTCCTGCCAGAACACAATGTGTACAAATAATAATAATAATAATAATAATAATAATAACGAGTATTGTAATAATAATAATAATGAGGAATTGTCTGGCGCCCAACCTCCTGCTGGAGCTCTGGACGCCTCACAATAGTAGGGTGGCGATACATATATACTGTACATGAAATACGTCACATTACATACACATGAAATACACGTTACGTACACACAGCTATGATACATCCTAAACACGACATCCCAAAAAAGACAATGATGGTAACAGTGATGATAGGGAAGTTAGTCTGTATAATACTGCTGGAAGAAATGAGACTTTAAAGCAACTTCAAAAGAGTCCGTTGACTCTGCATTGCGAACATGGGCAGGCAGGCTGTTCCAAATGACTGGACCGTGGTACACATACAAGTGTTTTACCCATCCTGTTACCGTAACTCTCACGCAAAATAAATTAGACACTGCTGAACACACGCACGCACTAATATCGAGTGTGCACGCAAACACTCCCACAATAACAAACAGACAACAGCATACAACAAACTACAACAATTAAACAACAAACACCAACAAACAGAGGATAGCAGACAACAACAAACAAACAACAACAATCAGAAAACAACAAACAAACAGCAACACACAAATAACAACAAACGGAGAACAACAGTGACATAAGAGCAGACAACAGCATCCAACAAACTACAGCAAACAACAACAATATCAAGCAACAACAAACAAGAAACAACAATAACAACAAAACACCAGAAACAACAACAACAACAACAACAACAACAAAAGATAACACTAATGTAACAAATGTAACACTAAGAAAATCTTCACGCTATTAATTTGGTCGCCTAATTTGAACAACCTTTTAAAAAAAAAAAAAAACAGTTATCGTCTAGTTTGTTCATACCTCGTTAATATACCAGCTGCACGCATAGTCGTCGGCTGAAGAGAAGAACTTCTGAATGTGGCACTCTCCTATCACTCGGTTCAGAGTCTTATTGAACGCCACCTTACAGGGCATGGGCCCATAGTCTGCAACAAGGTGAAATTACACGTTGGATTTTGTCACATTCACACAGTTTTGCTCACGTATTGTTTGAACACTCAGTGTGTGTGTGTGTGTGTGTGTGTGTGTGTGTGTGTGTGTGTGTGTGTGTGTGTGTGTGTGTGTGTGTGTGTGTGGCTATATTCGTGTGAGAGCATGGAGAGAGAGAGAGAGAGAGAGGGTGGGTGGGTGGGTGGTTGTGTGGGAGTTTAACGTCCTTTTCCACCACACAGGGTGATATCAAAGACGGGGCAACGATGAAAAAGCCAACACAAATATTTGGCTCCAGCCGGGATCGAACTCACGACCCGCGCATGAGAGAGAGAGAGAGAGAGAGAGAGAGAGAGAGAGAGAGAGAGAGAGAGAGACAGACAGACAGACAGACGGACTGACAGAGAATAAATTACAATAATAATTGAGAGAACACCCCCTCCCAAACACACATGTACGCACACACATGCTCTCTCTCTCTCTCTCTCTCTCTCTCTCTCTCTCACACACACACACACACACACACACACACACACACACACACACACACACACACACACACACACACACACACACACGCACACACACACACACACACAAGACAAAGAAAACAACATCAACAACAAAAACGACACACCGCATCTTACCCACAACTTCGATCGTACAAGTTTTGTTCCTGCGTGCTCCGCTGGCAGCTGCCACAAACACACATGTCCACTTTCCTGCAGCATTTGTGCGTGTTACTTGTCCTATGGTTAAGACAGCGTAAGCTTCTTGCACTCGCTTGACCGTGATACCCTGAATTCAAATAGGAAACTGTTATGTCGTGACGACCACGGCCACCACCAACACAGAACAACAAGAACGAGAACACCACCCAAACAACAACAAACAGCACCCAAACAAAAACAACAACCAAACAACCAAACAACCACAACAACAACAGCAAAAGAACAACGACAAACGAACAACAACAAACATACGACAACAAACAAAGAATAATAAAGAAACAAAAGTAAGAAACAACAACAAACAAACAACAACAACAGCAACAACAACAAAACCAACAACGACAGAAAACAACAACAAGGCAACAACAAGAAACAACAGACAACAACAAACAAACAACAACAAACGGACAGCAACTAACGGAAAACAGACAAAAACAGAAAACAGACAACAATAGACAAACACCACAAAACAGACAACAACAAACAGACAACAGCATACAACAAACTACAACAATTAAACAACAAACAACAACAAACAGAGAACAGCAGACAACAACAAACAACGATCAGAAAACAACAAACAAAAAGCAACAAATAAGCGGACATCAACACACAACAGCAGACAACAACATCCAACAAACTACAGCAAACAACAATACCAAACAACAACAAATAAACAAGAAACAACAACAACAAAACAGCAACAGCAACAACAACAACAACAAAAGAATGTAACACATAGAAAATCTTTAGGCTAATAATTTGGTCACTTCTTTGCGTGCTCTCCAGCCTTGTTTACAGGCTCACCGATTCAAATGTCTGGCAATGCTTTTGATTGGCTGGGCACATCGCGACGACCGTTTGACCGTCGCGCACGCTCTTCACATCATACTTTATAATATGGGGCATCGTGCACGTCAGCATGTAATTTTTGGTCCTCTCCAACACCACGCCACGACATGTTGCTGAAAGAAACAAACGAACAAACCCTTCATTTTAGGATTTTCAAATCACATATCGATGTTTTGTAATAATAATAATAATATAGGCGCTTTACTCAATTTCGTGAATCGGCTCAAAGCGCCGCGAACTGAACCCAACACGCACGCTCACGTGAATCACACGCATTCTCTCACACACAGGACATAAACACATTACAATCACGTGGTGCGAAGGGTCAGCTCAGCTATTTAAATTTCGGAATTTAGAATTGCATTTATTTTACAAATTTGGTGGGCTGAACATTTCCAAAGCAGAGGCGGAGGAAGCCGGAGTACCCGGAGAGAACCCCCGACGATCGGCCCGAATGAACGGTGCCACATGCGAGAAGGAAACATTCTTTGCCCCGAGTGGGACTCGAACCCCTGGCCTCTCGCATTGGTGACAAGTCTTTTTAACCACTAGACCACCGACCATCCCGGTGTAGGTACATGTAGCAGCACACCACTAAAGGTGGGTGGGTGGGTGTTCAGGTGTTTAACGTCCTTTTCCACCACGTAAGGGTGATACCAAAGACGGGGCAACGTAAAAAAAAAAAAAGGCCAGTACAATATTTATCCCCACTCACCACTAAGACACATATACAAATGCATACATATACAGGCTTGCGTTCAGCAAACTGGAAAAAAAAAGCAGTAGATGATGAGAGTGTGGTTACCACACTTGGTTATGGTATGGTATGGTATGGTATGGTATGGTATGGTATGGTATACTTCTCCTCGGCGCACGTATCCATCTCTACGGAGATGCTCATGGCGCCGCAGGGCTGGAGGACGAAGCAGTGAAAGCCTGCTGCCGCTAAGCGCTACTTTATGTGCAAACCTCCACCCTGCTATTCACTCTGGTGCGTGCGACAGCATTTCTGTTTTACCACGCCACCGGCCACAGCCTACTCTTCTTTGAAAGGTGAACGTGGGATTTTTAGTGTGCACAATTGATATTTGTGCGTGCGTGTGTACACGAAGGCGAGACAGGCACCGTAAACGAGTCTGCACATGGATTTGACTCGATATGAAAAATCCAACCATGTTCCTGCCCACCGGGGACTCGAACCAGGCAGCTCAGGATCCGAAGTCGGATGCCTTAACCACTAGACCAAATCCCTTGACCGTGAAGCCGAGTTTTCCTCGTTTTCGCGGCCATCAAATGTCGGCGTGTTGCATCTAGAGCTCTACTGATCTCAGACTATTTTCAGCGCACAGTGGCGGTCACAAGCGCATCTGTGGTCTAGTGGTTAGGAGACTTGTCACCAATGCGAGAGGTCAGAGGTTCGAGTCGCACTCGGGGCAAAGAATTTTTCCTTATCGTATGTGGCACCGCTCATTCAGGTCGATCGTCGGGGGTTCTCTCCGGGTACTCTGGCTTCCTCCCCCTCTGCTTTGGAAATGTTCAGCCTACCAAATTTGAGAAATACATGCAATTCTAACTTTCGAAATTTCAATAGCTGAGCTGAGCCTTTGCACCACGTGATTGTAATGTGTTTATGTCCAGTGCGGTGTGAGAGAATGCGAGTGATTCACGTGAGCGTGCGTGTTGGGTTCAGTTCGCGGCGCTTTGAGTCGATTCAAGAAATTGGGTAAAACGCCTATACAATATCAGTTATTGTAAAACCTTTTCTAGTACCGAGAGCAAAAGCGAGTTTACAGGCCCAGGGGTGTATCGTCAATTCGATGGTAGCCTCCCGCCGTATTTGTCCGCTTCAGTCACGCTGTACCTACAACATGAATCAGTCGAGTACCCTCCGCTCATCCAGTGAGAAATTTCTGACAATGCCTTAGTGAAACTTTGAAATCTTTTTGGCGAACGCGGTTTCCGTTTTTTTCTGAAACTCTGTGCCTGCTGGTGTGAGACAGCAATCACCTCTGTCATATTTTCAAGTCAGCTGAATGAAAACTCCTCTATTTCAACTTGCCTTCTGCTGATTCATGTAACTGTGGTGCTGTTTTAGGGTGTGTTCAGTGATGTTGCCAGGATTTTTTTTCTTCGGCGATTTAGCCGAAACAGCCATGAAAGTTTCGGCTTTTTACAGAAAGTTTCGGCTCTCTCTGCCGAAGCAGTTTCACAAGTTTTTCGACTAGATTCCCTACTGTTACGTGCTTCCTGTACCTCCGTGAATTAAAGATGTTCTGTAGATATATATCCTCACCGAAAGTCACCAGCCAGCACAGGAATCTCGCAGAAACGGACATAATCGAGCCGATTCACTCGTGAAAACTTCGGATCGGCCAGCCGACATGACAGACAGATGATCGGCATTTTCAAAACAAATTCGGCTTTTAGCCGAGATCCGACCCCAAACGACATCCCTGGTGTGCTATGTGCGTGTGTGAGTTATGTGTGAACGCGCAATGAGCTGGTGCACTTCCAAAATTGCGCTGTTTTAATGTGATTTTAGTATCATTATTATCTTTCAGCCAGGGGAGCCGGGGTGGCCGAATAGTAGAGCGTTGGACTTCTAATGCTCGGTTCGTGTTCGTATCCCGGCTATGGCCAAATATTTGTGCTGGCTTTTTCATAGTTGCCCCGTCTTTGATATCACCCGCGTGTGGTGGAAAATGACGTTAAACTCCCAAACACCCGGCACCCACCCCACCAACCCACCCACACCGGCGGGCCACCCCAACCAGGCTGCAAACTCCTTTGCTGCAAATCGAGCCTTTGGCGCAATATTATGCTAACGACAGATGGTCTGTTGTGGTATATCTTGACATAACTGATGCTCAAAGCATTCGATGAGAAGTTTTCGACAATGTTGTTGAATACCAAACAAGAATACTGAGACCAGACGAAGCACCAACTAGTCGCTGATGACCTCAGTCGTGAATCAGTCAGTGGAACTTACCGCCGAGGCAGTTGGTGTCGCGGACTTGAAGGAGACAGCCGAAGAGAAGAATCCACGCCCAGTATATGGACCGGCTCATTTCTGAAGCGGATTGGTCTTACACGCCAGTCATCCGCAACCGTATGGCCCCTCTTCACATTTTGTGCGTAGTCATATTTTTGCTCTGACGACAGTGAAAATAACGCCGCAGCAGTGACGTCACTTCCGGCGCCTGCTACTGGTTGAGACGCTATAACTGATAATTATGAGATCAGTGACAAGGGTTGTTGTGTCAGATTGAGATAAAGACGGTTGTTAGAGATGAGTGGCTTCTTCTTCTTTTTCAGTCTGTCCCCGGGCTCAGTCCAGATTGAAATTAGTCATTTGCAGTTGAGGATGGCGCTATACTCGTGAAACTTGACGTTTTAAACCAGTTTTGACAGAAACTTACTTAGTGTGAGAGAACGTGTGAATGAGTTTCACTGGAACGAATCATTTATCAGCTGCGATACTTGATTACGATTTGACCTGATAACCTAGAACTCACCATAAGAGTTGACTTCTTCCCATCTCGTATTCGTTCTGTCAACACAGTACGCCGCCGGTCTCGCACTCAACAAAAGTGAACAAAAACAAAAGCCGACCACTGCAACCCGGCAACCACCACCACCACCACCACCACCACCACCACCACCAACAACAACAACAACAACAACAACAACACTGAACAACAACAAACCAACAGCAACAACCCAAAACAACAACCTTGAAACCCAACTGAACAACACCCCCCCCCCCTTCCCCGGCCCAAATAAACAATCAAACAAAACACAAACAAAACAACAGCAACAACAACAAACCGATAAGTTACTTTTATGTTCCGACAGACTAGACTCTCAGTCACCAACTGAACACCACCACCACCACCACCAACAACAACAACAACACTGAACAACCTGTGCTGGATACAGAAAACATGAAAGTGGAAAGTTTTTGTTGTTGTCATTTAATGTTTTAACTAGATCTAATTTTAGTCGGTTTCCTTTTTACCGCTGTCACAGTCTGCCTGCTACTGCTGGTACTAGCTCTTTCGCCAGCTTTGATCCATTGAGCTATCGTGGACAGAAACCGAAAGGTACCACAATTCGCTCCCTTGAACTGTCATGGCGGATGGTTGATGTTTGTTTTGCTCCTGATTCCGTAGCTTTGCCTTTAAATATATCAATGGAGCGTTTTAACCTGAATTCATTACCATGATTAGTTATGCTGTTGAGCAACTCACCCATTGACAGTCGTCTTGAGATGTGAATGAGTGAGTACGAATTGAATTTTGAGCTATTAAACACACGTAGGCAAGGGCTCTCCGCTGTCATTACGTCTAAAGTAAACTGCAAGTTCAACCACCTAGGAGCGGCCCCGACCGCACCACCAGGACTGAGATTGTGGCAGCCCTCGAACGCTAGGGAGGAGAATTAGAAGCGTACTATCTATGTTGATGTTGTGGGTTTTGATGACGTGGATCAGTACTGATAAGATTAAGATGGAGTGTATGGGAAGTGGACAACTTCCGACAAGCATCAAATTTATACATGTGTGTCTGTGGCGAAGGGTGGAAGGGGAGGGGGAGGGTTAGGGGAAGATGCTTCTGGCGACTCTAACAGTTTCTTTATTCTAGGAAAGCTATTTTTTATGCTCATGCAGTCCTGTAATCCCCTATGCATGTGTGCACTTCATGGGGATTTGGTCTAGTGGTTAAGGCATCTGACTTTGGATCCTGAGCTGCCTGGTTTGAGTCCCCAGTGGGCAGGAGTATGGTTGGATTTTTCCTCACCATATCGAGTCAAATCCATGTGCAGACTCGTTTACGGTGCCTGTCACGCCTTCATGTACACACGCACGCACATACATCAAGTGTGCATGCTAAAATTCCCAGGTTTATCTTTCGAAGAAGAGTAGGCTGTGGCCAGTGTTGTGGTAAACAGAAATGCTGTCCCACGCACCAGAGTGAATAGCAGGGTGGAGGTCTGCACATAAAGTAGCGCTTAGCAGCAGCAGGCTTTCACTACTTCGACCTCCAGCCCTGCGGCGCCATAAGCATTTTCCACAGAGATGGATATATGTGCGCCGAGGAGAAGTCTACCATACCATGCCATGCAAATGTTTTTGTTTTTTACCCTTCAGGGATCATCAACAGCACTTCGACTTCTCTCATCACAATGCATGCACTATTTGAGGAAGTCCTTACCAAGCGGGACCTGTCTAAGGCAGGTATGCTGTTTTCGCTGGAGGACAAGGATATTGAGACGGACCTGTCACAAGTGGTGCAGGGTATTCACGCCATCGCCGACACGGATGAGTACGAGATCAGCGACAACGATCAGAGTGTTGTGGAGATCTGCATCACTCGTGTCACCACAGCCATTAGGTAAGGTGGAAATGGAGGGCAATGAAAGATGAAGTTTGCAGCAACTGAGCAAGGGATTATTTTCACATACACGTCTGTGCTCATTTATATCATTACACAGGGATTGCAAATGTGTAACCTCTTTACAGTTTGCTGTTAATTATAAAACATTACCTTAAAGCCTCAGCTAGTGAACTGCCTGAAAGAAGAATGTTATTTTCACACATGTATGCATCAGGCTTATCAGGAGCGGTCGGTGGTCTAGTGGTTAGAGACTTGTCACCAATGCGAGAGGGCGAGGGTTCGAGTCCCACTCACTCAGGGCAAAGAATTTTTCCTTCTCTTATGTGACACCATTCATTCGGGCTGATTGTCGGGGTTCTCTCTGGGTACTCCGGCTTCCTCTCCTTGTGCTTTTGAAATGTTCAGCCCACCAAATTAGAAAAATAAATGCAATTCTAAATTCCGAAATTTAAATAGCTGGGCTGACCCTTCACACCACGTGATTGTAATGTGTTTATGTCCAGTGTGCGAGAAAATGTGTGTGATTCAGTTTGCGGCGCTTTGAGCCGATTCATGAAATTGGGTAAAGCGCCTATACAGTGTTCATTATTATTATTATTTTTTATTGTGCAGTCCCTGTTCAGCATTCTTATGATTTCTATGAATCTTTAGAAACAGGTAAAGACAGCTATGAGCTAGGCTTCAATCTGTGAGCACCTCCTCTGTGAAATCAAAAACATTTTATTTTACCGTGGAAGTTTCGGTGCAAATATGTATGCTTCTAAATATCATAACCTTTATGCATGAACTATTCAGTGCATAAAATCTTCTGCCTTTGGCTAAAAATATACCTCCTTTAAATTTCCTCCTCTGAAGCACTTGAATGTAATAATAATAATGATATTTATATGGCGCCTATCCCTCGATAGGTGCCTTACAATCTAAAACTGAAGTTTTAGAGAAACCAAA
>JACVVK020000090.1:572500-625000 GCA_018292915.2 Batillaria attramentaria
ACATGTGTAGGCGCTTTATAAGTCTTCTGTATTATTATTTAATATTATTTCACCTTCAGCTGGTGGAGGAGCACATTGGAGCGATGTGCAACTACTTGTCCAGCTCCATCCTGGCCCCGCTCGTGCTCGTGACCTTTGTTGACCTGGCCATGACCTCGCCTGCTGCGCTGCTGCCTCACCGAGAAGCGGTGATGGGTGTGGTGGAGCAACAGCCAGCGCTTATTTGCCAGGTGGCTCAGATTCTCGGAGCTATCGGCACGGTTGATGAGGTAATTAAAAGGGCGTTTTCAGATGACATGGGGTGGGGGTGGAGGGGGGGGGAGGGGGGATGAGATGGAGAAGGGGGGGGGGGGGGGGACATGGGTGGCATGAGATGAGTTTTAAACCAAACCATTTCCTTAAATGAGGACATACTGACAAGCGCATGCCTCTTTAGTTGATTGGTATGGCCAAAATTGTGGAACTCCCTCCCCGAGACAGTGAAGGAGGCAGTCAGCATTACCGCATTCCGGAAGCACCTGAAGACTCATCTCTTCAGTGCCTCACACCAGTAATCATCTGCTGCTTTTTTTATTTATATATTTTCACTGTCTTTCCATTCAAAACCTCTCCCTAAGCGCCGTGAGCACTCAGTTAGGATGGAGCCGTACGCTATATCAGGTCTCCATCATGATCATCATTATCATCATTGCTCGTGTTTTTTTGTTTGTGTTTTTTTGTTTTTGTTGAGGAATTTAAGTGGATGGTGCGAGAGGTTTGATATCTTGTTTCCATCATGAGGGTAACATGTTTTCCTTCAAGAAAAATCAACACCCTATGATGTCTGGCAAACAAACCCATGTCACTGGCTAGAACACATACAGTAGAAACACATTTATAAACAAAGTTGTGTGTGAAAATGTGGGAGATTCACATGAGCGTGCATACTGAACGCAGCTAGTGCACAGAGTTTTTAGCCAAGAAACTGGGTTTAGTTGAGTTTATCGCCTGTATAATAATAATAATAATATAACATTCTTATATAGCACAGTATCCCCACAAGGTGAGCTCAAGGCGCTTCACAGTTTCCGACTAAACTAATAAGAATCTACAACTCATACTGTCATCACACACACACACACACACACACACACACACACACCCTGCCATTCCACCAGCAACAGGGCTCAGGATGGGTCAAGATCTGTTGTGAAACTAGTCGTAGGACAGCCTGAACAAGAAGGTTTTCAGTTTGGCTTTGAAATCAAGTAAGTCAGAAGCATTACGAATGCACTGGGGAAGAGAATTCCAAATTACAGGGGCTTGATACTGAAATGATCGTTGTCCAAAGGACTTAGTGTAGGTCTTAGGTACGACAAGAAGGCGTTCGGAGCTGGAGTGTACTACGCATTATTATTATCATGCAGGAGGAGGGACGTAAATCAATCGAGTTCCTGGCTAGCCGGGTTGGCAGTATGGACCAGACATTGTCTCCCCTTGTCTTACAAGAAATACGTGGCCTCGGTCTGGCCCACCACCACCTGCTGCCGCCTGTCATGGACGAGGTGGAAAAACTCGCGGCCAGTGGCTCCAGCGCTGTCCGATTGCTCGTGCAGCAGATCAAGGAGGACAACAAGAAATAGTGAGTTGTTTCCCTTCGCTTTCACAGATGGGGTTGTTCCTTTGCATGTGAAGTTTGACTAAAGAAATGTGGTGGTTTTGTTTGTTTTTTGAGTTTTCAAAGGGCTTTTTGTGAATGTTGGTTCCTGTTATATCATGAAATTCTAAATTACCTTGGCTAGTACCCATGGGAAATGCAAGGATATTTATTTTTGTTTTTTTTTAAGTAAAGTACAGTAGGTATAATTTACCTATTTAGAGAAGACCTTTTTAAGTTCCTTACAGTGTGTGTGTGTGTGTGTGTGTGTGTGTGTGTGTGTATGAATGGACGGAAAAGAACACTGGTTTATATTATGGGGCTTTTAAGAACTGGTTCATGCATTGTTGTCTTTTATTTATCTTTTTCGCATGGCTTGTTTATCGTTAAATTCTTTGACCATCAGTCTTTTCTCTAAATATTACCCATACTTACCAGACAGATAATCTTGCATGTTCTCACAGTAGAAAAGCTGTCAAGAGCGCGATTGTCCGTCTTATGTGGCATGTTACTATTCTTGTCGACCTAACAGCATGACTGAGACCCAGCAAACCACAGCAGCATCGCCAGTCACAGCAAACTCCCAGGCCGTAACATCCACGTCCGGGTGCTTCTGTTCTTGATAATTTTGTTTCTCTGCTTTCCTGTCACTCCGTCCTCATTCACTGGGATAGACATTTGTTGCGTGCGACTTCAGTGTGAACCGTTCTTGGGTGAACTGTAGCTGTCGTTTGTCACTCCAGTTCAAGGAGGATTTACTGTGATCGGAATTGTCATGTGCTGGCTTTGAAGCGCAGAGAATGTTTGAAAAGAAAAACTGATCCACACGTAATGTAACCAGGTGTTCTGCTCGGCCGTGGGAATTAAGTGATTGCCACCTGCTCTGTAATTATCCCTCATGGTAAAAATACAGAACAAATGTCGTCAAATGCAGGAATAAATGATTTTGGAATGATGGAATATGAAAGGGTGATAAAGCAGTTGCATTTTTTAATGACCAGTTTCTGAGGCTAACATAATGGGAGGTATTCAGAAAATAGGAAGAAAATGTGCGAGAGATAACACTAACAATTAAACTGGCGCACTGCAAGAAAATGATGAAATCCTGTGCGTGGGCTTGTTGAACATGGAGTGATGCAAATTGCTGTAAAAAGAGTGCCTCGTGCCAAACTTGCGGACAAATGACAATGAAAGTGCAGTATTAGATGTTTTCTTGTGAAATGATAAACATTAAAGACATTTTTTTCTCCAAAAAATGTTGTGTACCTCTGCTTAGTAAGTCAAGCGATTCTTGTCTCATTGACAGCAAGAGTTTGTGCTTGAGCTTGATGCTTTGAGCATCTGACTTGATTGAAAATCTGATGTTGAAGTGTCTACCCCCGTGCTGTAATAGCTTTTGGACTTCTCTTTTCAAGTCACAGTACTAACGCATAATACACAGTGTACAACTAAACTTACTCAGCTGTGATATGTATATAAACAGCTACTACAGTGTTGTGTGTTTTCACCTCTAGAGGCAGTGTTCATTTTGCTCAGTTGGTAAAGTTTGGCTGTTAGGAGGTGCCAATGTATCCCAGTCATTTGCAAGGGGAGCAGATGTAATCTAACTTACCACTTAGTGGGGCAATTGTATCCCACTCTTCAGTCCGGCCAGCTCTTGCAATATTGCCGTCGAAAGGCTCGTTCTTGAAAGTGAAAAGGTTACAAACTGTAACAGATACTATACACGCACATATTTTTACCATCTAATGGTTACATTTGTTAAATTCTTTTTATTTTTTTATTTTTATTTTTTTTACTACTTTATTATCCATTTCGGGAAATTCAGGCTGCTTCCCCCCACAGTGCAGCGCCACCCAATACCTATCCATTTTTAAACAATTTTGCAATTTTGCTGGGGGAGGAAAGCCGGATTACCCGGAGAAAAATCCCCGATGAGCAGCCCGGCAGCCAGGAAAAACCGGTATCACATATCACAAGCTTGACCTGGGATCCCACCCCCCCCCCCACCCCCCCAGGAAATGACTGGTATACATTTGCACCCTCTAACAGGTGAACTATACCAAACGAGTGTTAATTTCAGAGATCTGTTTGTGCCATTTTAGTGGATTTATTTTCCTGACAAAGGGAATGGTTGGTGTTTTTGTTGTGCACTTTAGTTTACTTTTTTATATGACATTTTATTGCACAGTCCCTAGATGTCTTTTGTTGTCTTTGTTTGTTTATTGTTTTTTTTTAGAATAGAGTTTTATTTGCACGGACATGTCTTCGTAATACATGTAACATGAACACATGATAGGAGAAAGTGCATGGTGTTTTGTTTTGAAGTTCTGGGCCCGTATGTAAAACTCAAGGTTAATTTAACCCACGGCTACGGGCCGAACCCAGACTAGGACAAAAGAAACCCCAAAACAAAATTAAATAATAAAGGAAGCAAAGAAAGAAAGACAAAAATCCTTCAATAACAGCATAGGCACCTTGCTGGAATGAACCCGCTTCCTGATTTAAAACAAAAAACAACAGAAAATTTAACTGTAGAGCTAGTTTAGTTTGAGGTTAGACTCTAACCCGGGGCTAAACTCCCTAACCCCGACTTTTACATGCGGGCCCTGAAGTACATGTCCGGAGACTAGAAATGTAATGGTGAAGATCAACTCATTAAAGTTTAGGTAGTCATATAGACAGCTGCTTGATAGTTTTGAGGGTGTGGGGGTCGGGGGGGGGGGGGGTAGCATTTGAAAGACCTGTGTGTCTTCTTCATTGTTTACTGGTGTGAAATGTTGCGTTGCAAGTACATGTACTGAAATTGTTTTACTTCAAAAACTAAAAAGTCAACCTCGCTTTGTGATACATGTGTAAATTATCCCTTGACCTCAAAGTTACATGTTGCTGTTTGACATATAAAATGTAATTTATTAACATGGAATTGGTCTGTCTGTCTGTCTGTCTGTCTCTCTCTCTCTCTCTCTCTTTTTCTATGTGTCTGTCTCTGTCTGTCTCTGTCTCTGTCTGACATCAACTTTAGAGTTTCACATGATTTTCATGTTCTCTATGAATGTTTCGTAAAATATTAATTTTTGTGATTTGATTTTGCTCAGGCAGTAGTCGTACCTAAGGTTCACAATAAATAAGGACATTTTGAATGATGCATCAGTTTCTGTTTTGTTTTTGTTTTGAATCAGTTTGTTTGGAAATTGTAAGTAAACCAGCCTGACTTGCGGCACACAGAATTCTGTGTAAACATGTCCATGTCATCAAAAATGGTTGTATTTTCCTGTCTGGATGTAAAAGCAGTTTTCAAATTGTTTTTTTTAAAAAAAAGAAGGAAATAGTAGTATTGCACTTTTCTACGGTAACTGAGTGATATTGTTCTCAAGAATGGTACACAGTGGTTGTCATCCAAAAAAGAAAGAAAAAAAAAAAAGAAAAAAAAAAGGAGTGTGCACTTGGTGAAAGCTTAACAGAAAAGTAGAGTGCTCAGAGAAAAAATGGACTTGTGCTCCTGAATATTTCCAACTTTGATTAGTAAACAGAAAGCATATTAGAAATTTGAGACTTCTAACTTGATAGAATTAGCTCCTTGTGAGGGTAACTTTCATTATTGTCAGATTACATTCTTTGTATTGTTTGTCACACTTACTGAACATACACTGGTGTAATTATCCATTGAAAAGAAAAAGAAAAAAAAAGACGACAACAAAAACCACTCAGTTGCTATGAAAGGAAGTGACACGGGTTCATTGTCTGTCTGTTACAGTCTGGGAGAGAAGGAAGTAAGGTCAGTGTCCAGCCAGACCGAGGGCACCGTCACGATCATCACCGTTGGCAACCCGCCCAACGCCACACACCCCAGCGGCACCATCTCTGTCAAGCACACGCTGCTGCCCCCTAGTGGTGCCGACAGTCAGCAGAGCTTGGGCAAAGCATCCAGGTTAGTTATTGAGTGGTTGATGTTTGCCCAAGCTCTGCTGAGGGTATAACTTTCACTATTGTCAGACTACATTCTTCATGTTGTTTATCACACTTACTGAACATACACTGGTGTAATTCTCTGTTGAAAAACAAAAACGACAACAAAGGTTAATGTCCATGTCACAGTTGTGATCGGAGACAACCCTAACGGGCAGGTTATGGGGAAAGAGACAGCTACCCAAACTAAACAGTCCTGCTGAGCACTATTCAATTCACACAGACTGACAGGTCAGCCACAGTTGATTTATCCCTGACTGTACAGGACACGTTCAGTGTACCTCGTGCATGTCATAATACTCAAGTAATCATGACATAACGGTTTTCAAAGTTTCCAGATCTCCTGCACGAGTTTGGTGTTGAAGCAGAATGTGTTCGTGTTTTCAGTGGATCAACAGTGCGCCTGGCAAGCGAGCGAGCTGGGAGTCCAACTTCCACACTAGTGTCAGAAAACACGTCATACAGTGGCACTACTCTACCATTGGGCGTGGCCTCTGTAAGTAACCAAGAGCCTCCTTTGGCCACCCGCTTTAGGGTTCTGCTGTAGACTACTCGAGTATCGCAATGATTGTAACTTTTCGACAGCTTTTACGCTAAGTACTCTTGAATTTTAAGGTGTGATAGAAATTCAAGGAGGAAATGAAAACAGTTTGAGTTTCGGTGTCTGACCATCTTCACTGAACACCACAAGTACCGGTGGGGCAAATAACAATGCTGCTTGAAAATTATCCTGCATCAGAGGTCCTTGAAAAGCACGTTGTATACCTTACCTAACATTTTAAACACCATAATTATCCTCCTTGCCCGACTGTGAGGGTAGCAAAGTGTACAATGTGGGAAGTGTTCGTACAACAGTCAGCAGTTTATTGACTCATGGGGTCGTTATTGCCATTTAAATTTCTAAACTTCACAATATGTCCACATGGCTGGGCTGTTGCCACCACCACTCACAGTGAAGTTTGTTAGTTAGTTAGTTAAGGCTTAACGCCGCACAAGCAACAAAGACGAATTCGCGGCTACAGTAAAGTTTGATATATGTTTTTTCTTCTTTCCTTTCTTTTTCCTGCCCGCTTTTTTTTTTTTTTTTTTTTACATCTTTACATTTCAATCCATTTTATTCACGCCAATTTCTCTGCCATGGTTCAGATGAGCACGTACATAAGTTTTTACTTGTTGTGCTCTCTTACAACATGATACTTATTTACTGCTTGATGGTGATCCTTCAATGAAGAAAAAAAAATGTTTAAACCAAGTGTTCAGTTTCGCAAATAAACACGTGATTGGTATGATACTGGTGAATTTTGTATGATACTGGTGAATTTTGTATGATACTGGTGAATTTTGTATGATACTGGTGATTTTGTATGATACTGGTGAATTTTGTATGATACTGGTGAATTTTGTATGATACTGGTGAATTTTGTACGCAGGGTGAGCCGGTGAGGGATGGTGTGCAACAGTTCTGTGAGAAGCACCTGACCAAGATCAAGGGATTCATCAACAAACTTAACGCCAGTATTCCTCTCCCCACCAAGTGTAGTGTTGTCAGTAAGTCTCAAACTTAACGCCAGTATTCCTCTCCCCACCAAGTGTAGTGTTGTCAGTAAGTCTGAAACTTAACGCCAGTATTCCTCTCCCCACCAAGTGTAGTGTTGTCAGTAAGTCTGAATCTTAACGCCAGTATTCCTCTCCCCACCAAGTGTAGTGTTGTCAGTAAGTCTGAAACTTAACGCCAGTATTCCTCTCCCCACCAAGTGTAGTGTTGTCAGTAAGTCTGAATCTTAACGCCAGTATTCCTCTCCCCACCAAGTGTAGTGTTGTCAGTAAGTCTGAAACTTAACGCCAGTATTCCTCTCCCCACCAAGTGTAGTGTTGTCAGTAAGTCTGAAACTTAACGCCAGTATTCCTCTCCCCACCAAGTGTAGTGTTGTCAGTAAGTCTGAATCTTAACGCCAGTATTCCTCTCCCCACCAAGTGTAGTGTTGTCAGTAAGTCTGAATCTTAACGCCAGTATTCCTCTCCCCACCAAGTGTAGTGTTGTCAGTAAGTCTGAAACTTAACGCCAGTATTCCTCTCCCCACCAAGTGTAGTGTTGTCAGTAAGTCTGAATCTTAACGCCAGTATTCCTCTCCCCACCAAGTGTAGTGTTGTCAGTAAGTCTGAAACTTAACGCCAGTATTCCTCTCCCCACCAAGTGTAGTGTTGTCAGTAAGTCTGAATCTTAACGCCAGTATTCCTCTCCCCACCAAGTGTAGTGTTGTCAGTAAGTCTGAATCTTAACGCCAGTATTCCTCTCCCCACCAAGTGTAGTGTTGTCAGTAAGTCTGAAACATAACGCCAGTATTCCTCTCCCCACCAAGTGTAGTGTTGTCAGTAAGTCTGAAACATAACGCCAGTATTCCTCTCCCCACCAAGTGTAGTGTTGTCAGTAAGTCTGAAACATAACGCCAGTATTCCTCTCCCCACCAAGTGTAGTGTTGTCAGTAAGTCTGAATCTTAACGCCAGTATTCCTCTCCCCACCAAGTGTAGTGTTGTCAGTAAGTCTGAATCTTAACGCCAGTATTCCTCTCCCCACCAAGTGTAGTGTTGTCAGTAAGTCTGAAACTTAACGCCAGTATTCCTCTCCCCACCAAGTGTAGTGTTGTCAGTAAGTCTGAAACATAACGCCAGTATTCCTCTCCCCACCAGGTGTAGTGTTGTCAGTAAGTCTGAAACATAACGCCAGTATTCCTCTCCCCACCAAGTGTAGTGTTGTCAGTAAGTCTTAAACATAACGCCAGTATTCCTCTCCCCACCAAGTGTGGTGTTGTCAGTAAGTCTGAAACATAACGCCAGTATTCCTCTCCCCACCAAGTGTAGTGTTGTCAGTAAGTCTGAAACTTAACGCCAGTATTCCTCTCCCCACCAAGTGTAGTGTTGTCAGTAAGTCTGAAACATAACGCCAGTATTCCTCTCCCCACCAAGTGTAGTGTTGTCAGTAAGTCTGAAACTTAACGCCAGTATTCCTCTCCCCACCAAGTGTAGTGTTGTCAGTAAGTCTGAAACTTAACGCCAGTATTCCTCTCCCCACCAAGTGTAGTGTTGTCAGTAAGTCTGAAACATAACGCCAGTATTCCTCTCCCCACCAAGTGTAGTGTTGTCAGTAAGTCTGAAACATAACGCCAGTATTCCTCTCCCCACCAGGTGTAGTGTTGTCAGTAAGTCTGAAACATAACGCCAGTATTCCTCTCCCCACCAAGTGTGGTGTTGTCAGTAAGTCTGAAACATAACGCCAGTATTCCTCTCCCCACCAAGTGTGGTGTTGTCAGTAAGTCTGAAACATAACGCCAGTATTCCTCTCCCCACCAAGTGTAGTGTTGTCAGTAAGTCTGAAACTTAACGCCAGTATTCCTCTCCCCACCAAGTGTAGTGTTGTCAGTAAGTCTGAAACTTAACGCCAGTATTCCTCTCCCCACCAAGTGTAGTGTTGTCAGTAAGTCTGAATCTTAACGCCAGTATTCCTCTCCCCACCAAGTGTAGTGTTGTCAGTAAGTCTGAAACATAACGCCAGTATTCCTCTCCCCACCAAGTGTAGTGTTGTCAGTAAGTCTGAAACTTAACGCCAGTATTCCTCTCCCCACCAAGTGTAGTGTTGTCAGTAAGTCTGAATCTTAACGCCAGTATTCCTCTCCCCACCAAGTGTAGTGTTGTCAGTAAGTCTGAAACATAACGCCAGTATTCCTCTCCCCACCAAGTGTAGTGTTGTCAGTAAGTCTGAAACATAACGCCAGTATTCCTCTCCCCACCAAGTGTAGTGTTGTCAGTAAGTCTGAATGAATGTTTGACTGAATGGATTTCTTTGGGTTTCCTTCAAAACAGTGGCAGTACATCACATTTTGTGTGACAGAGTGCCATCTTTCACTAATAAGTTACACACTTGTGCATTAGGTTGTCTTTTTGGTAGGATGAATAACCAGATTTCCTGGGATGTATAAGTTACTTAGTTTGGTATGACAATCCATTCTTCAGACATCAGTCTCATGTAGTGTTACCTCAAAGCAAGTGACTGCCGCAACGCTTAATAAGATAAAAAGGACCAGAATCGAGGCTTTGTACGCTGCTGAGGAGAAGTCTGTACCTGTATGGAAATGTTAGCTCTGAATTTTTTTTTTTTTTTTTTATTTTTTTTTTTTTAGGGGGGGGGGGGGGGGGGGGGGGGGATCTTGTGCTGGGATCTGTAGATCTAAAGTCTTGGCCCCCATATTACAAGCTCAGTTTTCTCCCCTGCATTGTCTGAAGTCGTGACTTCAGTCCTTTGTCTCAGGACTTTGTATGTGCTTCTGCCCTTGTCTCAGTAAGGTGTTACGTGGGGTTGCAGATGGAAAACACAAGCGGTATGTGCGACTGTACTTTGTGTGTGGACGTCAGAGCCCTCAGTGTTTGTACAGCAGTCAACATTTCATCCTCAACACACACCTGCCCAAACTCTGGATACATCTCATGTTTCTCTCCGTACAGGTGAAGGCACAGTTTATCATACGCCGGTGCTGGTTTATTGTGTACTGTGTTGAAGCTGTTTGACAGTATAATAGAAAGTTTTGTTGTCAAGGACTCATCAGGTTAAATTACAAAGATAAAGACTGATGTCTGTCTTTGCTGTCCGTTGTTAGTTTTGTAGGCTGCCTTTTTTGCAGGCATGGTCTGTGTTAGATTAACGGTGACTGTCTAAAATCAGAAAAAGTCTCAGTGAAATTGACAGTCAAGTAGGCTGAGATAGAATCAACATTTGCTTGTTCATTTCTGTCTTTTTATGTATTTACACCACTTGCCAGTGCAACTTTCAGTGAGTTAACTATGAGTGCTGGAGGCTCGGTAGCTACACAAACAATCAAACCATCTCGGGGTTAGTCTTTCGCCGTAAACCAGCGGAACTAATCATGTTAGCTCTATTTATCATTTACTTTTTTACTGTTCATTCATTCATTCATTCATTCATTCATTCTTTTTTTCTTTCTTCATTTGTTGACAGGCTAATGCACCAGCAGCCCTCAGTCAAAGAGACACTGATGTCAGTTGTCTTAAGGCATGTTGGGATGCATTGAAAGGGGAGAGAAACAGTAGCTTTCTGACTGTAGTTACCTCCTCTTTTCCAACACAAAAGGTAAGCTTAGCTCTACCTATGCTTTTTTTTTTTTTTTTTTAAAGAGAAAATCAGCAGAATTGATTTACTTGATAAATACCACTGTGTCAGCAACCTGTTTTCATGATACCACCTACGGGTTAGATTGTACTTTGAATGCTTTATAAAAGATGTGTTTTACCTGCTTTTTCTCTTTCTTTATTTTGTGCCGGCCTTTTTTCTCGTTGCCCCGTCTTTGATATCACCCTTGTGACAAGTTGTGTGGTGGAAAAGGACAAATTCCCAAACACCCACCCCACCCCCTTTCTTTTTTTAAAATTTTTTTGTTTGGCAAGCTTTAAAAAGTTGCAGTTTTTTCCATGGACTTTGTCAGTATCATATGATAATGGCGATACAGTACATGACATTTGTAATTCTTCACCCAAACTGGTATAAGACTTACACAGTCATGAGTGACTTGGTACATGCGTCTCAAAATCTCTCGTGGACAGTGGTCCATAACCACACGTATCATCATTTATTTTAAAGAATAATTACTGAAGTTGCCTCACGAACATAGTTTTGGCATTATCTGTTGTCGCGTACCTTGTCACCAAAACCAGTGATCATTTCACTGTTGCACTTCTCACTTTGGCCGGCAGATTTGTGCAAGATAGCATGATGTGTTTTCGTAGCAGCTGTTTAACTAGGTCTTTCAAGCTGAGAATGAGGTAGTATACTGTGTTTGCTCCCAAGGCTTATCTGTTTGAAGCCCTTGCAAAAATTGCAATTTTATATCACTGCAATAGTCCCCGGCCCGGCTGGGAACGCCCATGCCTTGTGTAATAGTGGCTTGAAGTGGCCCCTTCTCAGGGAGGGAGGGAGAGAGAGAGGGGGGAGGGGGGAGAGGATTTTTTATGTATGGGTACTTTTTAATTTATTTTACATATTGTCATTTGTTAATATGCACATGTCCTTTTAAAAAAGTGTCTCTATAAGGATTCTTATGTTCTTTGAGACGGAAATAAACATGAAGCAAGCAAGCACATGAAGCAAGTGGCCCCTACTGGCGTGCAGTGGCATGTTCTTTTTAACCCGTGATATCATGTAGTGGGCAGGGGGTGGGTCGGGCTCGCGCTCTTAAGAGTTATGTTGATTCTGTTTGTTTCAGGAGCAGCTTGCCCTTTTGCATGAGCTGCACGAGGAGCGATATTTTGATGTGTTCGAGTTCAACGCCGCGTGCATGCACTGGGCGTGCTTCATGTGCAACCACCCGGAAAAAGTCTCCGGGCTTCTTCAGGATGGCCTTCCAGAGATAGCTGTAAGTGATTGTGTGTGTGTGTGTGTGTATGTGTGTGTGTGTGTGTGTGTGTGTGTGTGTGTGTGTGTGTGTGTGTGTGTGTGTGTTTGTGTGTGTGTGTGTGTGTGGTCAAAGAATACAAATCAAATGCACAAAGCCCCTACATGCCTACATATTCCCTATTAGCCTGGGGCATTATAGTCACCCCCTAAAAATGCTTCAGTCCAGAAACAAAATTACAATGCACAGACCATTCAAGGGCACATACCTTACAGGAGTTTTTAAACGTTTGAATGTCTCCTTTCCGTTCAGGCCTCTCTGGAGTGATCATCAATGCTAGTCTACTTTCTGTTTCGGCCGTAGAGCCACTTCACCTAAATCCACTCACGTCAGCTTTGCCTCTCTAGTGCGCAAAAAGTCCCAGCTTCACTGGCAGTTTGCCTCCTCTTGCTGCACCCTGGCATGCACCTTGTCCTACCAAATACAAAAATCACAAAAATCATGCTTTTTTGTGACATCTAAAATCACTACAAACGATCACGCCCGCAAAGCAATTTTCCACACTTGCAAATGTCCTCCGAGCGCGTTTTGTTTCGTAATATCTCGTTCTGCTGCTGCCAATGTACATGTATTAATTTTTTTCTCTTTTCTATCTGCACGCAATATATATTTACATTTAATGTCATCGTTGCACACTTCATGCATGTCTCGTACCTTTTACTTTGTCCATTCTTTCGCACCCCGAATTGGGGAGAAAGGAATAAATTGTTTTGACTTTTTGACACCAAGACAGGTGTGTAAATCGGTTTGCATATAAATCTGAAATGTGATCAATGTTCTTTGTTGATTTTTTTGCAGGGTCAGCTAAAAGAGAAGAAAGGCAAATGGAAAGTGTTCAAGCGATGGAAGACACGCTATTTCACATTGTCAGGGGGCACGTTCACTTACAGTAAAAGCAATTCTGTAAGTATCCTGGTTGTCTGTCTTTCTTTGTTTCTTTCCTGTCTTAATTACTTTCAGGGTGAACGTTTGATCTGACTAGCCCCAAAACTGACATATATTATTGTCAAAGCTGTTAGCCATGGTGGCTCAGTGGTGTAAACAGGAAAACTGTATTACTTCAGTTTTGTAGGAGTAACATTTGATGCAGTTCACAGAAATGAGGGTAGGAACATTTCATCTTTTGCAGTATGCAATGATCAAACTCTTAAAACCCATCCAAAAAAATAGCAATTTTTCTTGAAATCTTCAGATCACTAGGAACCACTTCAAGCGACTATTAGTCTGCAGCGGTCGTGGACCTAACGGGAAGGCCTTCGCCTTGCGTAATAGTGGCTTGAAGTGGCTTCTGCTGCTGTGGCAGCCATGTAATCATCCACACGATAAGATGTATCATACCAAGGGAAGCACCCCGAAGTCGCACCCGTGAAGCGGATGAGTCTCGGCTGTGTGGCAACAGTCTCCCCATTGGGCCCATAGCGCACCTGCTCTGGGTAGGAGAAAAATCCCGCTTGACTTGAACCAGGGTCTCCTGATCCATGGTCCGAAGTGCTAACCGCTACACTACGGGTGCCGGTTTCTTATTAGGATCATAATTATGGTCTGTCGTCCAGTTCTAACTCCAGTGTTTTACTTTCAGCGCAAGGAAACCCTGCCAGTTAGTAAAATACAGAGTGTGAAGGCCGTGCGGAAGGGAATCCGAGACACACCACGGGCATTTGAGATCTTCACCGACGATCAGACATACGTCTTCAAGGCCAAAGGTCAACAGAACGTCGAGCAGTGGGTGCAGTGTTTACACATCGCCGTCGTGCGGTCACACATGAATGAAGACCGTCGCACGTGGGGCGGTTCTCTGCCTCAGCGACCACAGTCCTTTGTCACGGACACCAAATTGTGACATCAGTGATGGTATAGCCTTTTTCTCTCAAGGTTTTTTTTTGTGCAAGATTTGATTTGAACGCTGAAGCCAGTGGTTTTAAACTTTGCCGGATGCCGGGCAGGGCTGATACGCAAGCTGCACCAGGCTTGATATGTGGTAGATGTTAGTAATCGATCAGCACGTGCCCCATGTTAAATTAGGGTTTAACGGGCAAGCCGTCCTTGCTGGGATTCGAAGGGCGTGCCCAGCACGTGGCACGTGCCAAAATCACCTAGCCTGAGGACGCAGTCTGGGCTGAACATGAAGTTGGCTGGCTTTAGGTGGAGGTGAAGGATGCCATGTTGATGAAGATACTGCAAACCACTTACCATTTCAACGCCGCCCTCGGCCTTTAAGTGTAGGATTTATAATTTACAGGAATGTGTGAGGAATATTCATGACGATGATCTTGACGATGGCGATGGCGATGAAGACTTCCTACAGTGCACAACCCCACCCTGACTGAGTGCTCACAGTGCTGAAGGAAATATTAAATAAATAAATGATAAAAAATACAGAGGCAAATTCACAGCATATCATAGGTTCTTTTAAAAAAAAAAATATTAGGGAGACTCATTTTGTGAACTGTAGCAGCTGAGGTTTGTAATGGTTGTGGAAGAACTGGGGGAAGGGTGAAAGGGGGGGGGGGGGGGGGGGGGGGGGGGGGGGGGGGGGATTACTGGTCGGGCGTGTGAGATAAGATTGTGAAAAAGAAGAAAGTGGCAAAATATATTTAAACGGTTACCGCTTACCTGCCTGTGTTGTGAAAGTGCTTATGGAATCTCTGTGTTTTATATTTTTGTTAATTCCTGGCTGTTTTTTGCACTTACATCAGTGAGAGTCGAGGAATATTTATTTTTATTTGAATAAAACTTTCATTTTGCTGGCTGTGGCTCTGTCGGAGACTGTGATTTAAAAACAAAAAAAAAAGTGAACCGACATACTGCATGGTTGTAACCAGTTTTGTTGTTATGTATAATTTACACAAGAAAATGTTCAATTTATTTTTTTGCAATAGGTTTTATTTTGTGTTATTTTGCGTGTTTGATTTGTCAGAATTTGTGAAACTGACACTGATTGTGAAAATCCGCTTTGTGTTTCTTGTCTTTTTGTATGTTGCAATTTCGTACACATCCTCGTGACCTTGACAGCATTCTGCATTTTCGCAGTCAAGTTCACGTCAGAGCCCGTATGTAATAGTCGAGGTTAGGGCTTTAAGCCTCGGGCTAGAGTCTAACCTCGAACTAAACTAGCTCTAGGGTTAAAGTTTCTGTTGTCTTTTGTTTTAAATCAAGAAGTGGGCCCATTCCAGCAAGGTGCCTAAGCTGTATAGAAGGATTTTTTTCTTCCTTTCTTTGCTTCCATTTTCATTTAAATTTACTTTGGGGTTTCTTTTGTCCTAGTCTGGGTTAGGCCTGTAGCCGTGGGTTAAATTAACCTCGACTTTTAACATATGGGCCCAGGTTAAGACATTTCTGCACGTGCTTTGTAGACCTTGTTGCCTTAGATGTACTGCACGAAAGTATAACGACGACGCTTTTTCGCTGAAACCCAAGCAGAGACAGTAGAGCGACTGTGACATTTTTAAAGGCACTATTGATACCGTCACTAGATTTTATATAGGGGAACTTCTGTTTTGGAACAGTTGGTTTTGTCACTGCGCATGTGCGCTCAAATAGATTTCTCAGAGTTTAGTAGAGCCCCGAATGCAACGCAGTGATGTTTGGTGGCAGTTGGAAGGAGGAAAACTCAGGCCTCTGGAGCTACAAGGGCGAGTGACGTATATATACCACTGTCACAGATAACTCTGGTTTTGCTTCAGACAGCTGAACGCGAGCCTGACTGTGTGGTATGGTTGTGTATGTGTCTTAATGGTTTGATGCCAGACACCTCCTGAAAAAAAAAACCCAGATGTTTCTTCTTCCAGTGTTTGTTTTGGAAAAGTTGAAAATGGGCGCATGTTATGTATTATGTTATTGTTTGGTTGGTTGGTAGTTGGTAGTGCATACTTTTCAAAGCTTCTTGGCTTGAGAGGGGAGCTTGCATTTTGAAACCAAAATACGTGTAGTTCAAGACGAGCTTCTGTGGGGCATACAATAGATCCAGTTTTAGCGACCACCCGTTTGAGAGGTCACCTGCGTTCACAGACCAGTGTTAGAGTGACCCTGGGTGTTATTTTCTCACGTTCTGATACCTCGTTTAAACGACCATCTCTTGTTTAAGACCACTTTCAACTGGCCAAATTGGTGGTAATCCGCAAAACAAAAAACAAAAAAATATATACATATATACTGTGTTCATGTGGTCCTAGTGTTTCTCAGACTTACGCGACTCGATGTGGTAGAAGTATGCGCCACTGCTGCAATGTTTCATGTGCATGTGAAATGAAAAAAAAAAAAAAAAAAAAAAAATTCCCCAAACATTTTGCACTGTTTATGGGCTTTCAGTGATGTTAAATTTGGTGTGACTTGGTACGAGATTGAGAGTGTTGTTCAGAGAGGAATGTGTGTTCGCCTGAAACATTTTCAAATCAGAGAAATGCCAATATTCCGCACCAACGACATTTGGAAACTCGTGAAGTGTCACTGTGCATTACTGTGAGTTTGTGAACAATTTTGTGACTTTGTCCTGTGAAATGTGCACTGCTTATGAAATGAAAGGCATGCAGGATTTTTGTTTTAAAGTGAAGCATTCATATTGATGTAGTTCTATTAAACTTGCTGCTGGTGTCATGTTCAGGGCGTAATATCCTTGGGGAGTAAAGTAGGACTAATGTTCTGGCTGCTGTAAAAGTATAGGACATTAAATTTTGTCCTGAATATTGTCCACCGTGAGAATCAGTACCGGTCCCAGTAGAAGAGAAGACTGGGTGCAGACAGTGGTCTTGACCCGATCCACCAGCTCCAGAGGCACCAGCAGACAATCCTCTTCACACTGAGGACTGGCCACCGCAGACTACTGAACCACCTCAACCGACTCAAGATTGCCCACACTGACGGATGTCCATGTGGCACTGGATCCCAGATCCCAGAACACATCCTTCATTACTGTCCTGCCCATGATGCTCTACAATGCCAAACCTGGCCAGTGGGCGCAGAGCAACAGGTGTAGCTTTTGCGATAGCCGTGATGACCTGGAGAAGACCGTGGGATCGTCATGGCGACCGGGCTGCAGATCGGACGCATCCGGTAGAAGTAGAAGTCCATTGTGAAGCAGAAATGATAGGATATACATCTGCCTTGGTAAGAAAGCATTGGACATTTCAAAAGTCGGTCTATGACTGATGTCCCATTCGAAACAAGCGCTGCATACTGTATTTGTTGAACAGACAATGTGTGCGACTGCCAGTGATGGGGATATTTCATTTGTTTGTTGCAAGTCACATACAGACCAGTGCTTTGGTGAAATTTTTATTTGTTTGTTCGTTTTTAATGGTCTATTGGCACTTACAGTTTGTTGAGAAGTTTGTATGATGGGCCTAACTGAGATGTCAGGCAACTGTCACAGCCGTACTGTTTGCTTGTCTGTGAACAAAACAATTTTGCTACGCAGTTGAGTTTCTGGTTTGTTGTTTATTTTGTTTTCGTCAAAAATCTTTTTTTTTTTTTTTTTTTTTTTTGGATTTTGAGTCTTGTGTAACTAACTGTGCACCTCTACGTCTGTCTGTCTGTCTCTCTGGCTGTCTCTCTCTTCACACACACACACACACACACACACACACACACACACAAACACACGAAATTAGACATTCTCAATTTATTGTCATCACAAAGTCACAGGAAAGGATGTGAATCTTGTCATTACAGCAGCGTTTTCATGATTGTGCTGCACAGTATTTAGTCACGCGGTACACATGTGCTGTTGTACTTAACCACATTGTCCACACACACACACACACGCACACACACACACACACACACACACTGTCTTTTTTCCATTTCCATCATGACAAACACTTCCAGCTGAAGTGAAATTCACACATCTTGCTGAATAAAGAATCGCCATCGACAACAAAAAGCAAACGAATATCAAGTTACCGGTATGTGAGACGACCAAAGTGAAGATAACATCGACATACAAAACATAGTGTTAATACTCATGACATCTGCGTGTTCAGGGTATGGGAACAGAAATCTGTCCGCAGGTACACGTGCAATCATCTGCTTCACATCGAGTTCACATAGAATGTGGTGTGCCGTGGGATACTCGAGTACCAGACCCGGAAGGACGTCTGTCGTGTAATGGCAAAACACACTAAGTCCATGATGCCAATTGAGGAGGAAAAGGGGGTTATTTCAAGATGAAAGACATTGACGTAATAGTCCTTTTCCACAAAATGACGTCATCGACTTACTCTGTTTTGCCATTTCACGGCAGAAGTGCCTCGACCAGTTATGAACAAAATCTTCTAACATGTCTATAATGCTCACAAACTGTTCTGAACTGTTGTGTCTAAAATCGCACCACTGAGACCCCTGCACAGTTGCAGCCTCTCATACGATGGCACAAAGCCAACTGAGAGCTAAAGGTAACAAGAAAAGCGAGGCGTCTTTTATAGTGCTGCTGTCACACTTTATCAGCAGAGTTTTGGGACGTTTCATTTCAAAGTACAGACCGGCCAGCAGACGTCAGTAAAGTGTCTTGCATTCAGGGCTTTACTAATCATTAAGTAGGCTTCTACATGTAGAATCAAATACATTTCCTATATAAATACACTATGGAATTTAGTACATAGCTCCGAACAATTTCTGATCCTAGAAATGTCAGAATATGGACCTTTAAGCTGAAGCGTACATGCGCACTCGTAAGCACTACTATTCCAAGACGAAAGTTGTCTTCTGCGAAGCGTAGTCAGTAATCTCGGAATAAACGCATTTAACTCATCCAGAATGGGAGACTTGGATCAAAGGTTCAACCATGCATCGCCCACACAAGGGTGGGTCGGTGTTTGGGGGTTTAACGTCCTTTTCCACCACATACGGGTGATATCAAAGACGGGGCAAAGATGAAAAAGCCAGCACAAATAATTGGCCCCAGCCGGGATACGAACTCACGACCCGAGCATTAGAAGTCCAACGCTCTACCATTCGGCCACCCCGGCTCCCCCGCCTCGCCCACACAGACCTTTACTTGTCAAAATATAATTCTCAGTCATTTCTTTTCTTCTTTAAGTACACAGAAGGCCAAGTTTGTGTGTCTTCAATGAAGCTCACTATGGGGGTTTGCTTACACATGCAGTCAGTTATTGCAGCTTCATGACAGACGGCCCAAGCCAGCGGCACAGTGATCAGGCAACGGAGACCTCAGTCACAATGGAGTCAACCCTGTTCCGGGTCCGTCGATAACTTCAAGCCCCTGCGACGACGGCTAAGTCGGGCTAACCGAGACCGAGCCGAGCTAAGTGATACATAAGAAGGGGGAAAAAAACCAACAAAAAAACTCGGTGACAAGGAAAGTGGACAGTTGCGAACAATTTTGAGGTCCCCGTGTTATTTCACAGTGTGCACAGAAGCGGTGAAGACTGTCGCATTCACCAGCACAGTACATTCTCAGCCTGTTTCGAGATTATTGCCTGCATGAGTTGTCTCTCTTGCCGCAACAAGCACGCATTTTTAGTGGCAGAGCACAAAGCTGCCACGAAACTGAAATGCATGCATGCTGCGGGTCTGTATATGCACGGGGGACAACTCATGCACGCAATAATCTCGAAACAGGCTGAGAATGGTGCTATGTATCACTTAGCTCAGCTCGGCTCGGTCTCGGTTAGCCCGACTTGGCCGTCGTCAGAGGTAGACTCCAGAGTGCAGTCCCTTTTCGGCGGGGCGTGAAAATGTGACTGCTTACAGCCAGCGCGGCCATTTTCAAAAACGGCGAATTTTTTTTTTTTTTTAGAAAAGCGAAGACTTGTGTGTCATATGAATCGATTTGAAACGAAGTCTTGAATATCCGACCACTTTTGGTTTGGGCAAAATCTTTGCCAGCGGACAATTATTGTTGCGCTTTGATGGCACTGTTTACGTGGTACACTGATCCAACAGGATGTGAGAAAAGGCAAGGGGGTTGCACTCTGACAGGCCAAGTTGTTGCACTCTACAGGCAAGTATTATTGCACGGTGCAGACGATCACGTACCTGCCTTGTGATGGAATAAGAGACGATTACAAAAGCATACACACCCGTGCTCTAGGACTGAATGTAATAATAGATCTGTCCATTCAGACAGAGACATGTTATGTATGTCTCTGATTCAGAAACACGCCTACTTTCACTCTGAAGACAGCCTGCCATCACCTGCGCCACCGAGGATCCCTCTGGGTTCAAAGCTGGTCAAGGATGACATAGTGCGCGACCTTGTGTTTGAGAGCACTGAGACAATTTAGGGCCATCACGGTAGCGCAGTGAGCGCCATTTCCCCACCATGCACAGAGGTACTTTCCACTGAAAGACTCTGTGCCCCAGAGAATGCGTCAGAGGGACGCAGAGTTATCGACGGACCCGGAACAGGGTTGCACTGAATGGAGTTAACTATTAACTAAGACGAGAGGAAAAAGCAACAGGCTTCCATGCATTTTGTATCGCACTTCACACGCTGTGTAATTACCAGGTGAAATGTATTTCCCCCGTACACGCTAATGACGTGGGGGGAGATGATTCGGCCCACTCTTCGCTGTGCCGGTTTGGATCAGTGAAAGTCCCGGGAAACGATGTGATGTGATAATCCGCACTGTTGAGGAAGCGGTGATGGGGTCGGGGATATTTTCAGAAAAGCGGGAAATTGAATCACAGGCCGGCGGGTATATGACGCAAACCTTAACCAAGATAATGTGCGTCGTCCTTGGAACTATTCCTTTTTAAGTTGTTTCTCTATAGCAAAACAACTTTATAGGATGGGGCATATTTCGCTGCGCGCAGCAGCAAGTTTCAGTGATACAAAACAAGGCTATGACGTTTCTCGAGACAATACATACTTTCACGCACACAGTGACGTAACGAAATCTTTTTTTCCCCAACTCGGTCCTCCCAACCCCGCTTCCTTCCTCATGTACCACCCTGCCTCGCCCTGTTCCGAACTCCCTCCCTCCCTCCTTTCCCTGTGAAATACAGAGTTTTCTTCCCAAGGCTGCAAAAAAGCGTGATGACGCAAATTAAGTGTGCGGCCAAGTTGAAGGTTTGTTTGATGGCCTCTGATTTGCGAGTGTGCTACTTTGTAAGAGACACCTGTGCGTCTGTTATCTCATCCTTGAAAAATAAATCTATCTCTCTCTCTCTCTTCTCTCTCTCTCTCTCTCTCTCAGCAGTCATTACCCGGCATGTACGTTACACAAATGCCAGACATCGAACGTTTCCCGGTTCAAGCTGAACAAATATTTTTGATTGCTGACTGAACATCTGCCGTTTTGCGCAAACACAAAATCTGTCACAGCGACACGGATGTTGCTCGGATAAGGGGCGCATGGCTTTCTTTCCCGCTTGTCTTCTGCCCACTGGCGGATCAACAGTTGGCGCGACTATTTAGGTTCATTTAGCTCACCTCAAGTCAGGTTATGCGTTAGTCATGACCTTCAAGCGGAACCTCAAGGCGCATCTCTCCCTCTCTCTCTCTCTCTTCAGTTTCGCTGCTAAGGCGCCGTGAGCATCCTTACTGCATGGAAGTTTTCGTGTAGCGCTGTACAAATGGCCAATCATCATCGTCATCATCATCATCATCATGTAGAGGATTGACGCTTCTGCTGGCTCAGTGTCAGCATGTGTGATGCTGTCACTCTGCAGGACTCCGAGCGGTGTGATGCGAGACACCTAGCACACAGCACAGAACGATCTGTAAAATTGAGATTTGGCAGTAACGTTCTTGTCTCTGTGGACACTAACACTTTAAAATAGCGCCATTTTCTGCATGTCACGAACAATACTGATTGTGTAAGCGCGAATCTCCGCTGTGGGAACTGGGCGGAAGCCCAAACGGGAAAATAAATCGTGATCACAAGGCATGTTATATGGTGCGCGCGCAAGCCCGCCCGTCAAAACAATGTCGTCTGGTACATTTCTTTCTTCCTCTTTAATAAAAACTCACGCCCTGTTGTTTTGCGACTGCTTTTGTTGGAGAGACAGAGTAGAACTGCGTTTATTTTCACATTTTGTCGGGGTGAATATCACCGGAGCAGAGGCGGGCGGGAAGCCGGAGTACCCGGAGAGACCCCCCCCCTCCCTCCCCCCCTCCCGACAATCGGCCTGAATGAACGGTGCCGGATACGAGAAGGAAAGATTCCTTGCCCCGAGTGGGACTCGAACCTAACCGCTCCGCATTGGTGACGAAGTCTCTTAACCACTAGACCACCGAATACCCCACGTTAGCGAAAACATCTAAATTGTGTAAACACGATAGAGGAAAAAAACAAAACTAATGCTAACAATAACATGATAAATATACAAAAATAAAATAAAAATCAAAGAAAATATCCAGTTTATCGGGTAGTAGAGCTTTATCACTCAGTCACAGCCATGTTTCAAATGAAATAATAAATTTGCATTCACTGTCATGTGGCTTTCACGTGACGTGTATTCCCCAGGTGTGGCGTGTTTGTGATGAACTTCAAACATCAGATTTTAATCTCTCGAAGGGTCTCGCGGTGCTGCACTGGACAGAAAAATATGTGTGTCGGCAGGTTACGTGATTGTCCCTCGTGAATTTCCGGCTGTTTGTGTACTGAGGTCATTCTGACACGCGCGCATCAAAAATGTTTTTTTTTTTTAAAGCGTCAGCTCTTTTCTTCGTGTGCATGCAAAATGTACCAAGATCATTCCTGCGTAAGCAAAAAGCTCCTGAGTAGTTCTTGTTGCTGTGCTAATTTTGCGGTGTTAAAATGCGTTCTGTTGCAGCCGTAGTATATTCATAACAAAAAGGACAGGACCACTTTCAAAAATCATATTGCACATTTAACAACGCGCGTTCAGCTACCTCGCCCCGACAATCTGGAACTCGCTGCCTTCTGCCCTCCGTGATGTCCCCACACTGTCAGTCTTTAAATCACAACTTAAAAAGGCTTTCCGTCAGGCTTTCCATTGATAACTGGGACCCTCTGTCCATGTTCATGTGTGGGTGTGTGGGTGCGTGCGTGTGTGCGTGGTGTGTGTGGGTGTGTGCGCTCTGAGTCTGTCCTTCAGAGACGAGCGCCTTATAATTATTATTATTATTATTATTAACAACGACCGGCGACCCCAGCCCCTCTCCCCCTTTGAATGAATTTGAATCTGAATTTTTTGCCTAGAGGATTCTCAACCAAACAGGGTGGCCTACAACTACACCCACACCTAAAACTGCAAGGTGGTCCTTGACCTTTTGCGAGGTGTATACTTTGGGCAGGTGAGGGCAAGTTACTAACTGGTCGATCATAGGTTCATTAGCACCCAGTCACCAGCGGCTAGGCGCGAGCAGGGTAGGTGATGGAAAGGTGAGTTGGGAAGTAAATTATTCAAACTAACGTAAATGTGCGAGTTCATTAGTTTTGCATTATCAGAGGAGGGACCCGGGGCGACGAATGGTAGAGCGTTGGACTTCTAATGCTCGGGTCGTGAGTTCGTATCCCGACAGGGGGCCAAATATTTGTGCTGGCTCTTTCATCGTTGCCCCGTCTTTGATATCACCCTATGTGGTGGAAAAGGACGCTAAACCCCCAAACACCTACCGTGTTTATCAGAAGGGGAACTTTGAGGGCTCCGCTTTAGAATTTTCTGAAGGGGAAACCGTAAGGTTTGTTTCTGTGATCCGTCTTTGAACGATACTCCCAAACACAAACACTTTACAACAACTGCGTCAGAGCTTCACTGACGGCGGTGTGTGCAGAAAGGAATGTTCATGCATAATGTTCATGCATACATACAGCGCCCTCCATCCCACCCGCCCACCATGCTACACCCCATTTCCTTGTAATTCACACGTGAAAAATATATCCCTCTGGGTGAGGTTTCTGGGTCGATGCCACATTCCTTACACAACGTACTGTCTTTCCATCTCGTTGACAACATATACCTTCAAAAACTACCCTTTTTGTTATAGTCGGAGAATACCCTTCTTTTTCAGGTAAAGTGATATGTGTTTTGAGGCGTCCATTGTAATACACGTGGCAAAGCTACAGAAACACTCAACACGATGACTCCCCAAACAAATATTCACGCCTAAAATTAATGAGTTAATGTACCCGAGAAGTAACTGACTAGAAAACTATCTATCTAGTATCTATTTTAAACTCATGACTGTGTTTACTGCCCGTCCCCAGTATGTATAGATTTTATTTGTTGAGATTTTCAAAACTGGGCTTACTACTCAGCTGTGTCATGTCCGCTATGCCCTTGCCATCTTTTAGTTTAGATTTCTTAGTTTAGTTGCATAGTATTAGACTTGGACATCACACATTACTTTAGGATCTGTGTTTAATATGTATGGATTTATATGTCTAGATAAATTAATGTGTGTGTGTGTGTGTGTGTGTGTGTGTGTGTGGTGTGTGTGGTGTGTGTGTGTGTGTGTGTGTGTGTGTGTGTGTGTGTGTGTGTGTGTGTGAGCCAGAAGAAAATTTTCTGCCATCGACAGACAATAAAGTTATATTGAATTGAATTGAATTGAATTGAATTGAATTGAATTGAAACTAATACATGTATTTAGCTGAAAAAACAACTCCAGACACACTCAAAGAACTACTCGACTTCCTTACAACAGTGGCAGACCAATAAAACAGAGCACCCACAACACGCCACAGAAAGAGGCTACAATATGGCATAATCATCTAGTCTTTACAATTTTCTAGCCCTTGTAAGGCCCTGAAAAATGAAAGGCCATTAATTTTGCTAACAAAGTGATAAGTATTATTTGCGACATGATCCAAACACAAACTTGTGCTTATTTGCTCTCGTATGTACACGTGAATTGCAGTCACTTCCACATGCGCACTCATCGGTACTGGAATGTGTAGGCACAATAATACGGAGACTGGAGGTATGGGCATTTTTTTGTGTGGAAACGTTTGGTGATCATAATATCACTAGGGTGGTATGGGACCTGGGGTTGGGGGTCGGGGGTTGGAGAGGGGGTCGGGGGAGGGGGGTGTTTGGGAGAGAGGGGAGGGCCACGGTGGAGGTGGGGCTGAGGGTTTGGGGTGTATTAAAACCGTGAACAAAGCAAATTTACATTTGTTGAAACGCACGCAGCTGACAACCTTGAAGCAGTGTTCGGTTTTATGTCTATACTGCATGTGTAAGACAAGTCACAAAATTTCCACACAAGAAACAACAATCACCATAATGATGTGATCAAGTCACAGCGAGTGCTGGTATCATTTAAACAAATTTGGCATTATATCATACATAACACTGTCAAGAAGTCATCACGAAAGGGCACTACAGCCAAACCTGCGATCAAAGTATTTTACAATTTTGCGGTAAATCATGAGGATTTTTTTTTTAAATTTTCAGAAGGGGGTGGGGGGTGGGGTGGGGGGTGGGTGGAGGGGGGGGGGGGGGGGGGTTTCAAATCTCTCTCTCTCTCTCTCAAAAGTAAACCTTCTACTGCACAACTTGCACAGGAACGCTCGATCGAGTCATTCAAACACTCTGGTACAACATATTGACCAGGCAAAAAAACAAACATGGCGGTAGCATATTACCTCCAAATGCACATCTGCGTCACAGTTTGTTTGCCATGACGCATAATGAAACACGTGTGTCCATTCAGTTAAAAAAGCACCCTTTATGAGCACACGTTCATCAAGAGAAAATTCGCAATGAACTAAGAAAAGTTCGCAACATGAAAGTACTGTATTGCCATCTTACATTCTCAAAATTTAAGGAAAGCGTTACAAGAGAAGAAATATCTAGCTGAAAACTCCAGATACAGCAAACCTGTCTAACCCAAGGGGCCTGGGAAAAAAAAATTCTACATAATCTGGTGCCGTCAAGACAGGTCTTGTAACGCAAAGAAACGCTTCCATATGCATGACCATGTTTCCCACGGGGGAGCAGTCAAAATGGCGGACTGTTGATGCTACTACAGTTCAAAAGTTTTGAACTGAGATTGGCCTCATGTCAAACCACACGGCTGAAATACGAGCATGCACCAGTCTCGACGCTGTTGCAGCGTTTAACACATTTCGTACCGCGCATGAGTATACCACGTTATTGTATCCTTTTCGGTTTTGGCCCTGTATGCGAAAATCAGACAAGATTAACGGTTACTTGACGGCTCTTGCTGCAGCAAACACGAGTAGAATCAAAGTGCAACACTCCCACTGAGCCAAATTTAAATCTATGCAGACCTAAGTTGATTATGACTTCTGCTTGGTAGGAACTGAGTTAAAGTTGTTTTCTAGTTAATACACGGCCCCCTTTTGTTCACACAGACAAACCGCGATCCAGCAGAAACATACACAGATATGTCTATATGTGGCATAAGGACACAACTTGACCGTGCGGGTCATGTGCGGTGATTATTTGAGGTACCCTGTTTGGCGAGTGTGCTGGTCTGTAGTGATTTTTTGTTGTCATGTAAAAGCGTGATTTTCGTGATTTTTGTGATATGTAGGTCAAGGTGCATGCCAGGCGGTCGCAGAAAGAGGCAGTTTAAGCTGCCAGTGATGCTGGGACGTTTTGCACAGAGGTCGAGTACAAGTGAGGCAAGCGGATTTGTGTGAACTGGCTCTCTGGCCTAAAGAGAAAGTAGACGTGCATTACTCCAGTGAGGCCTGAGCGGAAAGGAGACATTCAATTTTTTTTAAACTCTTGTCAAGTGCGTGCATTTGAATGGTCTGTTCATGGTAGTAATTGTTTCTACACTGAAGCATTTTTAGGGGTGACTATGATGCCTGAGGCTAATAGGGTATATAATTATAGGCATTTTGAGGCCATGTGTATTTGTGTCCTTCGGCCTATAGGATCTGAGTAGCACCGCAAACACTGCGCCATTTCGATAAACACCCGTGTGTTTACATGCACACACACAACGTTTAGGCTCAACATACACGGGAGACGTTTTTGTTCGAACATACATGGACAACAGCTTCAAACAGGCTCCGGGAAAGAAAAAAAAAATTACGGCAAAGGCATGTTGTAGCTGCATGTCACACGAGAAACAACAACGAAAAAAAACAAAAAAACCCACCATGTTCGCTGTTTGTTCGGACTACAAAGCACTCCCGTGTGATATCGGCTTTAGCAAAAAAAAAAAAAAAAAAAAATGCCGCTAAAGATTTTTGTGCGGTTTGCAAACGTGAATGCAGTCTAGCGCGTACATTAGAACTGACCCGGCGAGTGATACAGAAAAATCGTTGCCTTGGACCAGCGCTTGTGAGCTGCGAGATGACAGAATTATTGAATGATTGATTCTGGTGGGGCCCGGCAAACTGCAAATAGCCATTTAAACACGAGCTGACAGTTTGCTATTGATGGGAGCTTCGACAGTAACATATCCGTCCTATTACCGATCTGTCTGAGTAGAGAGAAGAGGAGGGGGGGAGGTACAGGGGTGGGTGCGAGGGAGAGAGAGAGAGAGAGGACGCACGACCGAACGAACTTTATTTTCCAACGGAAGTGATTTAACCAATGATTAGTTTTCAATCAGCTGTTGCTACAACAAAAGCACACAAAGCAAAGATCAAAAGAAATACAAGAAAAGAAACAAAATTTAAAATGGCACGGGGGGAGAGAGAGAGAGAGAGAGACACACACACACACACACACACACACACACACACACACACACACAGAGGCGGACAGCGACCGAAACAGAGACAGCCACAGGGGTGCGGTGACTAGGCTAAAAGCAACCGACACAAGACAGAACTATGGAAATCGCTCCCCCTGCTCCTCCCCTAGCCCACCCTCACCCCCACCCCCTCGCCCTCTCCCCTTTTCAAAAGGACGAAAATGACGCAGATTTCCAGCGCATTATAGAACTGTGAGCGGCATGTTGTGAGATTTACAAGACCATGCGTGGTCCCAAGTGCACGAACATCAGCCTAAACCACAGACGCTAACATCCCCTGACATCTCAGGTGGACACAGATTATATTACAAAGTTTGCACCGTCATGATTTTTCAAAGAGGTCTTCCATTTACTTCTGGTTCTCTAGATCACCGGCCTGGCTTCTCTCGCGAGCATTCAATTCTGGTTTCTCTATATCACCGGCCTGGCTTCTCTCGCGAGCATTCAATTCTGGTTTCTCTGTATCACCGGCCTGGCTTCTCTCGCGAGCATTCAATTCTGGTTTCTCTGTATCACCGGCCTGGCTTCTCTCGCCAGCATTCAATTCTGGTTTCTCTGTATCACCGGCCTGGCTTCTCTCGCGAGCATTCAATTCTGGTTTCTCTGGATCACCGGCCTGGCTTCTCTCGCAAGCATTCAATTCTGGTTTCTCTGTATCACCGGCCTGGCTTCTCTCGCGAGCATTCAATTCTGGTTTCTCTGTATCACCGGCCTGGCTTCTCTCGCGAGCATTCAATTGGTTTCTCTATATCACCGGCCTGGCTTCTCTCGCGAGCATTCAATTCTGGTTTCTCTGTATCACCGGCCTGGCTTCTCTCGCAAGCATTCAATTCTGGTTTCTCTGTGTCACCGGCCTGGCTTCTCTCGCGAGCATTCAATTCTGGTTTCTCTGTATCACGGCCTGGCTTCTCTCGCGAGCATTCAATTCTGGTTTCTCTGTATCACCGGCCTGGCTTCTCTCGCGAGCATTCAATTCTGTTTCTCTGTATCACCGGCCTGGCTTCTCTCGCGAGCATTCAATTCTGGTTTCTCTGTATCACCGGCCTGGCTTCTCTCGCGAGCATTCAATTCTGGTTTCTCTGTATCACCGGCCTGGCTTCTCTCGCGAGCATTCAATTCTGGTTTTTCTGTATCACCGGCCTGGCTTCTCTCGCGAGCATTCAATTCTGGTTTCTCTGTATCACCGGCCTGGCTTTTCTCGCAAGCATTCAATTCTGGTTTCTCTGTGTCACCGGCCTGGCTTCTCTCGCGAGCATTCAATTCTGGTTTCTCTGTATCACCGGCCTGGCTTCTCTCGCGAGCATTCAATTCTGGTTTCTCTGTGTCACCGGCCTGGCTTCTCTCGCGAGCATTCAATTCTGGTTTCTCTGTATCACCGGCCTGGCTTCTCTCGCGAGCATTCAATTCTGGTTTCTCTGTATCACCGGCCTGGCTTCTCTCGCGAGCATTCAATTCTGTTTCTCTATATCACCGGCCTGGCTTCTCTCGCGAGCATTCAATTCTGGTTTCTCTGTATCACCGGCCTGGCTTCTCTCGCGAGCATTCAATTCTGTCTATTGTCACAGTCTATACTCATGAAAACATAGCACACATCTCCGACGCCAGACGCACAAGCACACGTTCTTCAATGCAAAATTCTCGGGTAGAAATGTGCACACTGGACTGGTTTCTCTGTCAATGTCAACCAATTCAGCCCATGCTTGTCACACTAATAATCATCAAACGTAAGCTGTGATCAAAGCAATCTCTTGTGCGATTTTTCTCATAGCTTCACTCAGGCAACAGTCGCGAAGCTGCATGCTGACTGCGTGAAAATACTGCAGAAACACAACATCGTATTACTTGTGTCGTGGTGAATTCGTGGCACTTCAGATCAACCTAAACAAACACGGGGCTAGAAATAGCACACACACACACACACACACACACACACACATGCAGAACTGCTCGCTGTCGACACGCACTGAGATCAGTGAGCACGTGCAGACCACACGTCAGGCACGTTCTCTGTTTTTACGGGGGATGTTGTTTATGAAACATGACACAAGACGTCCCCGAAGGCCTTTCGTCAGATATTTCTAGTCTTCAAAAAAGACTAGTTCATGATTTAGGACAACAGTATCGCCTTGGAAATGTTCAGCCCACAACTATCGAAAATAAATGCAATTCTAACACTGCTGAGCTGGCCCTCCGCAAAACGTGATTGGTATCTGTTCTTGTCCAGTGTCTGAGAGAATGCGTGTGATTCACGTGAGCGTGCGTGTTGGGTGTAGCTCGCGGCGATTTGAGTCAGATATCTGGGATAAAGCGCCGGTATTAATGCCATTATTATTATTATTATTATTATTATTATTAATCCGCTTGTTCGCTCCAAATTATATTCTAAAGCCAGAGGAGCTTCAAATGCAATACACTCAGTACAGTGACGAAGCCAAAACATCACAAGCTCTCTCTTGCACAGCATGGGGTTAGGGGGGGACAGCCCGCAGTACCTCTAGGCCGAGGTAGATTTTTCGGCTTCGTCCCTGACCGTATTGCTTTTGTGAGCTCCAGCTAGCCTGTTTGAAAGTAGCGACTAAAAAATGCGTGCTTGATATAATTATCTTCTTCTGACAAAACTGTTGAAAGTTCCTCGCCGAAACTTCAAAACTGAACAGTTGGGGAGCGCGCGTTTAGCTTTGCTGCCCCGTCACTCTGGAAAGCACTACCTGCTGGCCTGAGAGACCAGTCGGACATAATCGTTTCAAGTCTGACTTGAAAACGCATCTGTTCCGGCTGGCTTTGGACTAGGTCCGCTTACCTCCTCCTGATTCAGCTGCTGTGTGTGTGTGTGTGTGTGTGTGTGTGTGTGTGTGTGTGTGTGTGTGTGCATATTTGTTGCGGGAGTCACTTTGTGAGAATTTTGCGCTATATAAGTACAATTTATTATTATTATTATCATCATTATTGTTACTACATATTCCACACACTTCAGACGATGACATCACTGACCTCATGCCATGTAGGCAGGTCTTCCTGTCAGTGGGAACTATAATAGGACAACTGTCCTGGCTAACAGTAAAAGTATAGGACGTTTTTCCTGAATATTGTCCAGCGTGGCACAGAAATGATAGGACCCGATGTCCGACTCTGATATGAAGCGTGAAGCCTTGTGTGTATGTTCATTGATTGTGGAGGTATTGTCCAGGAAACACTGTAAGCACGAACACCACACAAAGAAACACGTGACTGAGTCATCCAATCCCTACACGCGCTCACATCACATGACTAAGAAAGGTACTGTAGACACGCCAGGGACGTTATTTGACAGCAGGGACGTCGTCCACGAATAGACCACAATCGTCGTGACACAAGTTTCTAACGTGAAACTCACCGCAAAGAAATCATGATGGACCACTTCCAAAAAACACACGCATAACTCATGATGACCTCAATGATTAGGTAGTGCCTCGTTGTGTGTCCATGCCTGTAAACATGCGAGAAGTATCCAGAGCTTAAAACCTCTACGTTCTTAACGACGCTGACATGGAAAATTGCCGCTTTCAAAGCTCCAAGACTGTTTGCCAGATGAAAGGGTGTTCCATTTGGCCATTGCGACCGTTTTTGTGACTTTGTGGCTTCTAACAGTAGAGAAATACGACTTTCCTTGAGCCTACGGTCCATTTCTGGACAGACTGGGGGCTGGACAAACCTCCTAAAAATAGCCACCAATCAGCGCCGTTTAGCTGGTCCTCAGTCCGCAATCAAATAATGTCGTCTGCTCCGTAAGCGGTCCACTTCTAGAACAACTTACACGCAGGCCAGTCACTACAATGGTTTCAGATGCTGTATTGTGACCAAGGTGACTGATTCTGATCCACACAGTCAGAGCATTCGATGAAAAGTTTTCCGCAAACTTCGTATCCCTGTCGTACGCACTGAGGCTTTAAGTGTCAGTCTCCCACAAGCATATATCGCCGAAGTGTTGATAACATGCAGAGGTGCTTGTTCTGGGGGGCAATTTTTTTTAAAAATCCAAAACTGTACCCACTTGTCCATGAAGTGTACTCGTAAGTGAGATTTTTGTTTTTGTTTTTACGGCGTGGTCTTACTTCTTGTCAACACAAGTTTGAGTAAGTGAGTGAGTTTTCAGGGCTTAACGCCGCTCAAGCAACTCAACTTTGAAGGTTAGCTACTTGATCGTGACAGATTTACACACTATGACAAATTACACCAACACTGGGAACTGTGAGATTGCCCTTGACTTTGTGGGACGAGTATGTGTCGACACGGGAAAAACGTGGTCGATGCTACACGCGGCACATGCTGGCGTCCATAAGATCATCCTCAACACATGCAAGATATGACTGCTGCACTTACAATGGTGATGTGACACCCATACAGAGAGAAAGAGAGACGGGGGATGGGATGGGATGAGATGGGGGGGGGGGGGGGCGCTCAATTGTTGTTGCGACAAGAAGAGTCCATCTTGTCCCTCAATGCGCATCAGTTCTCCTCAACTCACACCCTTCTCAACATCACTCAGAACACTCTGAACACACGCCAGGCACGGCTAGTGAATTCAGCATGGAAAAGGGCCACCCACACACAGAAAGCCAGAGAGTCAGGTGTTGCGACAAGAGGAGCCATCTTGTCCCTCAATGCACATCCGTGCTCCTCAACTCACACCCCTCTCCACATCGCTCAGAACGCTCCGAACACACGCCAGGCACGACTAGTGAAGTCAGCACGGAAAAGGGCGAGCCACACACACACACAGAAAGCCAGAGAATGAGTGAGAGAGGGGGTTCAGCTGTGATTGCTACAAGATAAACCCATCTTGTCTCTTAACACATTTCCTTTCTCTTCCTCCACATCTCTTGGAACGTTCTGAACACATGCCAGGCACGACTAGTGAATGTAGAACAGTGAAGTGCCAACCACACACAGAGTGTTGGGAGGGAGAAAAACATCAGTTGTTGTTGCTACAACACGAGTCCATCTTGTCCCTCAAAACGTATCCGTTCTCTTCCCCGTCCCCATCCGCCTCCATCTCCAGCTCCTCTCTGTAGGCACGACAGTGACAGTACAAGCACAGGAACGTCTCCCGAAACTTGGTGCTCATGGAGCAGTACAACACGAAGTTGATGGCGTTGTTCACTAGCGCCACGATGTCCATGATGTCACCAAGGGGCAGATAAACCGTGTTGAAGAAGCCTTCCTTGGTGGCGCTGAGGACGATGAGGATGCCTTGAGGCAGCTCCGTGATGATGAAGAGGACGATGACGGTGATAAGCATCTTGGTCGTGCGGGAATGCTCCCGCAGTTTGCTGTTGTTGGAGATCGAGAACTTCAGGAAGTCCCGTCTCTGGTTGATCTTGTTCCTCATCTGGTGAAGCAGAAGGGATCCGAACACGAACATGAGGAAACAGGGCGACAGCTTGGCCACCACAGCGTAGATCCACACGTTAATCAACACGAGAGGCTCGGGTTTTTCGTTACTGCTCCCTAACCTCAACGACTTCAACACCCAGATCGTCTCATTACTCACAGTACCGTTCGTATCGTTCGTCTGAGTGGGCCAAGGTTTCAACTCGTTGGTCAAGTAATTGGGAATCATCACCGCCGTAGACAGGGCGTACACTAACAAGACCAAGTATTTGGCCTGACTTATGCGACGGAGTCTGACGGTTGAGGCCCTCGTGGGGGACCTGATGTGCAGGTAGCGTACGATGGCGAGAACGACGCAGAGCCAGATGGAGATGGTGTGAGTGACTGTGGTCAGGTTGATGTGGAACAGCAGGAAGAACATCCACCCATATGTGTTCTTGGCTGGCGTGCTGGAAACCAAAAATAATCAGTTCTGTTCAGTTCAAACATCAGTTCAGTTCACAATTCAGTTTAAAAAAATTCAGGTCAGTTCAGTTCAAAATTCAGGTCAGTTCAGTTCAAAATTCAGGTCAGTTCAGTTCAAAATTCAGGTCAGTTCAGTTCAAAATTCAGGTTAGGTCAGGTCAGATCAAGTTAGGTCTCAGGTCAGGTTAGGTCAGGTCAGTTGAACTGAATTCAATTCAGTTCCGTTTATTACCATTCAGGTCACTTCAGTTTATTACGATTCAGCTCACTTCAGTTCAACATTCAGGTCAGGTAAGGTCATATCAAGTTAGGTCTCAGGTCAGGTTAGGTCAGGTCAGTTCAATTAAATTTAGTCCAGTTCAGTTTCTCACGATTCAGTTCAGTCCAGCTGAATTAATTCACCTGACTTCACTTCAGTTCAGTTCAGTTCAAAATTGAGTTAAATCCAATTCAAGCACTTTATTGTCTGAAACAGCTAAAAAAAAAAAAAAAAAATGGTCTCGAGGTTCGTCTTCAAGGACACATGTAAAATGGGGGAACAAAAACGTTGCCAAAATTAGTAAAATTGCTGGTAACTTTTGGAAGATGGCAGTTCACAATAAGCAGATATCTAGGTTCAAGAGAGCTTGAGGGCAGCGTAGAAGGGGTTAACATTAATATCGCAAGAGCTTGTTTCGAACCGAGGAGTCAGCGAGAATTTAACCGTCTGTTCGCCTGCCCTTCCCCTCTTTAATTCCCATGCTATAACAGAGTGCCTTCAACCGACTCTGTCGTCTGTTGAGATTTTTAAAAAAGAACTAAAAACCACTGCATAGTGTCTCCATCGTATGTCAGTATTTGCATCTGAGCGTTCAAGGTCATCAAATGCTGTCACTTTGCAACCACCCCTATCATCACCACTAGAACCACAACCACCACACCACAAAACAACAACAACAACATTACCGACACCACACCACCACAACAAAAACTAACCACCGTCACCATAACGAGGCGAACTCACCTGTCAGTGGTCGGGTGCATGCAGTAGAAATGAATCGCGAAGGGGACGTAGCTCAGCATGGTGATGATGTCGGACAGAGCGAGCCCCGTCAGTATCTGGTTGACCGGCGTCCGCATCTTGCGCCGCGTCAGAACTGTGACGTTGAATGTGTTGGTGACGATACCACTGACGCAAACACACAGGCTGACGTACCCGTGGTAGGCGGCGTACCAGCCAGAGAACTTGAGCAGGTCTTCGTTCGCTGGCCCGGGCGCCATAGTCACCGTCTCTCGGTGGGCAAGACATTGCACATTGTTCTCAAGATACCTAGCAACAAAAGATAGAGGGAGAGAAAATCACACATTGTTCAAGAACACACAGGAAGATACATATCTCACACATTGCACATTGTTCTCAAGGTACCTAGCAACAAAAGATAGAGAGAGAGAAAATCACACATTGTTCAAGAACACACAGGAAGATACACATCTCACACATTGCACATTGTTCTCTAGGTACCTGACCACAGAAGACAGAGGGGGCGATATCACACAATGCACATTGTTCAAGAAGGGCACAGAGGAAGATACACATCTCACACATTGCGCATTGTTCTCTAGGTACCTGACCACAGAAGACAGAGGGGGCGATATCACACAATGCACATTGTTCAAGAAGGGCACAGAGGAAGATACACATCTCACACATTGCGCATTGTTCTCTGGGTACCTGGCAACAGAAGACAGAGGGGGGCGATATCACACAATGCACACTGTTCAAGAAGGGCAGAGAGGAAGATACACATCTCACACATTGCACATTGTTCTCTAGGTACCTGGCCACAGAAGACAGAGGGGGCGATATCACACAATGCACATTGCTCAAGAAGGGCACAGAGGAAGATACACATCTCACACATTGCACATTGTTCAAGAAAGACGCAGAGGAAGATATCACACGTTGCACATTGTTCGAGAAGACAAAGAGGAAGGTATCACACACTGCACACTGTTCGAGAAAAACGCAGAGAAAACTAGATATCAAACATTGCTCATTGTTCTCAGGGTCCCTGGAAGAAATAGTTAGTTAGTTAGTTAGTTAGTTAGTTAGTTAGTTAGTTAGTTAGTTAGTTAGTTAGTTAGTTAGTTAGTTAGGGCTTAACGCCGCGCAAGCAACAAAGCCTGGAAGAAAGACATAGGGGAAGATAACACACATTATTCACGAAAGACACAAAGGAAGATTTTACACATTTCACATTGTTCGAGAAAGAAGCAGAGGAAGATTTTAAACACTGCACATGGATCTCCAGGTACCTGGATAAAAGATGCCGAGGGAGGTATCAGACATTGCATTTTGTTTGAGAAAGACACCCAGGACCATAACAATACGCATTACTCTCGAGGTATCCAGAACACAAAGGGTGCAATGAAAGCCGTCAAGACACATAGCCTAGATGTGTCCTTCATAACTAGAACAGTGTGACCTAGATCTTTGAAAGAGATCACTCAATGAAAAAGATCTGGCTCCGCATGTAGAAGTCGAGGTTAGGATTTTAGCCCCGGGTTAAATTCTAACCACGAATTAAACTAGCTCTATGGATAAATTTTCTGCTGCTTTTTGTTTTAAATCAAGAAGCGGGCCCATTCCAGCAAGGTGCCTAAGCTGTTATAGAAGGATTTTTTTCTTCCTTTCTTCGCTTCCTTTTTCATTTAATTTTGCTTTTGGGTTTCTTTTGTCCTAGTCTGGGGTAGGTCCGTAGTCGTGGATTAAATTAACTCGACTTTTACACACGGGCCCTGGTATCGACGATCACTATGCTAGTTTAGTGTTTAGCTAAGGCGTTTTATGAGTAAATCTATGCCAATGGTTAACCAAAGCAACCTTTTCAGCAACTTTCCTCAGCACAATATGACCTCTACCTTTGCACAAGGTCAACCAAAGAGATATGACCGAACTATTTTTTATACTTCAAAACCACAATTTCTGGAACGTTCTGTTCAAACCCTGTAAAACCCTGTCTTGGATTTCGATTTTTCGTTCCAGACTTGTAGCCAAAGTACGGCAATGATCAAACGGCAAGCAATTATACTGGCCGCGAATTCAAATCCTAAGGGACGTACCTACAGTAACTACTTCTAATGACAACGTTTATAAGTTCTTTGGATTGACATTTTGAAGAGCTATAGTTCCATTGACGATGTCTACAGCTCATTGTCCCGTGTTTCACTGCTATGTTACATTGCAGCGGATACTTAGAAGATTGGAATAAAATGTAATCGATCACGGCTGTCTTGCTGCTTCATTTTTGTTTTAAGGATCAAAGGGGTCTGTTTTACACAGAGAGAGAGAGAGAGAGAGAGAGAGAGAGAGAGAGAGAGAGAGAGAGCAATTTGATATATCGCAATCAGAATACTTGAATACTCATCTGTCAAGGGAACGCATTTTCAATAAAATTATTGGGCAAGTCAATCGTTTAGTGAATATGGTCGGGGGCTTTAACGTCCTTTTTTCCATCACGCAAGAGTGAGTGGGTGGGTGTTTAAAGTCTTTTTACACCACATAAGGGTGATACCAAAAAGCTGTACTGACCATAAAGTGTTTCGAGCGTACAGGCGCGCTCAGGACCCGTATGTAAAAGTCGAGGTTTATTTAACCCACGGCTACGGGCCTAACCCAGACTAGGACAAAAGAAACCCAAAAGCAAAATTAAATACAAAAAAAAGCGAAGAAAGGAAGAAAAAAAGCTTTCCATAACGGCTTAGTCACCTTGCTGGAATGGACCCGCTTCTTGATTTAAAACAAAAAACAACAGAAAATTTAACCCTAGAGCTAGTTTAGTTCGAGGTTAGACTCTAACCCAGGGCTAAAAGCCCTAACCTCGACTATTACATACGGGCCAAGGAGCGGAACCGCCCTATAACATTCATTAGCTTAGCAAAGACGAAATTAGCCCGTTTAAAGCGATTGTAACTTAACAAAGAAGACAACGAAAAAAGGGTGAAACTCCAACTTGGAAAAAGAAAACACAGGACGTATCAACGCTTCGATATATCTCCCCTTCTTCAGGGCAAAAGGTTAGGAACGAATAATACAAAGAAAACGTAAGAACCAACATCTACACACAACTTACTGCATATTTGCGTACAAGCAACGTCGGGACCGCACAGCGTAGTGAACAATTTCAAGGAGAAATTCAATAAACCTACTCGTACATACGTGAACTGAGAAGCTGTTTTGTGGCCGTTTCCACCCCGCCTGCTGCTGCGTCTACATCCACCCGTCTATACTAGGTACCCGGATCGAACAGCTCGTTCTGAGCTGGCCTTGTTTGCGATACCCGGGATAGAACGTCCTATTGACGGTTCTATTTGTAGCTGGAGGGTATCTGTGGTCGGTAACGCGTTTTAGTAACGGTACAGCTGTTTGAGTTACGGAAATGATGTGTATGCAACACTTTCTTGCGCTAACTTCTGTTTCTGTGTGGTCGGCAGTCGATGTCGCGGCATACAATTGTATGTATGTGTATGTATGGATGTACGGATGGATGTAGTTCGGGTAACCCATGAGTGATCGGAGAACTCACATCCTGGGATGCAACCGAACAAACGTTTTGGTGGCTACCTCTTCTGCGTGGTGATAAACACAGGAAAACTCCAGGCTAATGTACGAAGATTGGCAGCGTACCCAAGCTGCACGATGACGTTTACTAGCTGAGCTTGACTGAAATGTTAACGGCTTCAACTGGCCGTCGGCGGAAGTTTGAATGGGATCCCCTATGGCGCTCGGTGAATCGGGCTCAACTCGCAGTGTTAGCGTTGAACATTTTTCACTGAGACACGCACGCACTGTAGCTTGTAAGGGTAGAGTATATTGTGGTTTGGGGGTTTGGGGGTTTAACGTCCTTTTCCACCACACACAGGTGATATCAAAGACGGGCAACGATGAAAGAGCCAGCACAAATATTTCACCCCAGCCGGGATACGAACTCATGACCCGAGCATAAGAAGTCCAATTCTCTCTCATTCAGCCAACCCGGCTCCCCCATATTATTATAAACTAGTGTACAAAAGAAACGATACCAAGGGTTGGCAAGGACATACAATAAAAGCAGAACAATACAGAAATTTCAGAGTGGTATATTTCATTAGCAAATGTTTCCGGTATTCCCGAGCGCAGACGCTGTATTTGGGACGTGGGATACGTAAACCTACGTTTTTAGGCCTCGGGGATCACTTTGCACAAAAACATTCTGACAACAGTTTGGTATCGTTTCTTTTGGACACTATTTTATAAATATTGGTCCAGCCACCACAGAGATATTACTGTGTTGCATTTTTTCCCTATGGTTGGATCCCTGACCCTCGATTACAGGAGAGGGGCAACCATGACAAGGATGGATGGAACCGGGCGGCTCAGAATCCGAAGGCGGATTAACCTTAACCACTTTACCAAATCCCTTTGCCAAATCCCTTAGTCGGGCTGTAGTCTCGAATTTACGTCCTACTATCTCGATCTCCATGCATCAGGCCCCGCGACCCATGGCACTCGGTACTATCGTACAAGTATGAACTATGGTCACCAACAAAGACTTATGCCATATGGGCACTGTTGACATACAAACACAATCCATTACACTCTTCACATGGTTCGCTAGACAGTGCAAAAGGGAGTTAACCAGCCGCCACAAGGGCCACATGGTCCCACTGCCCACAGCACACAGAGCTAGGAGTGGAACGTCTAGTTCTGTGGTCAACAGTGACGGTAAAACAGTTCGGTAAAATCACAGATGCACACGTGGTAAAAGGTAAACAGTTCGTACGGATGAAATCAAATGAAATGAACTTTACGTGAGAACGGTAGAAGTTGGTCTGCCAACCAATTTTTTGAAGGATAGAGCGTTTAGGAATTGTTGCCTATATCTTACACGCTGTCCTACTATGAGAGAACGAGAGAGAGAGAGAGAGGGGGGGGGGGTGGATGGGTGTTTGGGGGGTTTAACGTCCTTTTATACGGCTGATATCAAAGACGTTGCTGATACTACAAAAGTTTAGAGAAAAGCAAATAATAAGAATAAAAAGAAAAAAAGAAAAGAAAAGAAAAACAGAAACAACAACAAAATTGAAGAAAAAAACAAACCTGGAACCAGAGAACACAGTCATGCACATTTGCAGACACCCGCTCGTGCGTAGGCACAGCCGTTCACTCGCCGTATTACGTAAAAATTAATACACCCGCAGGCGCGCGCGCGCACGCACACACACACACACACACACGCGCACACACACACACACACACACACACACACACACACACACACACACACACGCGCACACACACACTGTGCAAAGGTCACACATTTGTAGTTCCATTTGCAACTGAGTGTGTCTGGAACATCAAACATGCAGAAGAAAAACAAATTGTGAGATCTGCTTAGGAACACGCATTATGGAGAGAGAGAGAGAGAGAGAGAGAGAGAGAGAGAGAGAGAGGGAGAGAGAGAGAGAGACAGAGACAGAGACAGAGAGAGATGATGATGATGATGATGATGATGAACCTTTATTTATCAACAGTAACAGTTTTGACAAAAATTCGCCAGTTTGCAAACTTGCCATTGCTAATACTACAGAGACTATCTACTTGGTGGAAAAAAAGGAAAAATATGAAAGAAAAAAAAAGTTCAACACAGAAACGTTATGCACTCACCATACAATATAAACTATACTATATGAACCACAAGAAACAAAACCGTAGAGAAAATCGTCCATCAGGTCAAAACGCATTCACACACACGTGCGACCTTTGTAAACACAAATCACTGATATAATACTGAAATGATGTAAAATAGAAAATCAAAATAACAGGTTGCCAAACACAGACACAGACACAGAAGGAAACAGTGACAGAGACAGCAGTGATTTCTGACAGAGACACAAGTCATTTCTGACGTACAAACAGCGCCTGATACACTAAGATCATCAAACCCCGACCATAACCCTTTGTTGTCAGACCCATTATTCTCTCCCATTTCACAGCAGTCTCACGCAACACAATGAGACAGCACAGCGGGACAAAAGCGGGATGTCTAATGGGCTAGTCCCAGCAACTAATCAAATGGCCAAAAAACCCGTAGATTAAACCACGATACAAACACGATAAGCGATCTATCCTTGACCCGACCCCCATTGTTCCCTCAGCCCGGGGGGTCGGGCAAATCACTGTACGATTTCATTAGTCGTTGCATTCAGCGTCTATGCGCCCCGCCCAATCAAGCCCTAGTAGTATTCGTCGGATAAATCGGCTTGTAGACAGGGGGTTGGGGGAGGGAGAGAGGGGAGGGGGATAATAAAGATAGTGGTGAGTGTTTGGGGTGTTACTACGATTCAGAGGTGATGTCGGACATTGCTCTCAAGTAAAACTACACGCCTGGAAAACGAGCAAAAATGCATCGAGAAGGACCGTATCAAGTTGTGGTCTTGTACAACAAACTGCTCGATGCGATGCGAGAGCGTGCATTGTGTGTGTGTGTGTGTGTGTGTGTGTGTGTGTGTGTGTGTGTGTGTGTGTGAGAGAGAGAGAGAGAGAGAGAGAGAGAGAGAGAGAGAGAGTGTGTGTGTGTGTGTGGCTAGACAGAAACCAAATCTCTCTGTCTGGTCACTCGACCGTGAAGACGAAAATCCGTAGGGGCATTACATGCTGGTCTGCATTTCGTAATCGCTGACTGATTTGCAGCATGCAAACAGAGAGAGAGAGAGAGAGAGAGAGAACTTTATGAAATGAACTTTATTGAACTTTATTTTCCAAGGATAAAAGATTAGGTAACATGATCTCTATTAAATCTTGTCTAAAAACTCTGTGTGTGTGTGTGTGTGTGTGTGTGTGTGTGTGTGTGTGTGTGTGTGTGTGTGTGTTAGAGAGAGAGAGAGAGAGAGAGAGAGAGTGAGGATAATGAAACGTTTTTATTCAGGATAGAGCGTTTAGGAATTGCTGCCTATATCTTACACGCTGTCCTGCTATGAGAGAGCGAGAGAGCGAGAGAGAGAGAGAGAGAGAGAGAGAGAGAGAGAGAACGAGAACAAACAAGATTTAAGAGAGAGAGAGAGAGAGAAGGGGGGGGGGGTGAGTGGTGTGAAGATCATGATTTTTTTTATTTTACGTTTGATCTTCTTCTTTGAGGGCCTGGGGCTCATTATTTTATATAATCATTGTTTTATGAAATTTATTGAATATATAATTTTTACAATATCTTTCTGCTACTGAATGCTGAGCGGGCTGTAAGAGAAATATCCTTTTTAAGGACAATAAACATGTATTGCATTGTATTGTATTGTATTGTATTGTATTGTATTGTATTGACAAAACGTCACGACCATCAGGATGGTGGCGAAAAACACATGGCTTCATCTGAGACGAATCGTCATCCAAACATTTGAATCGAAGAAACGGCAGCACAAAAACTGTCCGCCATTTTGATTACCCGCCCTCATCCGTCAAAGCGAAGGGAATTTCAGCATGGCTTGCTCTCCTTCCTTACATCCTATGTGGTTCGCGCGGGCTTGATAAACAGTTCCAGGGAGCGCGAGGAAAATGAGATATACAGGTCGATATAATGTGACTAAAAACGGACCGAGTATTTGTCGAGAGAAACTGATCGTGTGCGAGATGTTGAAGAATTTTGTTGTCGTTAAAGCTTATCTATATTCTGACTTCGTCGAGGCGGTGGTGTTAAATATCAAAACAATGTCAGAGGTTCTTACTGATGATTTATCATGACGAAACAAGTAAAGTGTGTGTGTGTGTGTGCGTGTGTGTGTGTGTGTGTGTGTGTGTGTGTGTGTGTGTGTGCGCGTGTGTGTGTGTTGTGTGTGTGTGTGTGTGTGTTGTGTGTGTGTGTGCGTGTGTGTGTGTGTGTGTGTGTGTGTGTGTGTGTGTGTGTGTGTGTGTGTGTGTGTGTGTGTGTGTGTGTGTGTGTGCGGCGCGCGCGTGTGAGACTCTGTGTGTGTGTGTGTGTGTGTGTGTGTGTGTGTGTGTGTGTGTGTGTGTGTGTGTGTGTGTGTGTGTGTAGAGAGAGAGAGAGAGAGAGAGAGAGAGAGTGAGGATAATGAAACGTTTTTATTCAGGATAGAGCGTTTAGGAATTGCTGCCTATATCTTACACGCTGTCCTGCTATGAGAGAGCGAGAGAGCGAGAGAGAGAGAGAGAGATAGAGAGAGAGAGAACGAGAACAAACAATTATGCTTGCTGATCAATATTTCTGTCATTTAGAAGATATTACCGCGCAAAACCTTTTCTGCAATGCAGCACGATGACATAATCTATGTCACTAACGTAACCAGCGCGGGCTGGAACACTTTGATGACGCCTTTGCGTGTGTATCAGTTTCGCACGAGATGTTACACACGCGTGGCGTCGCGACGAAATAAGACACAGCAGGCAATATGATTGATTTTGTGATATCGTTATCCCACGTAACCCACTGATGTCAACCCTTGAGGAGCTGCTTCTGTTGTTCAGCATGGTTAGACATTCACAGACGCCACACACACACACACACACACACACACACACACACACACACACACACACACACACACACACACACACACACACACACACACACATTGCATATAGCTCGCAGCCCGATTAAGGTTTGTTCGTAGATCCCGCTTCCGGCGTTCGAGGGTAACGTACACGTTGGTCACTAGACAGGGTACCGTGAATCGGTTCGCAGCGTGTCCGACAGTCATATGACGGAGGTTAAGGGTTTGTGAATCAGAATCAGAATCAGAATTGTTATTGATAGGCCTTAGGCCCATTCAAAGTTGAGAGTGACATCCAGACATTCTTATACACATCAATACTTGTACATGAAATAACCAAAGTGCAAAATAAAGTACATCAACTCAGCTGAGCAACTGTTTAGCTTTTTCTTAAAGCTAGAAACATATAATGCCAGGTTCTTAACTGTATAATAGTTACTCGAGGCCATTAGCAAAGTGAGTCGAGTCGAAAGCTGCTTGGATGGTTACAGTATTTTCTAGGAATAAACCGGGTTCGTATGTCAGAAAAACTGGGACAGTGTCTGGTTAGTAACCCATTTACAGAAGTTTAAGGCTAGTAATACAGGTTGAATGAGGTTTAGGGTGAGAAGTCGGGAAATTGCTTTAACTCTTTGATCGGTCTCGTATGGTTTTGCATTAACTGTATTAAAAAAAATATAAAAAAATAAATAAATTACGCACTACTTTAACGTAAAATGTCGAGGTCTGTTTGCAGGTCGGCTAAAGGAAACATGATCAAAGGTTTTGTAGTCTGTAGAGGGATCAGAATTACTGAAGGTTAGGGTTAGGGGTCAGTTTGGGGCTGAGTTTGCGATAAAACTGTAAATATTGAGGAAAACAAACATATCACACATGTCTGGCCTTTTCTCTGCAATAAATAACTGGTACCACATCGCTGCGATTGGACACACTATGCACTTTGAGTTTCGCAATACGACATGGAACCTTGTCCGGCCCGCTGCGCAGCAACATTCAATTTGAATCTTCCTCACGCTGAGAGAGGTGCACATTCCCCCACCCCCACCCCCACCACCGCGCACACGCGCGCGCACACACACACACACACACACACACACACACACACACACACACACACAAAGCACCACCACGGCATTCAAATTATCTTTGGCTTCACAGCGACTCTTTTCAATCACATCCTCAATTTAATGTGTGGATTTAAAAAAAAAAAAAAAAAGGATAAAAAATGTCATCAGTGAAAGGCTTTCTCACTCACAATCATGACAGTGCGCCAATCCTTAAAGCTTTTTCCCTCTGCCTCAAAGACCTCCGAATAAATTGATCGCCCACGAAAAGAGAGACAAAGATATGGCTGCACAGCACGGAAACTCATGTCAGCTCCAAAATTCAAGAAATAAAACGCGGCCCTGAAATCGTTCTCCTTTTTTCCCCGTGAAATAATTGCGGAAGGAATTGCACGCCTGATTGTGTTGACACGACTGAGGTCAAAGTGCTTGAACGGGAAGCCAAGCTCAGGTCACTGACGTCAAGCAGTCTTACTTTTAACGACATCCAAACAAGACGAATTTGTTACAGTTTCAGCCGATCACGCCAAATCACGAGTTCTTAGTCCTTGGTCAAACACTTCACTTTACTCCGACTCCTCTACCCCCCCCCACCCCACACCATCCTCCCCCCCCCCATCCTCCCTCCTCAAGCACCCCCATTCCCACCCCTACCCTTTTCTTTCCAGTCCTCACTCCGTGGCTCTCGTGCTAGGATCTAAAGGGAAGCAACTCACATTGACATGGAATGGACGTTGGAGTGACTCTAAGCTAACAGCGAGAATCCCCGAGACCAGATTGGCACCCAAGTTCTTGATTGCATTTTCACAGTTCCTCAGTGGAACTTCAATTCCTCAAGTTCTTTCCTTCACCGTTTTTTTTTTTTAATTTTTTTTTATAACAGTCCAGCAACTTGAAACTTCACGGAAAAGCACTCAACATTGGGGTCCTGATTCAGGCGAGAAGACGCACTACAAATAAAAGATAAGTCAAATAAAACATTCAGCTGTCAGAGTCAATGGTTTTGATTGGTCCGGTTCCACTATTATTTAAGACCAGCGATGGTCGCCTTTTTTTCTTTTTCTTCTTTTGTTTTTTTCTTCTTTTTTTTTTTCTTCTCCCCCCCCCCCCCTTGCGCGGCGTTAAGCCCTAAATAACTAACTAACTAACTCTCCCCCCCCCCCTTTTTTAGGGAGAAAACTCATTACAGACAAAGTATCAGTCTAATACATTAAACCGCCAGTGTCAATGGTTGTGATTGGCTCAGTGCCACTTCAGAATGGCTGGTAATGGTCGCCTTTTGGGAGCGTTCGGGTCGCAAGATCGAATCTGATTGGCCGGTCTACCATTTGACTGAACTTCCGCCTCCCGAATCGTAGACTTCAGAGTGCAGCCCCTTTGACAGCTGGTGGCGTTGAGAGCTCGACAGTAAATAGATTTAAGATTCAGAAGAGGAAATACCGCCATTTCTCGTTGTTTTATTGGGGTTAGGTCACTGAGGCCACCGACACACTAGCCTGATTGTTTGCTCTTTACCGATGTGGGCCAGCGGCACTCACGCGTTTTTTTTTTTTTTTTTGTTGTTGTTTTTTTCTGAGTAAAACGGCAACGAGCCCACACGGATATGTTTGACGCGAGAGGATGGCCGCAGTCTGTTGGCCAGGCGGTTCAACAACTCACTGTGACAGCATGATTTTTCCTACTTAGGTCGGCTCCTACCCAGAGCGGGTGTGCTATGGGCCCAGTGGGGAGGCTGTTGCCACACAGCCGAGATTCACCCACTTCACGGGTACGACTTTGGGGGTGCTTCCCTTGGTATGACACGTCTTATGATGTGGATGATTACACGGCCGGCACCGCAGGTGCCGTAGTTGCCGGGCCTGGTTAATGCCGGGATATTTATGACAGGAAGCGTGGAATGCGGCCCTGTCCCGCAGTCCCAAACCACACGGACCTCCATAGCATTATCTTACCATCATCTTCATCTCCATCATCATGCACAATAAAAAATAATTTAAAAAATGCCCCAGCTTCCGAGCCCTCCGTGGATTCCACCCATTACCTGGGAGGAACACCACTGGAACTGGCAAAGTGTTGGGGCAGCAAAACAACAAACACAACAACAACAACAACAACAACAACAAACTCACTGTGACAGAAAGGCGTAAGGACACAAACTGACCGTGTGGGTCATGTGCAATTTTATTTGAAGAACCCCGTTTGGCGAGTGTGCAAAGTTTGCAGTGATTTTTGTTGTCACGAAAAAGCGTGATTTTCGTGATTTTTGTATTTTGTTGGGCAAGGTGCATGCCATAGGGGGCGCAACAAGAGGCAAGTGACATGAGTAGATTTGAGTGAAATGGCTTTAGCAAACAGAGCAAACAGAGGTCAGAAGATGTTAATGAAAAAAAAGGAAAAAAAAGGACAGGCAAAAAGTTCGTCAAAGGGCGACAAACGGCGGTTTCGAGACCGTATTATGCACTATAAGGTTGATCCAGGGATGAATGATAGAGTGGATTCCATCGACATTCAATCGAAGCCAGACAGAAGTATTTCCCGGAGTGCCTGTGGGAGGTCGCATATTTTTTTGTTGAAGATGACAGCGCCCCGACCGGAACAGTTGTATTTAGCGCAAGAGCCAAGTCCTGTCCTCAAGGGCATAATCCCCCCGACCTAGGCTCACTAAGTTTCCTCCCCCTGTTATGATGCAGCTGAGGACCGGAAAATAAACTGCGTTTGCGCATGACGTGTTTACGAGTGAGCGTAAATAAATTATTACCGTAAGGCCACTGGGGACATAGCCAGCTCCTGGGCTCAATTTAAATTTACCAGTGTGCGTTTTCAGGAACAATGCGAGCGAAGACCCAAGAGTATATCAAAATCGATGAGTAGATCAACCGGTGAAATAACGTTTGCCCATGCGTGTACTCTCTCTCTCTCTCTCTCTCTCGCATGGCGAGGTGGGGTGTGGGGGCGGGATGAGAGGGGTGGCACACTTTCCATGACCAAAGCTGCGTAGAATGTTCGTACAGGAAACAAACAAGCCCCCCCCCCCCCCACACACACACCAATAAAAAAGAAATAAACAAACAAACAACAAACAATAAACAAAATAATAACAGCAACAAAAACGACAAGCCAACCAACAAACAACCAAAAAAACCCCCCCCCCAAACACAACAAAACAAACAAACAAACAAACAACATTTTTAAAAAACCCAAAAGAACAATAAAAACACAGAAACAAACAAAGAAAAAAAACAGAAACAAACAAACCGAGAAAACAAAGACAAACAAACTCTCCGTAAAACAAACAAACAAACAAACAAAAACAAAGATATCAGTAACAACAAAACACACACACAAACAAAAACAAAAGGACACACCACACCACAACACAAGACAGCACAACAAACAAACAAACACAATCACAACAACAAAGAAAGCTGCAAAGCAATACTCTCTGCAGGCGTATCTGCCAAATGCACCAAATTATAAAAAGGGGGGGGGGGGGAGGGGAGGGAAGAGGGAAGTGGACTCTAGGTTGGGGGGAGTGTAGGAAGAGGGCGGAGGGAGGGGGGGTGGGGGGGTAGAGGGGGAGTAAAAGTGGGGTAAAACAAATAGGACAAGCCACTCAACTGACAGAAAACAGGGACAGAAAGAAAACTTGCTGCAGCTGATCCGACATAAAGAACCACTATTACTTTCTTGTCTATCGCGAAAGACGACACTGATGCCACAATGGACGGTCCCACTTCTTGTCAGCACGAGACGTAACGAGCACTTGATGACGACTGATGTTCTCCACGATACATAACCGCCGCCATCATGGTCCTAACAGATCCCAGGGCGAGCTGAATGCTTGGCAAACTAATGTCAACGCAAGTGTAAAGTGTTCTGGTAACTATGGGCCGCTGATTGACAAATGAGAACCTCAAGGAGATTTCACCCCCACACGTAAAGAGCCTTCCCTCGTATCTTTCTGCAAAACCCAGAGATCCTAGGGGGTTTGCCAAAATTGCGAAAAGTGTTTCTGGTGCTATAGTAAAGTGTTCTGGTAACTATGAGCCGCTGATTGACAAATGAGAACCTCAAGGAGATTTCACCCCCACACGTAAAGAGCCTTCCCTCGTATCTTTCTGCAAAACCCAGAGATCCTAGGGGGTTTGCCAAAATTGCGAAAAGTGTTTCTGGTGCTATAGTAAAGTGTTCTGGTAACTATGGGCCGCTGATTGACAAATGAGAACCTCAAGGAGATTTCACCCACACGTAAAGAGCCTTCCCTCGTATCTTTCTGCAAAACCCAGAGATCCTAGGGGGTTTGCCAAAATTGTGAAAAGTGTTTCTGGTGCTAGACGTAAAGTGTTCTGGCAAATACGGGCCGCTGGTTGACAATTGAGAACCTCGAGGAGATTTTACCCACACATAAAAGAGCCTTCCCGGATCCCTCGTTCCTTCTTGCAACTCCCAGAGATCCTAGTGGTTTGCCCAAACGGCGGAAAGTGTTTCTGGTGCTAGTAACATTCTAAACGCACACATTTCAAACATTATGGTGTACCTGAGAGCGATGTTCCTCAAAGCTTTTGAATCGGAGTAGCACCGGACGCACTCCCGGCCATCTTCACTAGCCGTTGTGATCGTTATTTGGCAACAGTGAGAGGTGTCGTATAAGCGCGAAGTGATGAGCCCAGAATTTTCAGTGTGCCTCTCAACTCGCATAATTTCTACTGCGTTTTGGGCTACGTACCATAGATGCATTTTTGGAGGAAAACTATATATTCTTCTTACACATAAGGTTGCAGATGACACCCTAGAGATGCTTTAAAATTCACCTCAAAAAATCACAAAAATCAGGCAGCCATAGACTCATGTGTAGAGTACATTTCAACAAATTCTAATATTCCGTTTTTTGGCAATGTTGGCAGCGACCATATACCTCCCCCCCCCCCCCGCACCCCCTCATTCCACGGTCGTCTGCTGACTCCTGTGCCAGCCGCGCATGAATACAAATAGTCCACAAGCCAGCCTCATTTTCCCCAAATTTTACTATTACCTGGCATGAAACTTGTTTACAAAGCCAACAAAAAGCACCAGATTGCCGTTTTTACTCTGCACACAAATTTTAAATGGGGCAAAGATTTTCTACTATATTTAGCGTAGTTTTTAGTACATGACACGGGGAGCCGGGGTGGTCGAATGGTAGAGCGTTGGACTTCTAATGCTCGGGTCGTGAGTTCGATCCCGGCTGGGGCCAAATATTTGTGCTGGCTTTTTCATCGTTGCCCCGTCTTTGATATCACCCGTATGTGGTGGAAAAGGACGTTAAACCCCCAAACACAACAACAACAACAGTACATGACACGGAAGTTATTTCTGGTCTGTAACCTGTTAAAGGCTCCGGTCAGCTGAACGCAAGGCACTCTGTGCCATGTATTAAATTTTGTGCGTGAGTCTTAGTGGTGTGATGCAACTAGACACCCACCCACACAGCTAAGAACGACCTTTGAGCTTAAAAAGCCGGCACGAATATTTGCCCCCTCCCCAGCCGGGATTCGAACTCACGGCCTAACAAAAATATTAGACTGTGACATTTTCGAGAATTGGGATCGATGGCGTGTAAATGGATACTCTGCCCCCCCCCCCCCCCCAGCCCCCCCCCCCCACACACACACAGAGAAAAGGTAGCAACTGGGCCTTTAAATAATAACCAATCGAAGAAGAAAATACTCCCAGCTGATTTTTATTCAAAACAATGAGTCTAAACTCTACATCTTACACTCATGTCTATCAGCTGGAGGCGGGGGGGGGTGGGGTGGGGAGAGAGAGAGAGAGAGAGAGAGAGTTCCCTTGACAAAGAATCTACGTCGCAGTATTTCGACAAGACAAAGGAGGTGTGTAACGATACACGTTTATTATTGTGTCGTTCACCCACGGAGGGCGAAGTCATCAATATACTACGTCTGAGACAAACGTCTTCATAACTGGGCTGACATTTCGCCGCACAAAGCATCATTTTATCATCTATTGTTCACTGTTAAAGGACCATGTTCCAACAATTCTTTGTTAACACATCTTTCTGGCCTGTTTTAACAGTGTTTAACATCGGACAGCTTAGACACGTGGGGCCAGACGCATACAGGGAGACACGTACGCCCGAGACGAGCTTGACTTAGCTAAGACTAAAAGATAAGTACGAGATGCAACAAGTTAGGTCTCTCTATGTTTTTAATTTTGGCCTTCGTATTGATATCTAATCTGATGTATAAGGGTGGGTGGGTGTTTGGGGGTTTAACGTCCTTTTCCACCACATAGGGGTGATATCAAAGACGGGGCAACGATGAAAAGCCAGCACAAATATTTGGCCCCAACCGGGATACGAACTCACTACCCGAGCATTGGAAGTCCAACGCTCTACCATGCGGCCACCCCAGCTCCCCATCTGATGTATAAGGACGGTGATAATAATGATGACTTTACTGCTGAAAAGTTGTTTACGCGCTCGTAGATGAGTGCATGAGGCGTTGATTTACGATATTACAGTGAAAATGTATACCAGCCGCCATCAGTAAACAGTACAGTCCACTTTTGTCGTCTCGGATTTCCCACACCTATAATTTCAGTTTTTGCGGACCTGTCGGGCACGACACTCAGTCAAAATCCCCGCCGCCCCACAATGCTTCAAACAACCTTTGTGCAATCTGAGTCAGATGAATCGGATTGGCTTCTCTGCAGTCTACTACTGTACTAGTCTTAAGCCTGCTCTGGGCACAGCGCGCGAAACACAAGTGCACATCACAGTCGTTGCGCTCGGTGTGTCTACTAACTACAAAACTGAACACAGCTGTGCTCGGTGACAAACCGATTGAAGATGCACTGTCCGCCATGTTTGCGCACCGAGTGACGTAGTACAGCCAATCAGAATCTGTTGTGGAAACCACAGTCACAGTTATGGCTATTTGAAATCCAGGTTGCTGTAATGACGCCACAGCAACTGAAACCCCAAATCACAACTGTGTCACAACTGTGTACAGCACTGTGGCGCTCCGCAGTGCCCAGTTAAGAGCCGGCTTTAGAATATACCCGTTTAACATTTATTAAGAGTGCAACGCTGGGCCTAAGCCGAACCAGCACTCGCTTTGAGTTGTTTTGCAGCTCACTCACGACTGAGATGGATTTCATGGCTTCGTTCGTGTACAGAGTAAAGCGCCCGTAGCTCTGAAAGTCACGAAGAAAATGTCTCAATCATCATTTTCCAGCATGACAGACGCCACACACGCCTCAGTCCGTTGTGCACGTGCATTTCAATGCCTTCAGTATCATATTTCGTGCCACACTAGCGTGCCAAAGACCTTGGAAGGCGCTCGAACGCACATACGTCATGTTGACACGGGTTACGGGGGTGAAACAATATGGGCGAGCGTTTTCTCGGTGCTATACCGCTTTATATATACCAAATTACTGCACCGTCAGCGAGCGGGTTAGTTCCCACGCCATAACACCGCGTAGTTCCAAATTCAAAACGCCATAGCACCGCGTAGTTCCAAATTCAAAACGCCATAGCACCGCGTAGTTCCAAATTCAAAACGCCATAGCACCGCGTAGTTCCAATGCCTAACTACTACCATGCAGACCCTAATTCTCTTATGAGCCAGATTCTGCTCCATAAAATTTAATATGCTCTGTCACATTATGAACGAACCTAAGTGGTTATTAAATCCACGACGCATAGGTCATTTTACCAAATGACAGTAGGTACTAATGCAAGTGAATCGGTCGGCAAATGCAGGTTAGTTACGCGTAGATCTAAAGCCGTATTAACATGTATCCCACAAGCCCGTGGCCACGCCCGCTGATTCTCCACGACAACCTATCTGATTTGTTCTGCCCTGCAATGGCACAACGGGGGAAGCCCACGACGTCATTTGACGGGAAAAGGGGTGATTTCAAGATGAGGGATTGGGGGGTGAGTGTATTGGGGTTTAACGTCCTTTTCCACCACACAGGGATGATATATCAAAGACGGGGCAACGACGAAAAAAGCCGGCTCAAATATTTGGCCCCAGCCGGGATACGAACTCACGACCCGAGCGTCAGAAGTTCAACGCTCTACCACTCGGCCACTCCGGCTCCCGATTTCAAGATGAAGGGCACTGACGTAATGGTCTTTTTTTTTAACAAATGACGTCATGGATTGACCTTGTTTTGCCAATACACCGCAGCGTAGTCGAGCAAACTGAGGGTTCCCTGCTATCGATACAGATAGAAAGAAGAGAGACAGGACGTTTTGGCTCCGCATGTAGAAGTCGAGGTTAGGGATTTTAGCCCCGGGTTAGAGTCTAACCTCGAACTAAACTAGCTCTAATTAGGGTCTAAACTAGGGTCAAATTTTCTGTTATTTTGTTGTTGTTTTAAATCAGGAAGCGGGTCCA